>VWZT01000202.1:419241-437535 GCA_013397055.1 Pachycephala philippinensis
AAAAAAAAAAAAAAAAAGTTCGGCGGAGAGAACTCCCAGTAGGCAGATGAGATGACATCTCCCCTCGATGCACTGCGTAGAGGCAAGGCTGGTTTTCCTTCGTGTTCTTTTTGCAAAACTTACTCAAGTGCCTCAAATTCGTTTCCAAAATTCGCGTGGCACAGTCCAGAGCTTTCAAAAACCTCCTTATAAAAGAACAGGCATTTGTCGATTTTTTTTCTTTTCTCCTATAACTGTATGTTGCAGAGCACAAAAAATCATGAATAAATGCATACGTCGATCCCTCCTTTAATAATCTCTTATGACGTCACCGTGCAACACATCAGAACAATGATTTCATTCACTTAGTTAAAAGAATAAAAGAAAGGAAAAAAATATCCAAACCCATCGGAAAAAGGAGAGGGAGAGGAGAGGAAGAAGAGGGAGAGGGGGAGGGAGAGGGAGAGGAACCCCCACCGTTTTGATTATTAATATTTTCCCGTCGATGTCTTGCACGAAGAGCCGAGAGCGGGCACAGAGCAAGGCAGAGGGAGCTGCCGAGCCCCTGTAGCCAGGGAGCTGGAAGCTCGGAGCTGTCGAGCAGCTCTTTCTTTCCGCAGGAAGGTGGGGATTGGGTTTCAGGCCAGGTACGAGCAGGTACGAGGCCAGGCAGCGGCCAGGCTGGCTCCCCGTAGTGCACGGCTGCGGACCCCTCTGCGGGGCAGCGCCCGGAGCGCGCCCTGGCCTGCGCCTACCGGGAAGGCAGCAATTGGAGACCGTGGAGGAAACTCGGGGAGGAAACAACCGCATTTGCAGCGAGAAACACAGCAAACTCCTAGTCATTAGCGGAAAAAAAAAAAACCCAAACCAAAAAAGCTCCAAAATAATAATAATAAAAAAAAGAAAAAAAAGAAGAAAAAAAAGCACAATACAAGAAAAAAGAAAAATACAAGAAGGGAAAAAAGAAAAATAAAAAATGCTAAAAGAAAGAAAAATTTAAAAGGGAAATAGAAACAAAAGAGAAAAAAAGGAGTGAGCAAAAAGGGTAAGAAAAAGTATTAAAAAGGAAGGAAAAAACGTAAAAGGATGCCTTGTGTGCTGGGGAAGGGTTGGATCCTTACCTGGGGTTGTACGGTGTCATCTGTCATTGCCACCGGTGTGTGGGGCTGGCACTGTCTGTCCCGGCATGAGGATCTGGCCTCACGCCTTCCCACGAGCCAAAGACATCAAAGGGCATGCAATAGACAATGTGGAGCACACATGGGAGGCTCACAAGCCTTTTCTGTCAAAACGTGTTTCCTGGTGTTTTTCTGCCCTATCAGACCTGGTTCCCCAGCACCCTCACAGGACCACAGAGAAGCAGCAGGGACTTATAGAGATGAGCTGTGGATATGTATAGCATACATACAGCTTCTCAAAGTGGGCCTGGGGAGATGCCACTTTCCTTTTTTCCCTCCACTGGGACACAGTGACTCACAGAAAATTAGTAGCCATTGTCATTCAGGGGTGGTTTTAATTATCTTTTTGGGCCTCTGCAGATTTAACTCATCTCCTGCTACTTTCCTGTACAAATTAGGTATCAACACAAAGTCCACTTCCAAACCCATCCCTTGCAATAAATATGTCACCTGCTTTGCATCTACATGCCTCCAGCCAACATCTAGTTCAGCCAAACACAGCAAATATCTCCACTTCAAATCCAAGAACCTCATGGATTTTCCTTTACCCCTGCTTAATGACTGCATGTGACCTGCCTTGTGATCAGCCAAGGTGTGGAGTCACAGACATGGAGTCATCTAACATCAGTTGTAATGGGAAACGGAGAAGGATTTGATGGCTCTGGACTGTTGGAGAGCAGATAGGAGATGGTAAATGGAATTAAGACCATTTGGTTCTGCATGAGGATTCAAAAAATCTTTTAAACACTTAAGGTGATACATTAAATAAAGTTCTGATTTAGGAGGAAACTGGGAACTTGCAACACATTTTAATAACTATTTGTTTCTACATATTTTTTTAAATTTTTCATTCATTCACACCATGTTATATTGGGAGGTTACAAAAAAAAGAGCAATATATTCATGTGCATTAATTAACATACTGCAGTATACTACAACAAATGCTACATATGTATATGTGTACTCATTTCTCTTTGCCATAACAAATCTGGAAAAAACTTTAAATTTTTGCAGAGGTTCCAAGACACAGCACTTAGAAAGAGTCACTGCAATCCTTCATACCGTCTGCACCTAGGAAGCTCCTATTACTTAACTGGGACACAAGCCCAGCTCACAAACAGAACAGCACTGGGGATTGGGTGGAAATCTGGCGTTTAAATTTAGACTATCTTTTTCATATCATCATGTCTTTACCAAGTAACTCTCCCCGGCACCAGAGAAGCCACTAAGATGCCTGAAGTTCTGCTCCACACATGCACTGAAGCCTTTTGGTCTTGACAGGGCTAAGTGCGTATCTCGCACCTAATCCCATCAGGATTCTCAGACAAAGCACGTCTCCTCGCTGAAGGAGCCTGTTCTGGCAGTGCACGTGTAATCCATGCTCACACAAACAGGGATCTGCACGAAACACAGTGGCACCAGCAGTCCCATTTCTCAGAGCAGGTTGTTAGTCATGCAGGGATTGAAGGAGCTAGCAATGTCCATCTTCTTCATCTCTCTGCTTTGGGGAATTCACAGCCACATTTCCCACAACCATGGTGTGTATCTTACATAATATCAGGCATCTAAAGGACAGGGACAAGAAATAGTCTTCTTTCTCTTGACACTGCACTAATCTCCATATCACGATTGATGATTCAGTCCCTCTTCCCTTCTCCCTTCTCCTGTGGCAACACCAGAACAGGTTCTACCCAGGCATCAGTGTACTGTTACAGAGAGTGAGAAGTAGAAGTTTAACCCTCCTAAGGAACTGAATAAGGTCCCCAGAGCCTCATCTCTATATATAAAATAAGTATTTTTCAGTTCCTGATTAAAAAGATTTATTTTCCACCACCCCAATGCAAGAAAAGACTAAAAGCCATTGAGCTGGGCAGACATTCCCAACAGACCTAGGTAATGCTGAGATGTTTGCAGGAAAATGATGGAAGATTTTGTTCCCAAGGGAAAAAAGAAGGGAGGGTTTTTAAGCCTCTGATATGTCAGTCTGAAGCAGTCAATGCTTTGGAAAAGGTCCAAGCAGGACTGCTTTCTTTGGGTTGCATAAAGTGGTGATGGACTTTTTGATCCTGGGTAAGGACAATGCATAGCTGTGCCCATGTGGCTGGAAATGTATGTCCTCAAAAGCACCAGAGCAGGATGTCACTTGTGGAGGCATTGCTGGCATGAGCTAGCTGCAGCTGGAGTCCCCAGGGAGCGCACACACATCAGACACCTGTCCTCGAGGACAAATCCTGCAGGCTCTGTGCATCCATCTCCTCTGCCACCTACAGATGTTTTCATGCCCTCGCCGTGGCTCCTTACCTAGGTTCCTTCTTCAGAGCTCATGTTGCCCTCAACATCTGAAAAACAAAGTCATTCAAGTTTAGTCTGGCCTCAGGTACAGTCTTTGTGGAGCCAGGCCAAACTCAGCACAGGTGAGGGGGCCTTTGAATGTGCATCTGCATTGCTTGGAATGAAGGAACTCAAAGTACCAAGCCCATGCACCTAATATTGGCTGAGGCTGCTTGAGTCCAAGTCCTTAATCACCCCCTACCCAACCCCCATAAAAATAACCACATGATTTATAATCATTCATAGCAGTTGGAATTGTCCTGACTTTTAAAAGGCTTTTTTCATTAGACAACCCTTTATTCCTTGTAAAGCATATTATTGATCTTAATATGCAGAAAATGCCTTTGCCAGCAACTCAGAATGTCAGTGCCATTTTTGCTAAACAATGAGAATTGATGAGGTTTGGCAAGACATTAAAATATTTAACACTATAACTCTGAGAAGTCTTTTATGTGTTTGTACTAATAGGAAAATCTTTTAACAGGAAAAATGTTTTTCTCTTCTCCTCTAAAAACTCCAGTGAGGGCTGATTCTGTTTGCATTAAACCCAATGGGAGGCTTGTTATTGACTTCAAAGTCAGTTCCAAGAGGAATTCCAGTGTGGAAAATCATGACTAGAAAAAAAAAAAATCTCAGAGTTTTAGTTACATGACTAGTGCCATTTAAATTAGCACTTAATTTCATGCCCTAACACTTCTGAGTGTCTGGGGACAGGGCATTTGGTCTAGCCCAGAAAAGTTGCACGTTACCAGCCCAAATACAGTGGATGTGCCAGCTCTTACAGCATTGTGTCATCTGAGGCATGGGGCTGGGACCAGGTGTGGTGCCCAGGGAAGTCACAGGCAGGCCTGGATCACTTACTGCTAAAAGTCTATGTTTGCAACACGTTTTTCTTTTTGAAAATTATTTTAACTGCCCAGATCTTTCTCCCTATAGAAACCTGGCTTGCACAGCTCAGTTCCGGTACCTTGGCTGATTTGCTGTCTTCACAGCATTATGTGTAGGGTGCAGAGCTTGGCTGAAGTAGTACAGGAGGCAGCAGGGTATTCAAAACCAGACCATCTCTACACAGAACCTTACAAGACCTAAATAGGTAACTGTGGCAGAGAAAACATGTCCAGGCTCAATTCCTTGACTTAGCAAGGAGTATTTGCCATCCGGCTAATTTACCATGTCCTGGGGCATTGTGATCTGATTAAGGGCTGTGGCAGAGCCTTGGCAAAACAGGGCCATCCTCACCTTAGGGCTGCAAGAGTATCTCCAGGTCCCCCTCCATCCTGAGCATTGCTTCAGGCTGGTGCAGGCCAGCACTGAACCCTTCAGCATGTGTGTCCTCTGATTGCGCGTCTTCGCATTTAAGATGAAGGAGTAAAATTATTTAGGCTAACTAGCCAGTCTAAATGAAAGTTGTGATGAGAAGGAGATTGTAACCTTCATGCCTATCTTCATCTTTCAGTATTGAGCTTGTGTGAGGGTATTCTGATCTTGAGCACAAAAATTGTTCTTGCCTGCATTTCTTTTAAAAGCTCAGGGCAGAGTGCAGGGTCCTGTTGAGGCCTCTTGGAGATTTAAAAAAAGGCTGGTACATGTAATACTTAACTATGGAGCTCATCACCAAGTTTTCCTGAGGTGGGCAATTAAATTATGAGCATCATGTTATTTGCAAAGATCGGAATTGCTTTTGTTAATTTGCAATCTTTCCTTTAACCCCAGAAGGCAGCACCTCTTGTAAATGCCATCAGGGGAAGAACAAAATGTAAAATTGGTGTCCTGTAATCATATTTATTCCTATACACAACAAGCTAAAATGCTGGGATCTTTTAATAGCTTTTTCCATATTGGACTCTTTGTTTGGATGTGGTTTTCCTGATGTATCCTAGTAACATGTTTAGTTAATTTATATTGTGTGTATGTGTAGACAGATATACACACATCCATATGTATGCACACACATAGTCCTCATTAAGTAAGTGTTAAACCTCCCACAGCAGAGCTGGGTTTGGAGGGCAGTAGGGCTGAAAGCTGCAAGTCTGCTCCCTCTGCAGAGGGGTACCACAGACACTGCTCCAAGGAGGCACACACAGCCCCCAGTGGGGATCTGGAGCCCCAGTGCCTCTGCTGTGAGGCTTGCTCTGGCTTGCCTACCCCAGGCAGGACTGAAATCCTTATTTCTCACTGGGAGCAAAGCTCCATGCTTACAAACTCTCCCGGGAGGGTGGGTGCATCATCCCCCCCATGTGTCACTTGCACGTGCAGAGACTGGAGCATTTGGCCAGTCCCTTGGTAGCAGAGGGATTGCTTGCACTTACACTGGTGGTGTGAGGACCCCATCCTTAAATTGTTAGAGTATCTGAGCTGTTGCAAGACAAACTCCAAATGCAGAAACATTTGGCAGATGATGAAGAAAAGAGGGATTCCACATATTTCACAGTAAAACACAAATATAACCTATTTATCTGGTGTTAGAAGACTCACTCACTCTTCAAGGATTCAATCCTTGCCATATCTGCCTTTACTAAAACAAGCAAGTGCTGGTTCCAAGGCTTACAATATGCACTCTTGGAAAAGCCACACATTCCTTATTCTCTATTTTCTTTTGTTCCAGGCCCACAAACAGTTCATATGAGTCCTACGCTGTTGTATTTATTCTATAGCAAAACTCCCTTTGAGGAAGATTCTGCAGAATTAAGGGTCGGGGAATTAGGACTGGGCGCTAAGGAAGGAACTCGAATAACTTCCTTCATAGCTGGTTTTAAAAAGCCAGCTGCTTTCTACAGCCAAGCCAAAACTAAGAGGACATGGTCTGAGGTTAAGAAATATGCAAGATAGTTTTCACACCAAATGTGAAAAATGAGAAATTATTTTAACATATCGTAACTTGCCATAAAAGTTTTTGGCTTTAAAAGAAGACTTTATAAACTCTACTGTCTTTGATTTGTTAAGGCAATTTTACATTGGTTTTTTAATTCATATGTTCTTAAGAAAGCATAATGAAACACTTGATGTTTCTATTATCTCGATTAGTACTTCATTGTATAAGGATTTGGTTATTGAAACATACACTAAATATTGCACTGTAAAATGTGTTGCGACTTATTCAATACCTTTTGGAATTAATAGAAAAAATTCAAGATCACAAAAATGGTATTTAATTTTTTATTTTATTTAGTTTAATAAAAAACTCACTTGACTGCACATTTCTTTGCTTTATTTTCTCATTTAGCGTGTATATATTTGAAGAAAAAGATCTGTGTCTGTTGCATATCATCTATCTAACACAAGAAACTTATGCTGTTCTTAATAAGTTACTGAGAAAAATAAACCAGTTTGCACTTTGATTTCTATCACTCCTGGTGAGTGATTCTTCTGGAATAAACATAGCTCTAACACATGTAAACAACACAGGAAATTAATAACAAAATTCTTTGGATTTCTTTCAGATGCCACATACTTTATGTAAATATGTGTGGCTTTCAATTTCAACGATTTTCCAGTAAGTAATAAACTTTGCTCATTAAGCATTCTCTTAAACTAAACATTTATTACTTTATAAGTGTTATTTCAACTAAATCAAGTGGATGTCCATGGTAAATTGATGCAACAGATCTGTTCAACCACAGAAGCAGGATGGCTTTTTTTGAGTCTGGAAAACTCTGACTTTCTATTTAAACTTCAAGGGAATGAGATGCAGTATAATATGTTGATTTTTGATGTGAAAAAATATTGATAATATATTTTAAAAATTAATCTACCTTTACCTCATAATCTCTGCGGGAAAACATGGGAACAAACCCATTGGTTGGATAAAGTTATCTATCTTTTCCATGAATCTTGGGTTAGTAGTTTTGCACAGAAGTGGGTTGGTGGGTTTTTTCACTACCAGCTGTGATTAGTTATTATTTTCCTGGCGGGATGAGTCAGGTATCTTTTCTGAAAACCGAGCTCTTTTAAGTGTACAATTTTAAGAGCATACACACAAAAATAATTTATGTTTTCTGTACCAACCAGAAAAAAAAAATATTAAGAAATACCCTCATGATTGCCATGATATGGGTTTGAATTCTAAAGAAGTTATTGGCACTGGTCTTTGTGGAGACTTTGCACACTTAGAAAACCCACTCCCAGGTGTCTGGATGTGCAGATCCTGATGTGAAAAAGCCCTACCACAATGAAAACGTTTGGTGTGGGACACAACAGCACCTTCATTGCCCTTCCTTACTTGAGGAATTAAGAGAAGACTCCTTGGGGGCTCAGCCAGGGGGAATGCAGGTAGCAGCCTGTTCTCAGCCCAAGCTTCCCGTGCTGGGGCTGGGTTCAGAGCAGCCCCCTGTGCCACTGCTGAGTGCCCTCTGCTCACACGGGCACTCGGCTGAGGCTGGCTCCTTTTCCAGCAGGAGCTGGGAGGAGGTGGGCAGTGCGTGGCACAGGCACCTCTGCCTCGGGGGTCACCAGCACACAGGGGCTGTGCCTCTGAGGCCCCTGGGAGAGATTTTGTTGCTCTGCCCGTGTCAGATATCAGCACACAACCTTGTACTTAACATGAGTGCTAGGCTTCTGGATTTTATCTCTTAATGAGGCACAGGCTAGCCTTGGGGGACACTGAATCATCACATTTCCTGAGCGCTAGCTTGCAACCAGCAGCACTCACCATTGGGAAGGCATTGGCCAGGAGTCTGCATGAGGTGAAACTAGTTCTGAGCACAGCAATCAAACATTAAAATGTCAGATACAACAGGTTTAGATTTCTTTTGGTTCTGTTTGGTTGGATTGGATTTGCTTCAGATGTGCCACTTCCTGCATCTCCATGATGGTTCCTTCAGGACCCTGAGCTGTGGACTTGCACCCACTTCAAGCATAATGCAAAATATCATGTACATTTTTGATACCAAGCCTTCATCTGAATTAAACATGGCAGGCCAGAGGGTATGCAATACACATCCTTGGTTCTCTTAGTAGACCGAAAAGAGAACTACAAAGAAAAAGAAAAAAAAAAGGAGGAAAAAAAAAGAGAGAGAAAAATTTAAAAAAACCCTCTGGATATATAAAGGAAGAAGTCAAATTGCAAAAGCTCACAGGAAGCCAAATTTTCCAGCACAAGAGAAGTGACATTATCCAAACAAAACCCTAACGCAGCACAGAAATGTGATGAAGATTGAGGCTGGTATTTCAGTAAAGCTATAGACAGATATGTAAATACAATCAAATTGGGAACACATTCTAGGGATTAAAGAGATCTGTGTAGCACTAGAAGAAAAGAGCAGCAGATGTAACTGCTAACAACAAAAGCAGGGATTTCTGGCCAAAGTTCAAGATTTTCTTGCACCCAAGCCCATTGTTGCAAATGAATCTGGACACAGTAAATAATTTGTAGTGACTTGTAGATCCAACTTTTTTGTTGTTATTCGTGAGCTAGCTACCACTTACCAACATGCTGACTTTTATAAATGAGCTTCTTCAGAGCTGTTTAGCAAACACGCAATGCAGATGTATTCCTATCTAGGCAGTGTCACTGCTCTCTTAAACTGAGCCACTGCAGTGGCTGTGAGATGGGCAGTGACTGACAAGCACTGATGACTGAAGATGAGCAAAAAGATCTGTGCCCTGAACAGCAGATTTCCAGCAGGAGAGAGGCATAAACTCCCCTGAAGCTGATGTTCAGTCTTTAAAGAGGTCCCAGTCATCATGATCCATAAGCCTCTCTTGATGAAGGAGGGGAGTAACATGATGGAGAAGACACTTGGTGGAGCAATGGCCTGGGAAACAAGACCCTTCAGGATAATCCAAATCTGATTTCAGTTTCTTGGTGTTTGTAGTGAGAGGTCTCTGGACACTTTAACAGTAGGTATTAAGCAAGCTATTAAAATTGGACTGTATAATTAGGAGATTTTGCCAGGTCAAGACAGGCACTAAATAAGTCAACTCAATTTCCACACAGTTGAGAGCATATTGAACAAACAAGAAGAGTGCTCAGCCAAAATTAAACTGGAAATAAAATCCACCTTGACAAGCCTCTTACTTCTACTGGTCACCTGAGAAATACCAACAGTATAACATTATTAATCTAACACTCCTGTCTGTGTGTTGTGCAGACCTGAAGCCTTATGGGTTAGGGAAGCCCATAGAAATGTTGTATTTGGAGTCCACATACACTTCACAGGTCTCCACAGCAAAGGATGTAGCTTGACAACTTATAAGTAGATAAAAATTAAGAAAGAGAAGGCAGATGACAGGGCCTTACTGCCTGCAACAAGAGGATCTTTGTCTCATGTTATTCAGTGATCCTGAGAGACAGAAAGGGCTACCATGTGGCTCCAGTGGGAGACAAAGAAACAAGCATCTCCTGACCATTATTATTTTTAAGGGAGTGGCAGCAGCAGATCTTCTAGATCTGGGAGGAAAGGAGCTATGGGGTGGTGACAAAGTGGAATTTCTCTGGTTCCCAAGATGTTCTATGCTGATGCCACAACCAAGCAAAGCCATGTGCAGGGCCTGCCCTGTGCTGGGTGTCATTCTGGCAGCCTGGCCACACGGTGCTGCCCCAGCCCTACAAGATCATCACCATGGGGAGCTGGGTCTGCCAACCCATGGCTGCCATCCCACAGCACTAGGCACTCCGCTCTCCCTTGCTTGCTGTAAGCCACCGTGCCATCTCAGACTGAGCCTACACCACAAACCCAAGCTCTCGTGTTTGCATTGGGGATGGCAGTAGATTAAACAATGAAAAAATAAGATCAATTTTTCTATTTATTATTCAGACTGAATATACACACAGTACCTTTATTTTTGTGAGATCCTGTTCTGTCAAACAAAAAGGGAGCAGATAAAGCAACTTTATACATAAATTTGCTTTTTTTTAAGGTCTTAAAGTCTGCGTTCAAGCATTTCTATTGATGATCCAGCATGCTAAACACTTTTTAATATCTTATTACAAAAGCTTTTCAGCTTGCTTTTAAAAAAATGAAAATCTGGTTTAATATAAGAAGCCTGTAAAATTGCCAACTATAAAAGAACATCATTCTCTCTCTTTATTTTTAAAAATTATTTGAAATGCTTCTGAATTCCCAACATACTTATTGAGATCCAAGGTAATGATCTAAGAGAAAAGATATGTTCATTTAATTAAAGTAGCCTTTTACATTTTTAAAAAAGTTACTTTTGAAACATTCATATTGCCATTTATGAGCTCTGGGAGTACCAGAGGCTCTGGGGAGTGCTAATGACATACAGATAGCCATGTGTTGCTCTCACCTCTGCTGTTTCCCTGGGACTGATTCTTCGCTGCTTGTGCCATGTGCAAAGTAATAATAATCTCTGTCTGTTTTATGGAGTTTTTCCATCTTTGGTTGCAAAGCACTGCTATGTTGCAGGTGGGAAATGAAGGCACAACAGACGAGCTGATTTGTCTGATGGGTCAAACTGCAGGCTGGTGGCAAAGCTTGTCCTTGAACAGTACCGTCCCAAGTGACCTGTGCTAGGTGTAAAAGCCTACCATCCAAAACTGCTGACTCCTCCACAACCCATTGCTACTGCAAATGCAAAGGATGGAGAAGCATATTCGTTGATTTCAGTGATTCATACTGCATCGAAAATAAAGTCAGCCCCAGTGCATAGTCAGCATAATTAAAAGAGAGCAATAAGAGGTCATCTTCAACCAGTATTTAATAAAAGATCAGATTGGCAGTTTCCTCTTAGCTTCAAATAGACAAGCGTCTTCAGAGCAGCACTCTGGTCACTCTTTTGGAGCTGTATAAATGCAGCCACAGCATGCCACCCAGCCACCCACCACTGTCAGCTCTGAGTGCTCTTCCCTGGAATTCCGTTTTATACCTTCTACATCGTCAGAGGAAATGGAAAACTGAATACAAAATCCAAAACTGTGCATCAAAATGAAGAAATTCGTACAAAGGGATCTCTGGCTCTCACCAGACAAATGGCAAAACAGTTTTATTTTCTTCTCTTCCTCGAAAGTTAAACCATGCTGACCTCCCTCAGAGTCACAGATGTACTTACGAGGTCTAGCTTCATGCCTAATTGCCAGAATGCTGTCTATGATGGAGCCTATTTTTAAATAACTTCCCTTCCATCTTTGAAATCAAAGAGAGGAGTATGTGATGTAAAGAACAGCCAAGGTTCAGATAAAGTTTTAAAACTTATAGGAAGGAAGTAAAGCACAACTAAAGAAAGAGAAGGATGGCCTAGCAGCCAAGATAAGGCTCACAAATTCCCCAGGCTTAAAGGCAGAGGAGTTGTCAGAGTGCCATTCTTGTACATACTGTGTGTCACTAAATTTTGCCCTGTCAGGCCTGCATTGAAGTCAGCCTGACTATGGCATAACTGGAATTGGTCCTCACTTTATTTTGTCTCAGCCTCAGTGAAAAACTAACCAAATCCTCATTGTGCCAAAAGAAAACTTTCAGGAATGGGGGTGGAAGTACAGCGAAAGTTAACAAAAAAAGCTTTCACTGGAACTGTCTGGGATGAGAAGCGCATCAAGGTCAAAGCTGGAGGATCAAAGACTGTGTCTGTGGTGCCTTGTTCACTAGAAGCTTGACCCACACAGTGATGTGACCACTGGGGCAAAGGTGTCCTCCCCAGCAGTGCAGGGAGACCGGCACACCCGGCCCATGCAGGCAGCACGGATGCAGGGAATGCAGGCCCCCATGCAGGGGCACCAAGCTGCAGGCTGTGGGCAGTGCGTGCACAGCCACAGGCACAGAGCTGCCTTTGCTCCTCCAACCTGAACTGCACTGCTGCCCCCAGGAAGTGTCACTCCTCCAAAAAGGCTGGGTTTGTAGCAGAAGAATCTTTTTGTCTGTGGGGCACCCCAAATGTCACATCTTCAAATGCCAGGAGTTCTCTTTGTGTTTGCATGCTCTGGTAAGACACAATGCTGGGAAGAAAAAGCAAAACCAATGCAGAAGCCTTCCTCAACCCATCATTCCTCTCCATGACTGTTACCATTGCAACAGTTTCCAAGGAAAAAGCAAGGAATGTATCAGATGGAGGCCAAACAGCAAGGTTAGACTGAAAAGTTAGACACCCCTTGAGTGTAAACTGGTTTGCTTTCTCTCTATAGGCTCTCCTTCTATTCTAAATACAGCACCTGGTGCAAGCCTGGTGTGCAGATGGCCCTGCCACGATGCACACAGTATGCAGGCCTCCCAATCTGGCAGGCAGCTGTTTCACTTTCTTTTTGCCAGGCAGCCAGTTCAGGATTGTTTTTACTTTTCTTTTGCCTTTTCTGCTCCCTCTGTACTCAGCCTTACCCTCCGCAATGTAAATTGGAAGAGCAGATGTATAATCTGGGAAATTTTCCACATCCATCTTTTAAATAGGAAGGTGGATAAGCTAACTCAGCTCTTTAAGGCCCCAGTTCAGAAAAAGCACTTTAGGCACATGCTTAAGTCCTGTTGATTTAGGAAAGGCGAAAAAGGCTGGTGATTTCATAGGTCTTAAACACATGCTTATGTGTCCTTCCTGAAGAGCAATATGCACCTGAACAGTGGCCCAATTATGCCAGTGCAGAAAGCACAAAAACAAGTGTTCACTGTAAAATACACAAGCCAAGTAATGTCCTAGTTTAGCTCTTTACAATGGTAAGAGTTTCATTGATTTTTTGAGGTCAAAGAAATGTGCAGATTCTTGTTAGTATTGAGTTCAAAGTCAAAAGAAAATATTTAAATCCTGGTCACCCCCAAATCCTTCAAACTTCTTCTATGTCAATAAACTCTTGCTGCCCTTTCATCCCTCAATAAAACTTTGACAATATTGCCTGACCAGGCACATTCAGATTTTAGGAAGGAGAGAATGAAAGTAGCTAAAGATTCCTCACTAGTGATGTTTTCCTCAGCTGCTGCAATACCACAGAGATATGTAATACAGCACAGGCAATTTCACTGGTCAGTCAACCGGGCTTGGAAATGGGCAGCAAACTAGCATGAGCTGCTCCCTGGGAGGACTGAGCGAGCTGCATGCAATGCCATGGTTGTCCTCTCCCACATGTATTTTTGCACACTGTTTTCCCTCCCTCCCAGCCCCTGCATACAGCCTTGCAATCCAGCAAACCCACTGTTGTTTTTCCTCTGCAATAACAGAGGAGGAGACCCTTTTTTTTCAGGGGGACACCCTGAGAGGCTGGGCTCGCCTTTCTGTCCCCAGCTGTCTGTGCTCACAGCTTCTCATCCTGTTATCCTGACTAAGAGCAGGCTGCCCTGTCTGGAAACACCTTTCAGTGCTCCCGTGTGAATGAAAGGTGGGGAAATTGCTCCGACCCAAGGCCCTTTCACCATTGCTCCCACAGCCCCATCACTGGCCGTCTCCTTTGGTCTGTTGCCCATTGAGCTCCAAGGCCCAGGTTCTGGTGGCACAGTGTGAGCCCGGCATCTGAACCAGCTGCTCTTAACAAAACAGGCAGAAATCTCTCCTGGGTACTCCTGACAGCATCTCCCCAAATGCCTGGCAAACAAAGCAAAGAAGTGAAGCAGAGCTAGCTCCTGTGAAGCTCCTGGGCAATCACCACTGCCATTTTCAGGGTCCTCTCTCCAGGGAAGCAGACTTCCAGCCTTCATGACTGTTGTGCCACAGATCAACAAGCACAGAGATACAAGTAAAGAGATTTGGCTTTTGTCAGAAGCCTGTTGGCTCATGATTTCTGCCAAGAGGTTGCTCTGCAGGTCTCTGACTTTCACTTGTTTTATACTGTCTTTCAGGACAATCTGAGGAGAGCAGAGAGCCAAGGTTCTCCTCCACTGTCCCGATGCACCAAACCAAGGTATCATAAGGCACAAGTCAAACCAAGGAAGGAAGAAGAAATTTGACTGGAGAAATTAGCTCAGAGGCAGTTTTACTTTGTCTTTTTCCCTTAATCATAGCCTGTGGCAAATTATTAGAGATCAGCTTTCATTGCAGCTGCCTATATTGTACTTGACCTATGCAGTAAGAATTTGGTCCCCAAGCCTGGAAGTCAGGTACCCTTGCTTAGCTCTGATTTCTCTTTAACAATTTTAATTAAACAAGGAGAGAAAAAAAGTGAACTGACAGTTATGAATAATGAAGTGGAAACGGGTTATGAATACAATAAGAACTAATTAAACAGTGAGGGTAAGAACATGTTGACTTTTTTTTGTCAGACTTTTAAATGAAATACATGTGCATTAAGGAGGGATTTAAATCTGCTACACACACTTTCCTTCAGAGCACAACTCATGACAGCTGTTAGTCACATCTCTACTGCATTAGGCTTCAGACACAGTGAACAGTGCAGGATAGGAACCTGTATGGGACACCATAGGAAATTATGCTGGAGAAGTACGTTTTACCTTCTGTTATAGATGTGCTTGCACACATGTACACTGGACCTGTGGAACAGCAAGTACCATAAAGCCAAATCATTCCCAAATGCTAAGATGCTTCAGCCTGTTCTAATAAAAATATCCGTATTTTCCTAGCATGTTACTACTGAAGATGTGCAAATAACAATAGCAATATATTGCACCGCAACAAAAATGAAATCACCGGCAAGGGACCATCCCACAGACCACCTGCAGATTATATATCATTTCTTTTCAGAAAAGTTGGAGCAGAGGGGAAAGGGGATTTTTTTATTCTGCAGAAACTGATGGCAGCAAGCTGAAAATGATACAGGCAATATTCATTCCTCATTCCCAAAGGGAGGAGCAAGGGCCGGCTCAGAAAATTAAAAGGCTTTGCTGAAGATTTTCCTGGAAGAATTCCTCCACAGGCTCCCTAGTGCTGGTTTTGAGGCAAAGAACAGTAGGAGCACTGAAAGGAGTGACAGAGACAGTAGCTGACCAAGCAGCCTCTGCCTGCCCTTACCCAGCACTGTGAATCTTGTCCCATGTGAATCTGCACTCACAGACTCCCACTCACGTGTGAATGGATGGCTGAGCATCCCCCAAATATTGTTGAGAACTGGCTGCCTGCCTCCAAGCTTGAGACCGACTCCAGGCTTCCCAGATTCTGCAAAACATGCCTCCAATTCCCTCACCCTGTGCTTGCTGCTTGTCCACACTGTCTTTGAGTTTACCATCTCCAGCAGAAAACGTCACTGAGCTAGAAGGTCTGGTAACACCCAACAAACCATATTTTTCCAATTGTCTTATGGAGTGGGTTGTGTGATATAGTTGCTGTGGAGACTGTCAGAGGTGCTGCAGTATATCTGAGAACGAATCACTTCATACATTCCTCACTTCTTACACATTTCCCTAAATAAGCACCAGGGATACGGGAGGCAGAGGTAGGAGGATCTGTGACCTGAGCCACCACGATGAGAGCAGTGGGCTACACCTGATCCTTGGGAAGTCCCTTTGAGTCTGTGCTCCAACCTTCTTCCCGTACCTCTGCTCAGAGGGACTCATATCCAAGAAGAAACCTTGGAAGGCCCTTTGATAACCTGCATTCAGAGTGCCACAAAATAATTTGGCCCATCTATGCAAGAAATGTGTTTTTCCTCAAAATGGAAGGGCTGTATTTTCATGGAGCTCACTTGTGCACAGAAAGTCTCATTTATGAATCTACTACTTGCAGTGAAAATGTGCCCTTTTTGTGAATAAAGCTCCAACTGTCTGCTAACAGTGCTAACACACTGACATCATTCTGCAAACATTTTCACGTAATACAGTCTCTGACAAGCTTTGTTTCCACTGGGGTCAAATTACTTGGAAAAATCACACTTTTCCCATTAAAGAATCATTTTCTCTTTAAGCAGTTTCCAATGTACTCCACCCCAACAACTTCCAGTTGGAGCTGGCTCACTTTTCTTGGCCCAGTCCAATGGCCAGAGCCCAGGCAGTTCTCAGTGCCAGGTCAGGTGGGAGCCAGGCAGATGCGCTCAGTTCAAGTATTAATCAGGATTACAATTGCTTCAGCAATTTCAACTCTGACCACAGTCTCCAGCCAACAGAGGTTAACAAGCTCCGCACCTTGGTGAAGAAGTAATGTGTTGAGATTTACAAAGCAACACTTTTACTCCCTACATTTACCCAGAGATTTAAAGTCAGCTGAGTCTTGCACAAGGGTTATTTGAATAAGTAAAATCACCCTAAGATACCAGGCAAGGTCCAGCTCTGCTGATACACTCTGGGTACTTCATGTTTTCTAGCAGCACAACCCCAGTTCACAGAGACCAGTTTGTGACACAAATAAACTGAGAGGATCCATTTTGCCTGCAGTAGAAAGTTGTGACAAATATAAGTGGACTAGCTGTGGAGGCTTGATGAGTGCTTTGAAGATGAAGAGTGAAGCTAACTTGTTGCCATGTACACTATCCATTGACATATTTTCAGAAAGAGAGGAAGCTTTTTTTTGTGGCTGTGGGTTGAACTGCACACTAAGCTGCAAAATGGAGCTACAGGAAAAAATCAGCTTGTATCTGTATATGTCTGCTTGAGAGCAGCTGCAAATTCAGAGCTGGAAATCAAGTTCAATTCTCATTTTGACCAAGTCTGTCCAAATTTTGGGAAGGCAACAAAGCAAAACACATCTCTGCTCAAAAAAATTCTATGGGTAAGAAATCAGTCCTTGTACATTATCTTCTCTGCAGGAAAAAAACTTGGTTTCAAGAACTTTTGCTTGATTACTTTTGGTATGGCTAATGACCTTTGTGCCACTTTATGAAATTTTCACTCTGACACCTTTATACTCGATTCACTTCCTGAATTACTGAATAATGTTAAAGTCTTTTTTAAGTGAAAAGACAAAGTTCAAGCACTGTCCGCATGCAAACTCATGTCTTTCAAAGCTGTAAATGTGGACCCTTCAGTCTCACAAAGATGTATTTTGCTCCTAGAAATAATTTGTTTCTATTAGCTGTTATAATCTGAAAGGTTTTTCTTTTTTTTTAGCACCAAAATAAAATATATGTTTTCATAGGGTCTTTTGCCCACTTTAAAAATTTATTTATTTTGATTACTTTTGTAGAAAGCAGGTAATTTTGTTATCCCCAATCTACAGATGGGAAAATGCAGTGCAGATATTGTGAAGTGGTCATGCACTGGACTGATGGTGAAGCAGGGAGAGAACTTATGGCTTCAGAGGCTCAGTATGTTTTTCAATGCTTCAATACAAACTGAGCAAAGCTGTTCTGCCCAACATTTTTGTAGGTTTGATGACAACATGAATGGAGTTGAGATCGCTTATAAAGTAATTTCTGTAGTCCATGCATCCTATGAAATGGGAAGAAACATCAACTCAGTAGAAAATTCTTCCAGCGAGAAAAATAGCACTGTCGTAAGAGCTGTATGAAATTTAAACAATTGATTTTTTTTTTTTTACTTTGTCTCTATTCCTTTCTGCACATTACTAGTATTTGCATTGCTACTTGTATATCATTCTTCTAAATATCCTCTTGGGGAATAGGCATGTACTTTCTCTGTTTCTTTTTGTGTTACCAATGTTTAGAAGTTAGAATGTGCTCCTTTATCTAAAAAAATTATTGTTGTAGGGTTGCCTATATGCTAGGTTGTTGCTATGCTAAAACATGTTTTATTTCAATAAAAATTATATCTGAAGATGGATGCAATGGTTGCTGCATAGACACATAACTTGCTTCCCTTAAGGAAAAACAGAAGTCACACAGGAGGGATGAATGACATAGATACTGCACAGAAGCACATGGGAAAGAACCAGAACCATCCTTTATTTATTTGTAGCGAAAAAGATTAATACATTGTTTTAAATTATTTGGGTTACATAGAGGCAGGCAGGTGGGAAGAGAAGAAAGAGAGGTGGAGAGAAGAAGGAGGAAAGTGGGAAGGGAGGAAAGAGGGAAGGAGGAAGGAAGGAAGGG
>VWZT01000202.1:437625-493659 GCA_013397055.1 Pachycephala philippinensis
AGGAAGGAAGGACAAGGAAGGAAGGAAGGACAAGGAAGGAAGGAAGGACAAGGAAGGAAGGAAGGAAGGGAAGGAGGGAATAGCTTAATTAGCCACTAAATCTGCTCAAGGAACTGACTTTCTAGGATCCACAGCAGAGATCTAAGGAAGCCTGAGGAATGTGACTTTGCTGTGGTGTTAAATGTCTTCCAGAACTGACCCTCGTCAAGCAACTACAAGCATGGGCAGAGCAGGTGTGCAAGTCCCTGCACACATCTATGGAAATAGGCCCTAAGAAGCCTATGTTTGAAGTGAAAAGGTTAGGGAAAAGTTCCTTTGGGCTGTCTAGCTGACTTGTCATTGATGGGCATTTCATCTTGCACTTTCAGCCTATGTCCAGGCTCGCACTGAGTAACCACACTGTTTTACAGACAATCACAGATATTCACATGGTGCTTTGCTAGCTCATACTGGGAAGTCCTTAAATAAAGCAGCCCTGTTCAGACTGACCAACTGCTTCAGGATTAAATTCTCCATGGATCATAATAAACATTATCGTAAGCATTTATGTTCAGCACAGCAAATCAGGAAAAAAAATCATATACAGATACAAGGTAACCAATTAAGGGTCCTTCTTCTTGGGATGCAAATCAGTGTCATCCATTTGTTTGGGTTCTTTTGAGAGAAACTGACCACTCCTTAAAAGTGCATATTTCTTTCAAACTGCTTTAAAGGGACTCTAAAAGGATAATTCAGATTTAGAAATTTACATTATAGATGTCTATAACTGAATCACAGTCTTAACAGAGGTAGCAAAGGTTGTGCTGATAATATCCTTTCTTGACTAAGCTGAGATGTTAGCGAATGTCTTGAAGGTCCTGGCTCCTTAAGCTTACCCTCAGCATGCTTATCACCCCCTGGCAGTAGTGAGTTCAGCTCAGAAACTCAGAAGTGTTTGCAGCAGCCTGTTTTTTCCTAATTTCCCCCTCAAAGCACTCGCTCTGGAACTGGGTGATAAAGTGTCTGGTCTACCTGCAGCCTGACAGGGTCCACCCTCTCACGAGGATCCCCAAAACACCAGGCTAATGAGACACTCACCCAAGTCTCAGCTACAACTTGGCTGTTCTGCAGTTTGGACGCCAAATTCCTTCCCCAAATTGACAGGAGTGTGCTGGCATCATCAGTCTGGTGGTGGCTAAGGGGAAAGTCGGGTTCCTATCTAACGTAAAGTAAATCCATATACATTGTCACAGGGTGAAGGGATAAGTTTCCTCTCTTCCTCAACCCACAGCATGTATAGCACCCTTTCTGCTCTCACCTGACATAACATATGGGTGCTCTTGGGTACCACCCTCCTTCTTATCTGCTGTTGTGGGTATCAAAAAACTTGCTCTTAGTCCTAAGCAAAATCTCCTGGCAATGCTCACAGTATGGCTTGTGCTTCTGTGTCACAGACATTTTTCGCCTACATTGCTGCAGGACATGCCACAAAGTCCCCTGGGATGTGTCAGGCTCAGGTGGTCCACTTTTAGTGAGGCTACACCCCAAATTCACTCAGTCCAGTCAGCCCCAGATCGTACTGTGCTCAGGAATTAGAGTCTTGCCTGAGTTTGCCCTCAGTAGACACCAGAGTTAAAGGCATCCTCTCACCTCTCTACTACAACCCTCCCAATATTTTAAGAAGAAACAGAAATCCTTTCTCAGTGAAGAGCCCCAAAAAGGTGTCCAACATGATATGGTCCCATGTGAGCAGGATTTCCTGCCTGACATCTGAACATTGCTCAAGAATTATTTAGCCTATTTTTCCTTCTAGCATGTAACATGAAGTTTTCCATTTGTTACTACTTACAAACAAGTATCATGATTAATTTGACAACTCCAGATTGAATACCTCTGCTGGAATTTTTCTTTAAAGACAACATCATTCTGGACTAGTTGTTGGAGAAGGAGAAACAACCTCCTTGACAACAGATGGAAAGGAGCTTTTAGTTCTCATTAGGAATTAAATAGATTTCTTCTATACCTGTGTCATGGTTTAATCCTGGCTGGCAACTAAGCCCTACACAGCCATGTGCCCACTCTCCTCTGGGGGAACGGGGAAGAGGAGAGAAAGATAAAAGTGAGAAAACTTGTGGGTTGAGATAAAGACAGTTTAATAAATAAAACAAAAGCTGTGCAGACAAGCAAAGCTAAACAAGGAATTAATTCACTGCTTCGCATGGGCAGGCAGGTGTTCAGCCATCTCCAGGAGAGCAGAGCCCCATCACACGTAACAGTGGCTTGGGAAGACAAACACTGTCACTGCAGATGTCCCTCCTGTCTTCCTTCTTCCCACAGCTTTATGTGCCGAGACACCACATGGTCTGGAACATCCTTTGGTCAGCGCAGGTCAGCTGTCCTGGCTGTGTCCCCTCCCAAGTCCTTGGGCACCCCCAACCTCCTCACTGTCAGGGTGGGGTGAGGAGCAGAAAAGGCCTTAACTGTGCAAGCCCTGCTCAGCAATAACTAAAACAGCACTGTGTTATCAACACTCTTTCTAGGAAAAATCCAAAACATAGCCCTATACTAGCTACCATGAAGAAAATTAACTCTGTCCCAGCCAAAACCAGTTCAACCCATGCCCCCAAATTTGGTTATATACATGAATGAAATTTTGTCCCCACAGATCACAGAGATCAGTGGGAATTCCAGCTGCCAAAGGGAAAGGGTTGAGAACAAACCCAAGGCGAAAATCACAGTTTTCTGGGGGAGTTATAAATTTTCAGTGCTATAAAGCAAGCCTGAGATTTCCCTTTGAACAGTGAATTTCCTGGAGAAAATTCTCTTAATTTTCCTTTAACTATGCATATCAATAATGAATACAAGACTAGCAGTCTAGTCCCATGATATTGAATAAATTACTACCCACTGGATCATAAATCAAGTGTTTGCATAATTTGGCTATTTACAAATCAAGTCTCAGTCCAGAAATCACTTTTTCCCAGTGCAGTCATTGTAGTTAAGCGAATACTTGGAAAACACACAAGATCTCATCTATTTATCAGTTTCTTTTCAAACAGCTGTTCATATCTGTAGTAAAAGGGAAGATGCAAAATGTTCTTGGACTGTATTCAAAATATGAAAATTATCATAGTAACAGTGGGAACAACAAAAACCTCATGAAAGGGATCCAGCTTTCTTTTCACTGGCTCTCAGGACACAGATGCCATTGAAACTGAGCTTCCCAGGAGGATATTTAGATAGCATAAAGCCAGAGCACCTTTTCCTGGCCAAGAGACGGCTGCATATGGAGCAGCTGGCACATCTGATGGTTCATGCCCGGCTCTGTCCTTACCTCCAAAAAACAGACCTGCAAGTTGCTCTCCACTTCTGGAAGGGCACTACTAACTTATGCTGCTTTCCTCAAATGCTAGTTTAATGAAGGGATTTGCTGCTAGAAAAAGTGTGCTGAGGGACTTAGGCAAATTTGGGCCAACACTCACTCCAAAGCCAGCACTGACCTGAACTCCCCCCAAAGTAACTGTCAGAGGGCAGGGGGTGACTCCAGAGAGTTTCTATCTTTCCTTACACTCAGCACAGGAGTTTCACTCTGCTCAGATAAACAATTATGGGCCAGAGTCTGCTCAAAGTGGGCGTGCACCCCTAGCCAGAGCGTTGCAGGATGCAGCTTTTCCACTCATGTAAATGGCAGGGTAAGGACCAAAGCAAGGAGTCAGCTTGCTTGGAAGCTGTGCCTCCGACCTCATTCCAAACAGTTGTGTAGAACCATAATATTGTACTTAGAAATACATTTGAGTTTCCGTGGTCATTTTTAGATGCAACAAACTAATGAGAGCCATGAAAGCTGGAATCGGACACTGTTCTCATTTCCAAGCTAAACATCTTAAAATACATTACGAACAAAATAAAGCAGACCAAGTTGCTAGTAAGGTTTCCAAGAGTAGGTGGCTTGTTTTGAAGTTCCATTAATGTTTTTAAATTTGTTTTGGTGCCAGCCTTCAAAGCAAAAATATTCCGAGAGATAACATAAAGGTACGTAGTCAAAGGAAGAATAAACCCATTATTCATCCACTGCAAGGCATTTGGCCACAATGAAGTAAGAGATGGAGAATGGAAAGTTGTTGACGTGTCCGGAAGATGGAGATTATTTTGTGGAACGTAGCACAAAGTTTAGTGATATCTATTTAAAAAAAAGAGAAAAAATTGCTGGGTCGTGGGAGAAGGAAACCAGCTACCCACAGGACAGAGGAAGCCCCACAGTCACAGCAATGTCATCATGGGCTAATTTATCTAAGTTAACCAGTGTGCAGCCAAGCACTTGGGCAGATTACACAAGATATTTACTTCTCACATCTGCAAACCTCTTTCCATCTCCTCTGTAACAACCATAAAAAAAAAGTAAACAAAGAACACCTACAACTCTAAGATACTAGAGGATGACAACATTCTATTTTTTTTTTAATTCTGTTCATCAACAGGGAATTTTCAATTTCCAGAGCAGCCTAGGAAGTGACCCACAACTTGCACTAACGTCAGCAATCCATTCAAATCTAACTCAGCAGGAAAGAGAACTGCAAAGCTAAGGCTCAAAACGAAACATGTGAACAGGTTATAGGAGTACCATGGAGAAACATCCAACATCACAAGGCTCCTGGGAAAACAGCAGCTGCCAGTGCTTGAATAATACAGCTACTATTTGCAATCCTTACATCACAGCTTTTCTTTAATTTTATTTTATTTTAAGAAGAAAGAATTAATCTGCTTAATAAGGAATTTAAATCCAGGATTGTTGGATTATTGACTTATATTTTATAATTTCACAGAAATAAAGGGAAAGGAATGTCCAGTTTTTTGGAATCTAACGAGGGCAAAATCATGAAAAAGGGAAGGTTCAAATTTTGTTGAATGACTGTATCTTGTTTTTCCTAATTTTATATATATATATGTATAAATATAATAAATTACATATATGTATGATTTGTCTATAACTAAATCAATGTACTTTATAGCAACATTTAAGAAAGGACTCGTATTCATTAAACTTCTTTCTAATTTTATTCTTATTAAAAGCCGTGTTCAATAATTGTATCAGTCCTTCATGAGTGCCTCACTGCAAAACATACTCTCCTCTTCTGGCTCACACGTATAGTACTAGACACAATAAACTAACAAATAAATTATAGCTAATAAAAATTGTCCAAATCTGATTTTACCATCCTTTTTTTGATACTGCTAATCTCCAACAGCAGCTCCAGCAGAACAGCATTACAGCTGAAGATCTGTAGGTGAGCAAGTACTCTCAGTCTTTTCTGGGGGAGCACATCTCCAGTCCTTCCAGAGGTGTTAGCTGGCTCTTGCTGCCTTCAGGGAACAGCCAGATAGCCAAAGGAATCTCTCCACCCACAGCTCCTACAGGGAATACCTGGAGGAAAACAAAAGGAGGGTTCAAGAAGGGGTGTGAAGTTCTGACACTTATGCTGAAATGAGTGTGCAAACTTTTCTGATGATAACAAGTCTCAAGCTTTGGCCAGCTATAACGCAGCTGAAGGCTCCCTGGCTGAAGGCCTGTGCTCTCTGGGAAGCAAAGAGTGTTCCAGTGCAGGTACAAAGCCTCCCATGAGGTGAACTGCATCCCCGATCCCAACACAGCAGCTCTCCACAGACCTTCCTTCCCCAAAATGTAGCTCAAGAAGATCATTTTCAGCTGTTCCCTGACAGTGGTCCAGCACATACGTCTAAAACCACTGAGCATCAGGTGTTAAAAAGAATTCTAATTTTTGAAATAGTTATTGATTAGCACAGTGTTGATAAATAAAATTGTTATGTTAACCCAATATTCAGCTGCTCTTTGACTCATTAGGCCATAACCCCTCACCTGTGTCTCAGGACTGTGCAGTGGATCAAGCTCCAACCCATCCAGTTTTCTGTGGCTTTGGGGCTGTAGTGCTGGATGCTGGAGGCAGTGTCACAGGTATGGTCAGATGATACCTTTCTACTGAACTTTGCTGCCTGAGTCATCTTACCGTTCTGAGAAGCAGGTCTAAGAGGCTTGTTTTACAGATAGGGTGGAAAGGACAGCCGTAGGAGAAGGGACAGCAGGATTTTCAGAGGTTGCTCTTCTGGAGCTGGGAAAGTGCATGAAAGGGTCCCAAATGTGGCACTTAAAATTTAGAGTAATCCCTCTGCCCCCCAGTGCCCTGAATGGATCTGCATTTGTTTGTCCAGCATGCCTACAAATGGGTGTCTGAATTAGTTATCAGAAGAATTGCAGTAGTACCACTGATGTTAAAATGATCAGTGAAAGTTAATTTCCAAGACTGTTTTTTTGAGGTGGATCAGTTTCTCACTTCCAGTGCATTGTGCTATAAATCCCAATACCTAGCTGAGTTATTGCTGGTTTACACCAGTGTAACAGAGCATTTTTTGGTCTGGATATAGCCTGATGAGCAGTAATCACATCCTTCTGCTCCCAAACCACAGGCCTCATCACTCCAGCTAAAGGAAAATTTTCATTCATTTTGATTAATGTATGATCCTTGTTCAGAACTAATTTAGACCATGCAATGCTGAGAAGGTTCTAACCTGACCTTTCAAACACACCTGGGGGAGGCCTTTTGGAGGGGAGCAATTTATTTTATCTGTAGTTACAATTCCAATTTTGTGGAAATTTTGTGTCCTCTCACATACAGTTGAACAGAAAATAAGAATTGGAAAAATGAGGTTTTAGAGATATTTGTCCTAGAAATAGTTCAGCATTTCAAGTTCCCTACTTGAATAGTTTATATCTGCCATGCATGTATGTTTTAGCACGCAGAGAATTATGTTTCAAACCTGAACCACAAATTTATCTCCAGTAATCATCAATCTTTGGTAAACTCAAATCTGAACTTCCAGCTCATTAAAAAAGCTGAACCCAGGTGGGGTTTTGCCTGGTTTTATGTTTCATTGTAAAAACATTGCATGCCCATACTAAGAAATACTCGGTGAACCAGCCTTTAGCAGGCAAGGCTTTTTTCTGGTGGTCAGGGAAGTAAGGTTCTGCTCAGCAGGGATGACAAGTGCACTGGTTTCTTTCCTTCTTTAAAATACTTACCGTAAAAAACATAAAGACTATCAATATTTATTGTCAAAAATAGAACTTTTTATTTATCCTAACATCTGAAGATGTGATCTCTAAGATGATAGTTAGCTTACAGGTTTTCTCCATCATTTTCTAGATCATCCATCCAGCTGATAGGCAGGATTTGAGTGCTGGACTCCACTGATCTGCATCTGATATCTCTGGGTGGACACAGCAGAGTCTCTGCAGCACTAACCGCATTTTCAAAATACTCTCAAGGTCAGGGTCTTACTATTTGCCTCTGGTACCCTCAGAGTCTTCCTGATAAAAATTGCCAGAAATATACTCTGGCACAAACTAGAACATTAACACCCTCCCAAGATATGAACACTTGATTTTTCTCACAAGAAATAACATTTTTGTTTTGTTGGTTTGCATGCAAAAGCTGAGATTTTTAAATTATTATTATTATTGCTGTTTGAAAGACCGAAGAGGAGAACTTTTAAGCTGTTTTAGGATGTTAGGACATATATTTTCTTTAATTAATCCGGTTAATTCAGATTGGTGAAAGGTGTTTAAATCAAAGCCGAATATTTGACGGGACTTGGAATCACAGTCTAAAGTGTGTCCCTCTTCAGTACCAGCGAGAGAGTCTTTCTCATTCACAGTTAGAAGCAAGTTAGAGCAGCAAAATCTGCCTTTGCATTTCAAACACACCGAAAGGTATTCAGATCATACTGCTGAAGAACCAGAAGGATTTATGAAGAGTAAGGCTACATCCTGTGCCTTATATGCCCTTTCATAAAGTTGTCCATAAGGGAGATGAGGAAAAGAAAAATGTTTTAAATCTTCTTATCTTTGTTAATGTGGATTTTCACTGATAAAAAAGTGGAATATATCTTTGGCAAAGGGAATAATACTGTCATCTGCTTTCTAAGACTGAAGAAGAGAGAAAACTAGCTCTTCTCTGAGGAGTTTTCCTTAGGAATAACTACCCCAGACTAAGCTCTCTTGCAGGACTGACTTTTGCAGTGCTTTCTGGTCTGTGGTATAGCTATACCCCATCCATATCACAGGCCAGTCCATTGAATACAGAAAATTTAGTTCTAGATAAGGGCATTATTAATTTAGCTGCAAGTTATCAGTGTGCCATTACTGCCAGAGCTGTAAACCTGACATCCCAGAGGAAGAAACTTTAGTCCTGTTCAGGTTTAAAGGTTCTTTCTGGGACTTGTTTGCTGACTGGTTCCTGAGACTGTGGTACATGATTTGAACTCATGAAGAGCAAGACACCTTTCATGGAGTAGCTGCACCATTGGCCTAGCAACAAGCTTGCTTTGAAAATACTATATTTGTAACAATATAAAGATTTCATCCTCAACATTTTAGTGGGGCTCTAGCTGCAGCTTTAGTAAACTGATGATTGCTGTTCTGCTCATTGTGCTGGGCCTGTGTAGCAGTGAAGTGATGCACAGAGGACACTTCCAACATTTCCCTCTATACTTTAATGTTAAAATTAGATAACTGTGGGCAATGTCAACATAAAGATGTATTAATTCCCCCCCCAACAAAGTATTGACTAAAATGCCTTATACTATGATAGTCCAACTTGAAAGTAGAGGATTTAACAACAGAAGACCAAACTACCAAGACAATTCTTATCTGTCGTGTTACTTAGATCAACATTTGTGAACTTTTCTCTTGCCTTAAGAAAAAACCTCTTCTATTCTCCAAAGCACAATCTGTGCTCCAAAAAAACCCCAAACTCTCACTGCAATGGAGAAGTAGCAGTCAGAAAAACACTACAGACCAGATTTGTGGTTTGTACCACACTAGTGGGAATGATGAATGGGACCAAGAAGTCCCACATGAATTAGATGGCCTGAGCGATCTCTCCAGCATTCTGCCCACCAGCTCATAAATGTGCAACCCAGTTGCCATAGTGCAGAGAAACTGTACCCAGTGTTAGCACATGAGCCTCATTTATTTCACATTGAGAAATTTCATGACCTCCTTAATAAAACTCATTTTCCATCTTGTACCTTCCCAGAGCACATGGAAACTTTGTGGCAGTGGCAGATGACAGAACTGAATCATCATGCATAATTAATTTTGCACCCACCTTCTGAAGTTCCTGCAGTTTCTAAAGCTTCCAATGTGCAAAAATTTTGTCATTTTCTAGAGCTTTAGGACAAACTTACCTTCTATTCCATTTTAAATTTCTGTCTTTTAGACCATTTACCAAAGAAAAATATTTGAAACTTATGTGCCTGATAATTGTCTTTGGCTCAGATTTTTTGGCCATTGTTATTGACTTCCAGGTCTGACTGCTGAAATCTGGTTTGAGGGGAGGAAAGAAAAGAGGAGACAAAACACGGCAAAAAGCCTGGCAGGCATAAATTTTGCTTTCCAGAATGTCTGTGCTTGCAATCAGCAGCCTAAAAAGTTCTGCTATGATCATCAAGAGATGATGTCTATCAATCAGTCTTTAAACACTGCCCATTAGGTTCTCTTGTCGAGGATGTAACTGAATCTACAATTCCCTGAAGACTGTTTTCAGTCCATTTTACAGCCAAAGGAGAAATAAGGGAAGTTCTTTTGCTTTCCAATACATTAAGTGGTATGGATCAAAGAGATTAGTATCATGGCCTTAAAAGTTATTTTTTAGAGCTATAATAGAATCTATACTGCTACTTTTTTTTCCCCGCATAGAATAGTTTAAGACATAAATCAAGTCACATAGTATTGATTGTAGAATATATTTGCAGATGTCACCCCTTAGCATAAAGACTTGATTTCTAGGTGTTTTATTTTCTGGTACTGCAGGATTTTATACGTTCTATAGGGTGCATGCGAAATGCATTATATTATTCTCTGAGTTTAGATTTTTTCCAGACGACAGGCGTTACTTTTATGATGCCCTGGATGGAATGACAGAGTAAACTGCCCTGATTTATACTCCATTACAACCAGTGATACTACTGTCATGACTGCTGCTCTTTCTCATTGCACAACGTCATACACTCCCTTGCCTAGCAAAGAAATAAGTTGCAGCATTCCCAAATACCAGCAACACGAGTTGATTCCCATCGTGTGTCTTGCTCGTTCACCCTGGGAACTTTTCCATTTTAGACCTCGGTCTATATCTCCTCTAAGGGATGGTTTCCATTCCGTTGCCTTATCTAGGGTATACACAGTATCTCATTCTTCATTTTAGATGTACTGTTTGGAGACAAGCACCAAAACAATGAATCATGGGGCTAGGTTATTTTTAGGCCACATTTCCGAATCAACATTGAGACTTTTTCTGAAGAACCTGCACAAGGAACTTATTGTGTGCATACACAAATAAATGACACAATTCAATGGTTTAATACTATCTGCCAAGTTAAACTACTGCAGAGCAGCTGTGTACATTTAAAATGATCCCTGGCACTTCTGAAGAGTTCATAAATCAGCAATAACATACTTTCTTCCAATTAAGAGAGTTAAAGGAAAAAAATCAGAAATTAATGTGTCTAGGACATAAATGACATCTCTATACACTTGTGAATGTGAATCTGAAAAAAAAGAAGAAAGCAGTGCTCTTTACATTACTAGGATTATAATAATTTTTAAATACCCATTTTTGTAAGGGTTTCAGTTGTTCAGAAGCATTGCTTTAATAAGGCTTGCTTGAATCCAGTCAGTGATATTAACCCAAATCTATTGAAGAAATGAATGACAGTCATCAGCCAAGCCACAGAAGTACCTCACCAATGCCTCAAACCATAGCTCCTTCCAATAAGAGTAACGAGATGTACACCCTGTATGCGTAGTCACAAGTCATTTTTTAGAACTCACTCTGACAGCAATTACCAAAATACTACTTATTGCTCTAAAGAATCACATTGTCTGCTTCCACTGCCTAAACTTTCCTGACAATCTGCTGGCATCATTTGAATGTTCAAAGGAGGGCAATGAAGATGGTGAAGGCCCTGGAGGGGAAGCCATATGAGGAACAGCTGAGGTCACTTGGTCTGTTCAGCCTGGAGAAGAGGAGACCGAGGGGAGAGCTCATTGCAGCTACAACTGCTTTGTGAGGGGAAGAGGAGGGGCAGGCACTGATCTCTGCTCTGTGGTGACCAGTAACAGGACCCAAGGGAATGGCCTGAAGTGTCAGGGGAGGTTTTGGTTGGATATCAGGAAAAGGTTCTTCCCCCAGAGGGTGTTTGGGCACTGGAACAGGCTCCCCAGGGCAGTGGTCACAGCACCAAGCCTGACAGAGTCCAAGAAGCGTTTGGACAAGGCTCTTGGGCACATGATGTGACTCTTGGGGCTGCTGTGTGTAGGGCTAGGAGATGGACTCAATGACCTGTGTGAGTCCCTTCCAGCTTGGGATACTCTGTGATTCTGTGGTCAGCAGCAACCAGCACACAGTTGCTCAATGACTGTGTGCCATTGGCTCTTGCGCTCTTCTATAGCAAACACTGTAGAAATGCAAAGGTGATAAGAAGCATCCCTGAGTCTTTACCACCTATGGCAGTCTCTTCTATTTGCACATCTTGCAACTTCTTTCCTTCTCACCATGTTCCTGTGTCTTTTCAAAATAGTTAACTGCTCTCTTGCTGTAGCTGGATCTTCTTCTCAACCATATGTGACATAGTTTGTTTGTCCCTGTGACTACATGCATTAAAAATATATGTTTACTTTTAGTTTAGACCTCACTAAAGGAAGCAGAAGGAAGAATAGGTGCACTAATTAAAATATTTGAAAATTTAAAAAAAACCCTCCCCAAAACAACAGTGTTGTGCAGAAACCAACTCCCATCTGACCAAGTCATCTCCCTTTCCTCTCCAGCAGATTATTCAGGTATATTCCAGAAAACTCCATTCAAAGCAACATTGCTTCCTCCCTTTCTTCACTGAATGGTGGCTGCAACAAGCCTCGCACTGCTATAGTACTGCAGGACGCACAGTTCTTGCACACATGCAATTTGAGAAACATGTAGGTTGGAAGGGAACCCAGGCATTCACCTAGAACATCCTCCTGCTCAAAGAAGGTTGTTAGAGCAGGCAGTCAACACTTTGTCCAACCAAGTTTTCAGTATCTCCAAAGAAAGGGATTGCACAAGCTGCTCCAGGGTCTGACAACTCCTTATACTGAGTTGGGATTTCCTGTTTTCACATTTGTGTCTATTGCCTGTCATCCTTCTGCTCTGCACACCTGAGAACAGGACTCTATCTTCTTTATACCCTCCTGTTAGGAAGCGATTCCCAGCAGTGGGCATCACAGAAATGAATTTCATTATTACAGTTCATTTACTCAAAATCTAGTGTTTCCATTTCAATACTTCCTAAGATCCATAACTGGTTCTCTCCATGCTCCAAGGAAAGGATATCTCCTTTCGCTCTGTGCTCTGGCAGAATTGAGAACTGATATATGCCTAATTGCCAGTGTGTCTGGAGCAGGCTTGAATTTGCTTCCTGTTAACTAAACCATCATTGTGCATTTGAAACACAGAATCGATGCTAAAGTGTGTCCTCTTGTTTTAGACTTACAGTAATGCAGGCCATTTTTGTGGTAAACCAAGTGTGGAACGGATAAGATTTGGAGGACTGGGAGACAAGTCTGGGTCAATGCTGCTGCGTATTGCCATAATGAGTCATAACATCATTTAGCTGTAACTCTTCAACTAGCACATAAAAATTTCAGCATATTATGATGCTAATTTAATAAGAAATAAAAGACTGGTTTTAATACAGATTTGTAAAAGGTTTTGCAGAAATGCTGTATCACTTGATTCTTTCACGGCATTATTTCCTGTGCCAGCTGTCTCTGGTGACAACGATATGTTTGACAGTTCAGACAAGGAGACTTTAGGCCTGGAAAACTCTAGGAACTGAACAACGAGACATTTCCAGCTAACAGCGTAACCCTCTGGAAAGCTGACAACCATTCAGGACTGCTATAATACACTTCACAGGTTCTTCACAGCTCACATTCATTTGACAACAAAGAATTCCCATTCTTCAGGTGAAAGTTGATTTATGTACATAATGTGTGGATGCTATGTGGATACACTTCAGGGGGCGAGTCAGGTGAATCACAGCCACCAGCTGGAAACATGCCAACACATCAACGTGTCCCTCAAGGCTTCTGTGGAGAGGATGCTTCACATTAAAATAAACGGTTTTCCTGACTAAGGCTCTCCCCCATTGCTGTGCTGTTTTCCAGCCTCTGCAGGAGCAGTCAGAGGATTTGTCTCTTCCATGGTTATGGTGTGCTCTACAAGTGATATGAAAATGGTTGCTGTCATCTTCGTGTGGTTTCCCTTCCACCTTGGAGCCAGTCAACAGAAGTTTCCAGAGGAAGCATCCTGTGACCAGCAAATCAAACTGGATAATGATGAGAAAGCTGAGGCAGTTTGTAAACTTCCAGTGACAGAGAAGTAGATAGACTGAGCCTATCACTAGTACAAAAGTAGTGGACAGGGCTGAGCCAAGAAATGGGCTCAGACACCTCAGTCCCCACTGTTAGACCCCTTTCTCAGCTGAAGCTTGCCCAGAAAGCAGATATAATACATTAGCACCCTGGAACCCCTATGATTTATCAGGCCAGATCTGAACAGCGTTGAACTGCCTTGCCTTGCCACAGATAAGCAGGTTTTTACTCAACTGAGCCTAGCCCCTGCCGAATTCTAGCTGAAATGTCACTGAAATGGGAGGGCGGGTCAGGAAATAGCATGGAAAGCAGAGTTCAGGTGACACATTGCTATTTAGGTACAAAACTGTGATTCTGCAATATTTGCTCAGCTGAGCCCTGTAGCATCAAGCTCAACTGGCTTCCTAATTTTTTTAAATTTTTACAATTCCCTGGCAGCTACTGCCAGGATTGCAGGAGGACTCAGATCATCTGTTAATCAGGCAGAGAAACTAGCATCCAGAGAAATCAGTGCCTAGAGAAGATGCTGCAGGAAGCCCACAAGAACACAACATACCCTGTTACCAGGCTTTGATTCCTCACAAGCAACAGTGAAAACTGCCAGATGGTGCTTTTGGGTGCCTTCACAATTACTCACCAGGAGAGTGCTCTTTGGTGTCTTGGGTGGAAAAGAGACTCTTTACCCTCATTGCTGGAGATGTCCCTTGAAGTACCTGTGGATGCCATGCAGAGGGGAGCCTCTCCTGTCGCACTGCAGAAGGGACAAGGTTTAAGATCTGGGACAAGGTGTTCTGTGTCTGGGTAGTTCTGTGTAATTCTGATTGCAGGGGCTTCTCTCCTAGGGCAACCCAGCTCTCTCTGTGCACATCCTGGGAAGATGGAGAGCATGGCAATTGTTCCAGAGAGCAGACACCTAAAACACTGCCAGCTAGGTCCTCTTCTGGCCCTAACACTTAGCAATCAAATTCCCCCTTGGGAACAAAAAAACCCACCTACAGTTTAATGTGATAAAATGTTTCTTACTTTCCAGTAACCAAATGAGTAGGAAATGGAAGAATTTCCATTCAGGAAAGTTAAGGATTTGTTATTAGTAAATGCAAGTAATGCTGTGGAGTTTAAATTTCTGAGAAAGTCTGTGTTTATCTTGGGGAAGATAGTAGAGCTGATGTGTTTTCTAGATTTTCATGGCCCTGATGAAGTAATATTTTGCAAATGTTGTTTACAGTTTCTGTCTTAAAAAGCTGTATTATGTATATATGCATGTATATATATATCTATATCTCCTTAACTAGACATTCTATAGGGAATCCAAATAGCATGTGAAAAGCTAAAAATGCTTTTGTACAATATACATCTTGCTTTGTCTGTAAGTATCTGACAGAGATAAGAGATTTATATGATTAGTTTTATGGTTATTTTTTTACTTTACTGTCACAGCCAGCAGGTTTAAAAGACAAAATTTTAGTTAAAGCACAAAATATGCAGACTTCCACATAAAGAGTAGTATGATAAACACAAAATGCTTTCAAACGACCATAATTTTGCCCAATTTAAAAAAAAAGGACACACTTCATAGCTGTAGAGCAGCACATGGCTAGATGGAAAGAAAATTCCACCGAGTATTTTATCAGCTGGCTGCCATTCTCTGTATTAGAGCCAATAAAAATGGAGAATTTTATTGAGAAGCAATAATTTCCTCTATATCAACTCTTGCAAGCTCTATTACATCAAACCCCAAATGTGCTCACAGAAACAAAACACCCTTTTAAATGTTTTCCCAAGATATGATGCAGCCATTCCATCTATCATTTGGACCCCACTCTTTTAACCAAACACACTCTTATTGAGGAGGCAGAGGTCTGAGCTGCAGATAGCACAGCTATGCAAAAGGACTACAGGCTTCGTAAGGCTTTATATAATTTGTTAGTTTGTTTGTTTTTAATTTTGGGGTTCCAAATAGTGAGCTACCTTGGATGTGATGAAACACATCTCTAAAAGGTAATGGCAGGAAGAGCACAATTTTATTAAGCAGCTCTTGTTACACAGGTAAGGGATGTGAAAAGCTTTTCAACACAGGAAGCCATAGTCACTCCCTTGACCAGAGGCAACACTTCAAACCAAATTAAATACAAGTCAGCTGACTAGAGGAGCACCTGCATATTCCCAGAACCATTAAGCTATTGGTCTCTGGGACCTGACCATGTGAACCAAAATGGAAGTCAAATAATTTTTGATGACCTTGGAAGGCATTAGAGCTGGCCCGCAATCATTTACGCCTTTACTGCAAAGCTTTGCTGATGTGCTGAATTTAAATAATCTCACATTTTGCAGTTGGCTGAGATGGATAAGAGGCTGTCTCTTGGATTTTGGTCTCAGTGGCTTAGTTAGAACTGAAGGCAAGCCAAGAGATAAAAATTAGGAATAACACCCTAACAATGCGCAGATGCATTCCAGCCTTAGATAAAACCAGGGATAATAGTAGCAGGCAAAGGAAACTCCTTCCCCTCCTGTGGCTGGCAGTACACAGGCTCCAGTACTCAGGGGCCCTGAAATAAATGTATATCCCCACATGCAGGCAGTGTTTGGTCTTCAAAACAAAGAGTTGGAAGCCAGGTGGAAAAAGTGCTGTGCCTTCTGGATCTCCTATTTCTGTGTCTGAAACCCTAGGTCAGGAGTTTGGTGGAGTACAAAGCCTGTGCTGACTGAAGCTGACTGAACCCGTGGAAACCACGAAATGACCCAAGTCAGTGTCACACAAATGTTGAGTTATCTCACCTGAAAACCCTCATTCAGCTCTTGTTCTTGTTCTAACTGCTGACCACCAAACTACCCATCAGAAAACAGCCCCAAACCCTGACTGGGGTCTGGAACTACGTGTCAGTGCTCCACAGTCCAGGTGGTGGGAAGTCACACTATATCCTAATAGGAATGCACTTAGGAAACACTGCTCCTGGGCTCAAGAGTTTACGCTTGTTTTGAGTAACCAAACAGTTAACCCTCAGTCAGCATTCTTTCTTTAAAGCCCATAGAGGCAAGGACACAACATTTTAACAATATTTGTGGCTAAATATCTACCTCCATCTGAAAAAAACCCTCAAACCTGGGAAAATATGCAGCAGGAAAATATGTCCTTCTTTGACTTTTGAGCAAAAGCTTTTAATGCAGCTGGATAAGGCACCAATAAGTGAACCCTGATCATACCAGCAGAAAGAAAACAGCTGTTGACACCAATAGGAACAGCCCTGCTGTATCATCTCATTTAATTACCCACTGCTTTTGCACTTGATATTTACCTCTTTGAAGCTGAGTCCCATTCCCCAGTGATACATCTTCCTCTCTTCTTCTTGCATACTCAATATACATGATAAGGTTCATTAGTCAAAGCAAAGTTTTCTCCAATTTGTCTGCAGCTGGCATTCCTGTATAACATAAAATGAAATAAACCATACAGTGGTCCCAAAATTAAGATCCCAGCAGTATATGAGCAGAGTACTTAGTTTTCTCAAGGGTACCTAGCCTGACTCTGGGAACAGGAGGATGGAGCCCTATCACTGAATCCCTGATCTGTCTTTACAAAGGTCCCCAGTGAGGTAATTTTAAGAGGTGTTGGCTGTGTTTTAGCTTGACTTTGAGCCTCTACTTCATGGTGAAATAGATCCCTAGGAGCACTGGCAGCCATAGTGTTGTCTCTGCAATGATCATTGTAGGTAACTACAGTGCCACTGGCAGGAGAGGGCAAACAGTGGGAGTGAGAGGAGCTGCCATCCCCTTCTGCCTGAGACGAGAGAGAGGAAGAGGAGGAGATGCTCCAAACTCTAGGCTTGGGTGTTGCTTTCTCTTCCCTTCACTAAACTGAGCCAGATTTAGACACACGGTGTTCTGAAGAAAAAAAAGTTAAAAACCCGAAAAATAAAAAGTGAAAGGAGTTTCTCTAGAAAAATGTTGAAATGAAACATTCTGGCTTTTCAAGTGTTCAAGTGTTTCCTCCATGTTCTTGACTGAAAACATTGCTAGGAATTTAACCCAAAGTCTCAGATAGTTTCAGTCAATCCAAACGTGCATTTCAGGGAATAGAGATACCTAACATATGTCAGTGCAAGGCTGCTGACCATTTTTCCCAGCAGAATACTAGAGCTCTCATATGTCACTGAGAGCTTAGAGTATAACAAATTTCTTTTCGTTTTTAGCAATTTCCTTTAGTGCTCAGTGAATTACCCTGTCACACATTCAACAACTTGTTTTCATATTGCTACAAGCAATTCTGCTGGATGAAATTAATGTAGTAAAGTCTATTCTCAGTTTTTTATTAAGCTCTCTTGGCTAAGGAAATATCAATATTTAGTAGGAAGATGGGGGAGGGAATGTAAGCACAAAGGTTTCACTTTTCTCTCTTGTATCTAAAAAAAAAAAAAAAAAATTAAAGTATTTAATTTCATGAACGACAGATCAATTCAGATGACTGGCCAGATTCTGCTGAGTACCAGTTGCAAACACAAAAAAATTCAGGCTTCTTATGCTTTGAAGTTAACAGAGCTGGCACAGGCAGTACTATAAAAAGAAGCAAATAACCTGAAAGAAATGTAAAGGCCATGAATACTGTTTAATGATGTGACTTTGGAGACGCCTATGTGAGCAAAGTAATTAAAACCCAGGCAGTAGGGAGAACAGGAAGAAAACTGAGAAGCAGTAATTAATTAAAAATATTATGATGCTTCTCGCTGCAAATTCTGTAATTTTCACAACACAGCAGAAGCTAGAAGTACTGCCTTGTACCTTCAGGATACTGATCTCTGCAGGATATAGACACCTACCCAATAAAGTATATATAATAGATGAATAAAAGAAACAATTGTTTCTACTTCAGCATGATGGTGTGATGGTGAACTTTGATGGCATCCTAGTAAAACACATAACATTTATTGCTGTGATAAACTGCTCTTGAGGGAGTGATTTCCCTGCCCTCCCAGCTGGAGCTGTCGTACTGCAATGACAGAGTGGGTAAGGAAGGGACGGAACAATAGAGAAGTCAAGGAGCTGGAGCCTGACCTTAACAGAGTGGGTGGTATTTGCTGCAGTCCAGAAAAGCAAATAACTCACTCAGAGGTGATAGATTTTACTGGGGAGTGGAAATAACAAAGCTGAGAAATAAAGTGGAGCAAACATGGTATGAAAGCATATTAAAGTAATTGAAGGAAGGGATTTACTTGTGAATAGATTCAGCTATTCAGGAGAGAGAGAGAGAGAGGAAAAAGCAAAAGAGGGGTGAGAGAACAGAGGAAAGAGGGACAGAAAAAGAAAAAAGAGAGAAGAATAAAAAAGGGGGGGGAAAGGAAAAAAGAAAAAAAGAAAAAATAACAAGGCTCGCAACTTCAAGGTGTTCTTGATTAAATGCATCACTCAGTGACATGTCCAAAACACACCAACCCACTTCATGGAACACCTCGTCTGACAGCAAGGGTGTAATTGAGTAGTTGGTACTGGAAAATTTGTTTCTGTTTTCCCTTTTTGAGACTAGGGACTGCAGGGACCTACAGCCTACAGACAGTAGCAACATCCTTCTTGGTCTCTGTCTCAGTCAAGAACATGCAGCAGCAAACCCACGTTTTGAAAGCAGAGGGAACTTTTTAAACTTTTTTTTTTTGCACATGAGTGTGTGTACTGAAATTATCTGTCGTTTTACTCATTCTTTCCCACTGCCCTCTTTTCCTGAGCATGAGAAAGGCCAGAGTTCTGCTCAATGATCTAAAAAATTAAGAGTTGTGTGGTACTAGTGACTTTAATCCAGTTGCATTTGTTGTGTACAGAAAAAACGTGATATGGGTGGCAATATGTATGCTAGGAAATTGAAAAGGTGTCAGTTTTACAAAGCTGAAATAAATAAGTGACTTGACCAGCTAAAGAGTGGTGTTATTCAAGGATATTCTATTTGCTCAGCAAAACATTACAGATTGATAGGAAAAAGTAATCTGACTGAAAGGAGACATGGAAGCTCCAATGAGTTATAGATATGCAAAGAGAAGGAAAGAAAAAAAAAGCATCAATGTAGTAAAGTTACAAATTTATATCTCTCATAACTGATTTAAAAAGGAAGGTAGAAAAATTGATAAAGTATCCATTGTCTATTCTGCAGGGGCTTTTTTCCTAAAACGTGTGTAATAAAATATTCTTGCACTCAGTTTGAGGTACTTTTATGGCTCCTGTTCATATTGCATTAAAGTGCTTCAAAACAGAAAGGTATTTAATTTTACAATGTACTTTTGAGAAGCAGATGTCTCTTTTGCCTTCTTGCTAGAGAAGACAGAATGCTACAGAAACGTTCTGAGTCAATATCAGATAGGAAACATACAATGATAAAGCACAAAGGATCTGGATATTTCTGGGCGCGAATGTGATTTGCTGGTCATTCTTTCTCCAAGAATAAAAACAACTGCCTGTTTGAATCCATTACTATTATTATTATTATTACTGTACAAAGGTGTTGCTGGAGACTACAGATATAAAAAATGTCTTTTAGACTAGCAGACAAGAAAGAGCTGATGCATAAGACATTGATAAGGCACAACAGCTTACACATCTAGACATATTCAATTCCTAGAGGGTAAGGACAATGAAGTAGGTGCTGGCCTCTGCAGAGGGTAGGTTCCAGTGCCTTGTGGCATGAGTTAAACCTAAAGATGGACTTGACTTAAGAGAATTAGAAGCAGTGTTACACACTGTGACTGGCAAATTGTCATCATCTTCAGACTGTTCTTTACTCAGGACGACGAAAACCAGGGGCTGTGCTGATGATCACGGAAGGGGTCATCAGATTAGATGTTTCTAAGCACATTGAAGAGTTTTAACTGCTTTCTGTTCTAGAGAGAATGGTAGGACAGGAGAATTACTCCGTGAGTCACATAATTAATTATAAAGATATGGCCGTATACCTCTGCTGTATAACAGTGCAATGATTATTATTTTTCTTTTTCTTAAAGCAGTGTCTCTCAAAAAGCTCAGTGGCAACTGGCAGCTTTCTCATCCCAGATCCCTGGCCCATGGTCTGCTCTTCCTCCCCAGCCTCCAAGGCATGTAGGGAGAACTCAGCCACCAGGATGCTCTAGAACAGGCTGCAGCACCCCCACCACCAGACTATGCCACTGTTTGCATTCCCGGGGTGGTCTCCCCGTCTCCAGCAGCAGATCTGCCCCAAATACCCTGTATTTAAAGGAGAGAGGGTTAATGTTAGTTGGGACTGGGGGAACCGAGAATTTGGGGAAGCCCAGTGAAAGCCAAGGCAAACATACCTGAGAGGTGCTGCTCCCCAGCATGCCCAGAGGCTTGCGGCAAAACTGCTTCTCATGCCCTTGTCTCCATCCGCCTTTTCCCTTACCTGCCAGCTTTTAGAATCTCACTTCTCAGAATATTATCCTACCTTTTTTGTTCGCAATTACCCTGCGGGTCAGCAGCAGGCTCCTTGTCCTCCACGCAAAAACATAGCATGGTATAAACAACCTCTTCTGGAGAAGGAAAAAGAGGAGGGATGATTACAGCAGCACAAAGACCTAGATGGGATGTTCAGTTCTGTGCACATCTAAGAGGAGCATGATTTCCATCTGCAGCGAGACAGCATTTTCTTTGTCCCTCTAGATTACATTAATGCATCTTGCTCTGCAGAGGCTGTGCTAACAAATTGTTTGTTCACTTGTGCAAACCACAGACACCCACAAGGCACAGAGCTCCTGCAAGACTTCTTCCCCTTCGATCCCAACCCCAAATGGTGTGCTGTAGGACACAGCATAACTCTGTAAACACCATCACTCAAATCAGCACTTTTTCTGTCCAATTCATAGAATTTTATTATTTTTTTCACACTCTATTTTAAAAATATATGTGCATACATATGTATATGTATGTGTATATGTATGTGTATATGTATGTGTATGTGTATATGTATATGTATATGTATATGTATATGTATATGTATATGTATATGTATATGTATATGTATATGTATATGTATATGTATATGTATTTACCAGAATAGTTTTTATTAATGAATCCTTTATGTCTTACAACTCCTGCAGAGCTGATAATTTGCTAGAAAAATTATAATGGAAGGATCCCATGGAATGCTCTAAAACCGATTTACAATTTGGTTTTTGTCTTTGTACACAGTCACACAAAGACTTGGAGTGTGCCAGTTGTTTGAACTGAGTTCTTTTAATCTTTTCATCTGTACCAGAACCAAACCTGCACCCAGCTTGAGCTGCACCATATAGCTGTGACTACTTAGGTAAGTCATATAATACCGTCTTCTCTAGCAAAAAAAGCACTTCCATTTGGAAGAGAGACATAAATCTCCCCAGAGGGTGAATTTCAAACCTCTGGGCTGCTGCATTGCCTGAATGCTTGCTGAAAGCAGACATAAAATAAAGAGCCTGCATTTGAGAATGGCACGGATGGTTGAGGCATTTCCTTCTCCCCTCCTGCTCTGCTTGCTCCAGGTATCATTCAGCCTTGGACACACTGACAATCTCAGGGAATTTTTCCTCTCTGATCTGGGCTGGCAAAGTTGTTCTGGGCTCTGGTCCCTCAGCAGGACCCCTGGGAGCAGAGGGTGCTACAGATGAGGTTTCAATAAGACACAGCCTCTCTTTCTCAGCTGGCAACCAACCTGTCTTGCAGGGGAAGGCTCGGCATGGCGGGGTAGTTTTCCCTTCCTGGTGGAAGGTGGACACATTTCTCTGTCAGAACCACTACATTGCAGCCAGTTCACTTTTAATATTATTTGTGTGCACATGTTCAATAGGTCCTTGCAAATCCCACAGCGAGACTGTGACAGAAGGTACGTATAAACCAAAATACGCAAAATAAGTAATTCTTCATAATTCAATATGACATCCTTCCTTTAATTTAAACCTAATCAGGGAATAAGAAACTAAAAACAGCTGTAAGCATTCACATTACATCTCTCCAGGGAAATGTACATAAAGTTAGGATTTGTTTTCACCCAATGGAAATTTTGCGATTTCACATAGCCACTCTTTTTGTTTAAGCTGCTTCTTTATTACATTTTCCATAACAGAATTTACAGTCTCCACAAAATAAAAAGCAATTCCATGGCATTTTCCTTGCCTTACCTTCTCCCGCTCAAAACATGAAAAGATTAAACACATAAGTGTTTCTAGTAATCTGGCTATCTCAGCCATAAATTCAACAGGCAGGAAAGACCTTTTTTTTATCGGTAAGATGTGCCTGGAAACTGTGCATGGCCCAGCATGATACATACATTTCTTTTTTTTTTTTTTTATTTTAACAATTCTTACGGTAAATAAGCTTTTAGGAAACCACATCCAAAGGCATTTTAAAGCTCTCTTCTCCCACGTATATCAATCCTGGCCAGCATGGTGAGCTCAGAAGCCAACACTCCCAAAGCTTAAAATGTTCCACCGAGCATTCCAGTAGGGAGACGCCGTTGGAGAGCACGAGGGAATGTGAGCCCCCACAGCACAGAAGGACACGGCCCCCAGACCGCAGCCATTCAACAATACCTCAGCTGTTGAAGGGAGCAGGGAGGGACCCGGCAGCAGTGTGAGACAAGCAGAAGCCTGTATCCTCCGCATCCAGCGGGAAGCAATAATCCAATTACAGCCCTCGGTCCCTCTGAAAGTTGGTCACTAATGAAAGTTTTAAGAAAAGTGCTCTGCTGCTGAAGCTCACTCACATTAAGTGCAGAGTATTTGGGAACAGCAATGCCTTATGAGTCCAAAGTTAATGCTAGCAACAGCCTCTTAATCCGTACTTAAAAATCAGGCAGGGTGAAAGGCTGACCCAAGGCAAAGTTTAACGATAAAGGCTGGCAATTAGAGCTATTGGTAACAATTAGTTTTTCTGCAAATGTGCTTTCCGTGGTGGGAAGTGCAACTATTAAATTTCCAGACGTTTTTAACTACATTTTTTAAAATGTGACAATATCATCTATAAATACTGCATGAGACCATTATCTGAAGTTAAATGCAGGAGTAGTGGCAAGATCTTGCAGAAAAAGGCAACAGAGGCAGTTGTGACATTTGGCTATGATCATAGACATGAGTGTTTTCTTCTCCATGTACAGGAGGAACTTAAGGAAAAAAATTTCCCTCACAACAAAATATTTTGAACATGACCTTGTAGAGGAAGGAAATCACAATGCTACAAATTGGCATCACCTGAGAGCCAATTGCCAAGAGTGGTACTGTCCAGGTTTAGCAGAGGACAGACACAGGTCTTGCCAGACTAACCCCCCAAAGCAAGTGCCTGCTGAAGTTAAAACGAGCACAGTAACAGGGCCCGTGTGTTGTACTTTGAGACGTGGGAGCCCAGGACAGTGATTTCCAATGCCTTTGGTGCAAGGCAGGGGGAATTTTGCAGCCACTGACTTTTAGGGGAGCATCAAACACGGCTGGGTGCTCCTCTCCATGCCCGGAGGCACTGGCTGTTCAGGGCTGCAGCCAGATTATACCAAGGCTTTGAACCTCTGACACGCTCAGGGGCCAGAGTGAGGGATGAAGATGTCCCTCGCACTTGGCAGGACTAACAGCGCCGCACTGTCCTTCTGTGTCAGTGTGATGAAATCCTCCTGGAAGTCCCTGGAGCAGCACCATGTACCTCTTGTTATACACCTGTAACAGTAACGTTGAAACAGAAGTGTTGACATGCTTTTCATTAGGACAAAAAATGTGCTTGTTGGTTGGAGTACAAGAAAGCTGTGGGAGGAAGTGGGAATTAGGCAGTAGAAGGAAAACGAGAGAAAGAAGCCAGCTAAGAAAGGCCTAGCTTTTCCCAGTATTTTAGGTTTTAAATATGTGCATTATAAAACTGGTGAATTTTTCTTCTGTGTTTTTGGAACCTTCTTTAGTCTTTCCGCCCCCCCCGACCCCGCCCCCAGCAATTACATATTTAATTCCAAAGGAAAATGAAAAGGAAAGAGAAATGGAGAAATATGAAAAGCAGGCACTCTAAAGCATATTTTACTAGACAATTAATATATGCCTGAGGTATAGAGAATTGCAAATTTGGACATGAGGCAAGAATTCATGGCCTACTAAAATACACATTATCATGTCTTAAAGATGTAGTCTGGAAGAGTTAGACGTACAGTTAGCAAAGACAAAAGCATTTAACAAATTCAGATAGCACAAATGCATTTTATATATGGTAGTGTATAAGCTGAAAAATACTTCTGACCTATATAATCAAACTAAATTATTGTTAAAATAATTTAGAACCTATCTAGGTTCCAGAATTGCTTTTAAGAAAAATATGTACACATACACATGTATATATCTTAAGATAAATATACTCCTGTGTACAACACACAAACTTTTATAAGACTTTTTAAATCACTACTGATAAATCAAGGTGGCTTTTCTCAAAAATCCTAATATTCATGTGCTCCATGTAGTTCAAGTCGGGACAAGCCAAACCAAATACTGATCATGAACAAACACAGGTACATGCAATTATTAAAACTAGTTCTATCTATTATTCTGACATTCCCTCTTGTGTGGGTGATTGTTTTCTCTGTTTGTGTTTTCTCTTTTTGCCTTTTTTTTTNCCTTTTTTTTTTTTTTTTTTTTTTTTTTTTTTTAAGCCTGGAAACTGCCACAGAGAAGTCTGGCAGCTATAACCTCCAGCTAGCTACTAGCAAATGCTAACATGCTGTAAAGTGGAACATTTATACAAGATCCATCTGGTGCATACAAGTAGGAATCCAAGATTTAAAGCCATTACATTGTGCATGTGCATTTACACCTTCACCAAAGTTGGCAAAAAGAGTAGATTTTACCCCATGACTCCAGTAGTAAAAGGAGTGGTGTGAAACATGTGCTGACCTACGCTCCTCCATCCAGTTGTAGTTATTATATACTGCTCTTTGGCATGTTACATCCCAGGCTTCATGCCAGGAGTAAATTAGTTCAGTCCTGAACTTGCCTATCAGAAATTAAATAGTACAAGAGTGAAACATGCCTATAAAGGATTAGAACAGCTGAGCATTTTCTTTTGATCAGTCTTACAGATTTAAAAAGGCAGTCCACCGGGTCTGGTAAACCCAGCAATACTCCCATCAAAAGGACGTTTCATTTGACTCTTTTTGCCATAACCGAACAGTAAGGAGGGAAAAATAGCTTTGAGCTTTTTGCTATTCTTCGTGAAGCTTAGCCTTCCTCAACCACATGCCTAACTTTTTAGTCTTTTTCCGCTCAGTACGTTCCCATCCTCTCAGGCAGAGTAGACCTGGGTTTGTCAGCAATATTTTGCTTTATATTCACACAGGAGGTATATAAAAGAAATACGCGGGAATTAAAACAAAGCATGCAGGAATTCATGACAAACATAGCCATCATCATGCTAAAAAAGTGGGGGAAAAGCGTTGAGGGAAATGGGTACATTTGCACTACCAGAGAAATTCAACAAGCCCCGATGCTTAAGGCATGCACTCATGCCCTCTGCCGTCTGTGCCGGCGAATTCCAGCGCAGACTGACCGCCTGTCCCGCAGGAAAGCACCCGCTCACGAAGCTGTTCGGGATGAGCGAGATTCCTTGTTCCGAGTGCGTTTGCCCCGCGCCAGCCCAGCCCAGCCCAGCCGGAGCTCCGTCCTAGAGCACCGTGCGTGTGTCTGCCCGTGCCGCGAACGCACCGGCCCGCCCCGCTCAGCTCCCTCCTCAGGCCGGTCATTTCAACACCAGGTGGCACCAAACAACAAGTTTCAACAGAGTGGCTTGGTTTGGTTTGTTTTGTTTTGTTTCTTGGTGGGGGTTTTTTTTTGGGTTTTTTTTTGGTTTTTTTTTTTTTNTTTTTTTTTTTTTTTTTTTTTTTTTTTTTTTTTTTTTTTTTTTTTTTTTTTTTTTTTTTTTTTTTTTTTTTTTTTTTTTTTTTTTTTTTTTTTTTTTTTTTTTTTTTTTTTTTTTTTTGTTTTTTTTTTTTGGGTTTTTTTTTTTTTTTTTTTGGTTTTTTTTGGTTGGTTTTTTTTTTTTTTTCCAAATTGGTGAAAAGGTCTCACAGAAATGTGTGACAGTGTAAAAAACAGACGAAAAATCCAAAGATACGAACAAAAACCCCCAACCAATCAAACAAGCAAACCCAAACCAAACCAAAAAACAAACAAACACAAAACCCCAATAAATCTCAGAATGAATCCGGGGTGAGTTCACCAAGAGCAATGCCTCCATCTAAACAGTGATGGAGAGAGATGGAGGGGCAGACAGGCACTCCTGGCGTTACCTGCCTGTGCAGATCCTCATTCCAGGACCGACTGTGACTGACAGTAGTAACTATCTCGGCAGCTCACAACAAAAACATATTCCTCCTAATTAACTGCTACAAAGTCACCAGGTTTCTGAGTGGAGCTCTCCTTGCCACCACCATTTGATAACACTGCTCAATCACGCCAATGAGAGCAAGGCCAGTACTTTGGGGAAGGAGGAATCATGGTTTTGGAGCATGAAAGCACACATGGCACATGCTGGACAACCAGCAGACATGATTTATACCCTGCACCCTGTCCAGACAGTTCACTCTTTGCAATATCCCAAGTGCAAACTTCATATGCTGGGCAGAAAAATGGGTCATGAGCACAAAACAGGGTGGTGCTTTCTCCCCTGCAGGATATTGTTCAGAAGACCAATGGCACAGGAGGATGAACTGGCTGGTTTGCTTTGACACAGAATCATAGAATAAGCTGAGTTGGAAAGGACCCACAAGGATCATTGAGTCCAACTCCTGGCCCTGCTCTGAACAGCCCCAAAAGTCACACCATGTACCTGAGAGCATTGTTCAAACACTTCTTGAACTCTGTCAGGCTGATGCTGTGACCACTTCCCTGGAGAGCCTGTTCCAGTGCCCAGCCACCCTCTGGGTGAAGAACCTTTTCCTAATATCCAACTTAAACCTCCGCTGACACAGCTTCATGCTGTTCCCTCAGGTCCTATTGATGGTCACCAGAAAGCAGATATTGCTGCCTGCCCCTATACCTCCCCTTGAGAGCAAGTTGTAGATGCCTTTTTTCAACATTTTCATAATCAATTATAATTTTAGAAGCACTGTGACCTGATATGAAGGCATCACTCTGTGATGTTTCACAGAACCATGAAACTATTGAAAGGGACTTTTGGAAGCCACAGACTGCCTTCATCCAGCTCAAAGAATGGCTAACTTAAGCTAGACCAGGCAGTTCAATGTCTTTTGCTATGAAGTTTTAGAAATCTCTCAGGTGAAAATCCCAAAGCATCTCTGCTTTTTAAAATTGATATAATGAATAAAGTTATTCTGGTTGGACTCTGTGTGTGTGTGCACAAGAAAAGCACACTCAAAGATCATCATGTAAGCTGTTGAGAATCCACAGTACTGCCGTAGGTGATTTTCCAAACTAAGCAAAAGGAAAACCTGATTACACAAGGTTAATACAGTTATTTTAATTATTGTCTTTTATATGCTGCAGGTGTTCAATCTGATGCCAATTATTTAATTTCATTTCCTTTGTGGGATGTAAAGGGGAGCGATCAGAATTTAAATATTCATATCTTTCAAAGGACAGAGGCTGCTCATAAACTCATAAGCAGAGACTTAACCCTGAAGTCTCCCCAGGTTCTGACAGTAGAAGAAATTCAAGGTGCTGTTAGAGACTGTCCAGCAGATGAAGCATGGATATCCCAGCCGAGGGTTGCTCTCTCTCAGGATGAAAACGCAATCTGTGGGTACCAGCTCTCATAGGCTACAAGTCCCCATTGCCTCAGGGCAGAGCAACAGGGAAGGCTGGGCAGTGGGAGGCAGAATAAAATACACCATATTATCTCTAAAAATATGGATGTTCGTGCTATACACACACGTTGTATGGCCACTGTGCTATCAAACTAACCCTATGAACAGGTTCACAGTTATCCCAAAGTAAATTCTCCAGGCAATGGAAAGTTTGGGGTGTCAGAATAAGCAAAGAACCAGCACAAAGTCACATATGAGCCACCTGTCTGATCAGCTAAAAAGGTTGTGCTCAAGTCAGGCTTTAACTAATGAAAATAGTTTTAAAGGAGAATTAATTTGGAATAAAGTCAAACAGCCTGTTTAAAAATGTCAGTAAGGAAAGCCACTTCTGCATTTTAATACTTATCCCTGCATTTTGAAGATGAAGTTGTCCAAAGCTGATTATATAAACCTCATTCACTGCCTTTTCCTGCAGTAATGAGGTACAATTTCTGCAATGCGCTTCCTGTCATGCCTCCTCTTTCCTTTCTGATTTACACTGCTGATATACAACTTAAATCACACCTATCAGAAACTCTGCAAGCTAGATGTCTTCAGACCTTCAACTAGGCCATGAACTTTAAAAAATGTTTTCTATCTTATTGAGTAATCAGGCAGGAGTCTTGAATTTTGTGTTCTTAAATGGCAGAATTGGCATCCTTCCCAAATTCAGTAGCATTAGAGATGTCCTCTCTCTCCACCACTGAAGAGACAAAGAGCACTGCTGTGACTTCCTTCCTTTAAGCAGAGGTTCAGGAAGGATGGAAGGAGTGATGTAATTCTGTAAACTGCAGACTTAATACCTGCAGGTCAGGATCACTGTTCAGGGTGGTGATGATGCGTATAAGAAATTGAACACCAGCTTCAGTAAATGATAGCTTTTTCTTCTGTGGCAGTTGTATTTTTCTACATTGGTCATTAATATCTAAAGTGAATCATTATTTAGGTTATATTTTTACTTTTCACAGGGTAAAAAAGTTTAAAGAATCTATTTTCCTTACTAGCCCAATCTCCCACTTTCCTACTCTGAAACTGCCTGGCTCACCAATAAACAAATTCTGTTCTTCCTTCATCCACACATAGTCCCATAAAAGACAAATTAAAATAAGTAAATATTTCTTACATGAGTAAAAGGTTGCAGGATTGGACACCAATTGCACAGTATGGAGAAATGGGGATCAGATTCCTCTGATAAAAGATCAAGGGCACATTTCTACATCACTTGAATGAAGAGTTCAAGCAAATCAAATAAAGAACTTTTCTCAGAGAGCTACTTGCATGAACGTGACAAAATCACATTCTTGCATATTATGTGAACTTAGATACTTTCAATGACAATGATACTGTGTTTGCCTCCTAAACTAAAAAATTACTTTATATTCTACAGAATCTTGCTGTAACTTCTCATTTTATTTTGTAACCAAACCCAATTAATTTTCAAAAGAATGATGCTTAATAACATATGCACAAAGCTAGCTCTGAGAGCTCTGAAAACTCCTGCTATATTTAATCTATAAGATCTCACATGATGGATACAGACTTTATATCTTCCTGAACTGTGAAGTCTTTCTCCACCTTTTAATCTTGTGTAGGAACACCTTCTCCATCATCAGGCAACTACATTACACTTTACGGACTAATTCACAACTCCTTTTCTTGTTAAAAGTCTCATTTCTTTGGGAAAGCCATCAAGGAAGGAAGTTCCTCAGCATCCTGACCTCCCCTCCCATACATGTCTCGCTTACTTTTAGCAATGATAACAGACCAAGGGCAGACAGTTCCAGGGAGCTGGTATGGGGGAACATTATCCCCCTCATCCATTAGCCACCCCGAGCAGAACCAAGCCTTGGGATTTCAATTTAAGGCAAATCCCAGCCACTGAGCAGCCAGTACCAAAACAACCTATAAATGACACGTAACTGCTTCAAAGCATAAACTGGGAAAATAAAAGCCCAAAGGAATATGTGATGGCTATCAAAGTGACTTTTTTTGGAAAAATACTTACCTACCTAGTGATTAAGTGTGACCAGCTAGGGATAAGTTGTGGTCACTCCAAGGCTGATTTATTCCTCCTGAGAATCCACCTTTTGAATGTTGCTATAGCGTGCTGTGAACAGCATTCATACTTTTACATTTTTAATGCCTTGGGGGTCTGGGTGATGGTGTCTGAGCTTTACATGTGATAGGACAATGATAGAACTGGAACAGCAAATAAAGATAAGAAAACTCAGCAAATCAGCTATGCTTAGGTTTGTTTTTCACATTAAATTAGGCTCATCAACAAGTAATACGAGAGCAGAAATGAATCTTTATCCAACAGGAGAACTTACGAAGCCATTAATTAGGTTGGATCTATCATGGAGAAGGCAAGCAAAGAAAATAACATTGCAGTAAACACTTCAGGAGTATTCAAACCACGAGAGTCTTCACACTTTTCAGAAAATCCAGCTTTATAGAATACAATTAACAACAAATTACATTCCTATTGGATAACTAAAAGCCCTCTAGAACTGGCAGAATGAGGACTAGGATTTAAGTAAGCCTTCCTATGTTTATTAAGTTGGTGAGAAAGCAAACCCAAGATACTTAATGCAAACAGCTTTCAAGCATGAACTTCTCATGATGATATTATAAATGGTGAATATTCACCACCTAGAAGTCAATTTGCTACTTTGCATGCCAGTTATTTTCAAGGACAGGTTTTCCAAACTGCACAAGCTCTTTTAGTGACAGTTTATATTCCAGGGTACAAAACCAGTCCCTGAATTGTGCATGCTAATGTGCTGGTACTGACAAAAGCAATCTGGTAACGCTGACTCAGAATTATGCAAGTTCAACAGTGAGGAACAGCACTGGCAAAAGGGGTTAAAAGGAAGTACAACTCAAATAGACATTTTCACTTGAGTTGTGAATCCCAGGGAGACAGTCCCATTACAGCACAACAAAACCAATAAAAATATGTAGAAAACAGGGAGTAGGTAACCTTTTGAACTGGTTAACCATCTCTCTCCCTAACAAGCATGCCTCAAGAAATGTGAAGAATGCTCACGCCTGAGTTGTCACCCTATGGACAGAAAGGCTTCCCTGCAATTGTTTCTGAAGTATTAAAACAGAAACCATAAACCAAAAAAAGCCACAAAATATTAATAATCTAGTGGGAACTCTGCTGCAAATGTGTGTCATACAGGCAATTAAATTTTTATGCTAAGATATATACACAAAAGCCGGATGGAACTCTTTCTATGGTTTACTCCCATAGAGGTATCTCGCAAATATGGTGATGAAATATTTTAAGGAGAAAGGCAATGTGCTCTAGGATGTCCATGCTTGGGCAGGAAAGCTGGACCAGATGAGCCACTGACCACACTGACCACACCTTCCAAACTTTCCCATCCTGTAATCCTCTGTAATAAGTCCTGATTAATTTGGTGGTGAACAGGCTTAGGGCAATATATAGAAAATATTAATTTTATATATAAATTTACATAAATACACACAGATAAAATTATTTTTTATTTTCCATGTGTTGGGTATAGCTTAAGCTTAATGAGTGCCAAGGTTGCTGAAGACAACAGTGAACTGCTTCATTGCTTTTGCTTTATGCAAAGTTGTCCTTTTTCTTGGGCAACTTACTGTCAAAACATGCTGAACTCTGCTAGTTCTATATTGAAGAGTTGCATGATGTTTACCTAACACTCAACTGTCAGGTCTTGCCAATACAATCAAGAGGCTGTGCAAAGATTATAAAGTAATAATTCAGTGTTAGATATTCTGAACATGATGCGTTTAAGTCTCCATTAATGCAGGGACAGTCTGGAAAGTGTTTTTGACAATGCCTTGGATTAAATGCTCAGTCATTCCAGCGACCAAGGAAGACTGCATAAGAAGCAGGTGAGGACCTATATATACACACATATTATATACTGCATAAAATGTATCTCGTAAAGATGTGTATTATTTTCAAACCTTGGAAAACAGATATACTGTAAGATAACAAATTTAAATGCAAAGTTAAAAGCTCTGTAAACTATTTACAGTGATGACAAGAAACATGCAACAATAAAGTAGTCACCTACGTACCCTTGAAGGAACTACTAAGACTGTTGCTCATGGAATCAAAAATATACTCTTTATTGACTTCAGGATCACCAAAAAAGGCTTATAAAGACATCATTTTATGACTTGTTTTCCTATTGAATTAGCATATGTAAATATTGAAAAATAAAATAATATCAGAAGAGTAATACGCTTTACTGTAGTGACCTAGGGAACAACGTAAAAAGTATGTTGCAAGTTGTATACCCCAGCAAGAGAATAATTATCATCCCTGTTCAGCTTCTGCTCAGAAACAAAGATTGATTAGAAGAAACTCATTTTTCCACAAATAACATTCTTTGTGGATTTTTCAGGATTATGATGATAGTAAACTACAACAGTAAGTGGTCTCCTTTAGTAGTTAAAGCTGACTAAAAATCAGCTGCACTGACATACGTTACAAATAAGACCATATTATTTGTCTCTGTTGAGTGTCAAGTCTAATATCATTCAAAAAAAGGTTTCAGCTGTGATTTGCAGTTTTGTTACCCAAAAGTCTAGGGAGCACTCTTTCTCAATGTCAGTCATGAATGCAATCTGTAGCTTGTACACATAAGACATTGAAGTTTCGTCTTGTTTTGAGTGCAGAATAAAAGACCAGATTTAAAAGAGATTTCAGTAAAATTCCCCTTCATTCATTACATTAAAGAAACAGAGGCAGTATTTTGCCTAGGGCCCACAGCATACTTAACACAGCCCTTCCAGCAGCAAAGCATGCTGTCTCACTTTGCATGGAGAATGCCACAGACTGCAGAGATGTTCCTCTCTTCATTTCCATCCTCTGATAGAGCCATGTCTGCCCAAAAGCCAAACATCTATCTTTTTAAAACATGTTTCAGAGGGCTGCAGAATGGAGTGTCTGCCAGCAGCAGTAATGTTTGGGTGAAACCTCTAAATTCCTTGTGTGGGGATTCATTTGGGGTACATACATAGGTGTAATTAACAGGTCTCTACAGTCTTCATCTCATGAGATATGAAATACCACAGATACCATTAGCTCTATTAACACCAGTGGATTTGCTAGCCATTTTGTATTACCCCTAAAGCTGGTAGCATTTGCTATCAATAGCTGTAGGATTTGTAATGACCTGGAAAAAAATAGCTGCAGTTCTGCTCAGGAGATACAGCCCTTTACGGGTACAAAACCTTTGTAAATCAATTTGAAGTTACCAAGGGACCATGTAATTGAAGCTAAAGGTAATAGCTCCTTGGATGAAAGAGGCCAGAGGGACAACTTTGCAAAAACAAGGCAAATACTTAAGAACCTTATTACTCTATGTTAGTTACTAGAAAAACAAATCCTTTTCCTGTCAATAGACATCTAAAGTGACCTCATTATTACCTATCAACAAATGAAGAGGTTCTGTTGAGATTCAAATGCAAAAGACCTTTCAGCTTTTATATCCCAAAACTATTCCTGGCACGTAAAGCAGGTGGAAGAATGTCACTGTGAGATGAACTGTGACTAAGTGCTAAGAGTTGTTCAGCTTCTATCACAACATTTGCAGTTTTCAGAAAGCTTTTGGCAAAAATCCCTCATCAGAGGCTCCTAAGGAAACTAAATTGTCTATTCATACGTAATGTTCAGAAACAAATGGTGGCATACACAATCACTTGCCACAACACAGGGAAGTTGCTGTTCTTCCAGGGCATCTGGGCTGTGACCTGACAAAGAGCGATAGGGACAGATAGGCAGTCTGCAAACAAAAGATTTGGTTTGTAAAACCACAGTTACAGAAGCTCACTCAAGATGGTGCACTCAGTCCAGGTGATTACAGTTCACAGCCTATGCTGCACTGCTGATTTTCATTTGTGCGAGGGGCTGAAATCACAGAGTGGATGAGGTTGAGAGGGACCTCTGGAGACCAAGTAGTCCAACTCTCCTGCTCAAGCAGGGTCAGCTCCAGCAGTTTAGTCTAGCCTGTATTCAGCTGGGGTTTTAATATCTCCAAGGAGATCTCCACAGTCTCTGTGGTCACTGTTTTACCTTCCTCACAGTTAAAAAAGTTATTTAGATTTTGAGATGGAATCTCCTGTGTTCAAGCTGGTGTCCATTGCCTTTTGTCCTGTCACTGGGCACCACTAAGGAAAGTCTGGCTCCTTCTTCTTTGCCCAAACCCCACCAGGTATATTTAGACAGAGAGACAGACACACACACAAAATCTCTCCTTGGCTTCCTTTCTCCAGGCTGAAAAGTCCCAGCTCTTCCAGACTCTTAGTACAAGAGATGCTCCAGTCCCTTAATCACCTTTGCAGCCCTTCACTGGTTTCACTCCAGTTCATCCACATTCCTTTCACACTAGGTCACTCAGATCTGGACCCAGCATTTCACATGTGTCTCACCAGTCAAGGGGGAAGGATCACCGGCCCAGCTTGCTGACATCACTCCTCCTCATGCAAGCCAGGAGAATGTTGGCCTTTTTTTCTGCAAGGGTCCACTGCTGGTGCCATCCAGGACCCTCAGATCCTACTCTTCAAAGCTGTGTTCTAACCACAGCCTATTGTAGTGCATGGGGTCATTCTTCCTCACGTAAAGGACTTTGCATTTGCTTTTGTTGAACATCATGGTGTTCTTGACTGCATATTTCTCCAGGCCCTTAAGTGGCAGCCTAACCATTAGTGCTCTCTCTCTGCTTCTTTCGCAAGTTTCCCGAGGTTACCACTGCTTCCTCGCTCAGTTGTGGGCTGCCATCTTCTTCTCCTCTTGTTCCTTTTTAAAGCTGTCCTCCCTAGGCTGGCCAACCCATTGGCAAAGATGCTTTTGCCTCACATAGTCACACGATACCTTTCAGGTCCCTGCTGGCTGTACAACTGGGGTGAAAGTCTGAAGGCTGGTCAAGCCTTTATGGTATCACTGCAACACCCCAGAGCTGAGCGCCCAGCAAGCAGCCTTGTGTAGGGTCACAGCTGCCCTGGGACAGGCAAAAGGCAGCAGTGTGGTCGAGGACTTCAAAAGTCAGTGCAGTAGCCATAATGTTTTTGGTGGTTGTGATTAAAGAAAACTAAGTCAAACCTTATAATTAAGTTTGCAGGTTTTGTTTTTATTTTCATTTTTATTTTCTTTAACTAGACAGAAACTAGGTGATAGAGGCAGAGGTATTTCTTGGTTTTCTCTCAGACTTCTGGCAGCACGCAGAATACTTCAGCAGTTGCAGAATGCTCCACACCCTCAAGGCCAGGTGCCAGGTATTAAGTATCAATAGCTAATTCCTAGCTAAACAGTAAAAAGCCAGGCCCAAACAAAACCCAATAACATCTTGAATCATTAGGGAATCAGAGCAGGCATGGGTTTCTAGGTATGAGACAAGCAATATCTATGATGGCTGGGCATAGTTTCTCAATTTAAAATAATTTTTTCGATAGTTCATTCAGACTCATTTGCCAGCTTGAGACATCAAACTTTATATATACACACTTACAACATTGACTCATTTGGCCTGTGTGGAATGATAGTTCATAACATCAGCAGGTTCTGAGTATTCTGCATCCTCTCTGCCTTCACAGAAAAAAACAGCAACAGCCTGAGCATGCCAACAGACCATTGATGTGAGGAAATACACTAAAAGGTGCCTTTGATTAGACCAGTACTTTGGGTTGCCTATTTTAACCAAGCACAGATTGCACCCTGCAGAAAAAGTTGTGAAAACTGACAGTAAAACCAGGAAGCCAAAAATCAGAGAGAGAGAGAGAGGAAACAAAGGGGCTCTGGAACTCCACAGAGAACAGCCGCTGGAAGTAGAGCAGCACCCAACAACAAGGCAAGAAACAGGAGAAATGTTGGATGAACAAGAACTACTGTACAGAACAACGAACAGCACTCCAGAAAACTCAGATGAATCCCCCAGGCTAATGCAAGTACAAGGTATAAAGCAAATTATCAGATGCAAGAATCGCAAATGCAATTGTAGAGTATTTAACAGCACATTTTCTTAAAAAAAACCCAAACAAAAACCCTCAAGAGAACAAAGGGCAAAATTAAAATTACACAAAATAAAAGCACAAAAAACTGTTTCCAAATACTTTTTCTGCCTGACATAATTAATTTTGAGTGTTGAAAATGTGACATGGGGGGTATAACATAAGATACAGGCTTGTTTTACACTTATATGTATTTGCAAAATGAACACATAAGATTTTTATCTTTGCTTAAAAACCCATTGTGCTGATGATTGAATCCAAGGTCCCCTACCCACTGTGATCCTGTAACAAATGATGACAGCAGTTAGTATCTTAGCTCTGCTGGCACTGTCATTATCACTGGCATTATGTCTCCAAGGTCTTTATGCATCCCTACAATACTTATATTCCTTTATAATCTTCAAGTACAGTTTTAGACTGCATCATCTGCCAAAATCAGGTTCTGAGGCTCCTTATGGATCTCCTCATATGAGCTCTATGTATGAATGAGCCAGTTAACTCAAAGGTAAAGTGGTATCTTTTAAGAAGATTTAATGTGAGTGGAGATGCATCACTATTTCTCACTGTCAGCCTGCAAAGAGCTTAGTGTTGGTATCAAGGATACAAATAAGATGCAAAGTGGTTTTCGTTGACAGCAAAAAGCTAAACCTGTGGGGCTCATGTTAAAAATGCAAAGCACATTTTAGAGTGCACTGGGTACTTAAAAATAAAGAAAAAAGAAGAGAAAAAAGATCATTTTCCCACGGCATGTTACAAAAATTTAGTCGGGAATAATGCTGTATGTCAGAGGCAGCCATGCTTTTGCAGCTGAATTTCAATGCTGCCTTTTCTTTCTTCTGTCTCACCCTACCAGGGGCCATTCTCCTTTGAAAACTACTTTTCTCTTACAGATTGCTGCTGCTACCTTGTCACACCCCCTCCTGCCTCCATCTGCCATTGCCTCCTCGTGGGCCATCACTTCTTGCTGACTTCAGCCTGGGGAAGAGAAAAAAATACCCCAAAGTGGCTCTACTTTGCATCTTACCTCTAATAATGCCATACCTCTTCAGACAGAAACAGGAATACATGTACATTTAAAAGAGTGCCTCTAAATAAAACGAGTCAAACACAATTCAGGATTACTCTCTCTACACAGATGAAGGAGGGTGAAAAAGCACGATTTCCTTACAGTTCTCCTGTAGATCCCAGATGCCATGGTGGGGAACAAAAAAGCTTCTGCAATTTTCAAAAGCCCTCTGTCACAGCTGGCACCCTGCCAGCCTGTGCCAGACCCCGGCTGCTGAGCCCGCTGGGGATGCGGTGCTGGAGCAGAAAGGCCCAAGGAAAACCAAGGAGCGAGACAGAGTCAGTATAGAGACAGATATTCAGGGCAATGGGTCACGGGCAAAGTGGAGAAGGGGAAAAAAAGGTAAGATCTGGAAGCACTGCTATGCACTTTGCTTTGTCCCATTGCAGGCTCCCCAGCCCTTCAATGCATTTCCCATATCTCACATAAAGAGTTGTTCTACAGCAGCCTTAGCGACCTCCTCTTGGTTTGCATTTCACCGACAAAGTTCCCCAAAACTTTTGCTTCCTCCAAATCCCATTTTGCTTCTCAGTCTCTACTCTGTAGCAGCATCACAAGGGAGAAAACTTCATCTTCTTTCTGAAACATTTCAGTGACTGAAAACATCATTCATGGAACTATGGAGGAAAGTAAAAAAAAAATCACCAGCAAAATGCCAACTTTGTTAGAACTGTCTTTTCTCAAAATGCAGCAAGACATCTCCTGAAGAAAACTATCCCTCACACTTCACTCGATATACAAAACTATCAGTTCACTGGACTGCTGTCCAAACAGGGCTCTGAAAATGTGTTCTGAAAACACATATATTCCCTGGAAAACACAAGAAAACTTAAACAGGAAGCAAGGGAATAATCCTAATACACTTTTATTACACCTTCTGATAAAAGCTTCGAATTATTCAGACCAAAACTTATTTGCAAGTGACTAAGAAGGCATTCAAATCCAGAGCTTCAGCACAACATGCTCTCACTCCCTTCTCCAAGTTTGATCCCTGCTTATATATAGCCAGTCCCCTGCTGCTGTACATCGGTACCGGGCTCACAGCCTCCTCCCTCCTCGCAGGGAGAACGCTGCCCTGGAACACCGCGTACTCCCGGAGGCATTACGATAATCTCATTTAAGGCACGGAACGCCGTGGCCAGGCTCTGCACCAGAAAACAATTTCTGTAGCCAGGCAGAGGGAGCACCAGGCATTTTGTCACCCTGACAAGGCAAGGCTGTCCTGTTCAGACAGCTGCTGCCTGCAGCTCTCTCCTCCCTCCCCTTTTAAGTTGCCGTGTACGTGTAACCACAGCGGCAAAAAATGTCCTTCCTCACGTTTCTAACCAGAATTAGAGGCAGAGGTACAGCCATCCACCCCGTTCTCTCCATCCCAGCTGCCCGTCTCCAGCAGAGAGGGGGGAACACCCTGCTGGATGGGACCCCCATGAGTAGGTAGGCTCAGTTCCCAAAGGTTTGCTTCTAAAAAACTGTGCCATTTACCCCCTCTCTTTGCTGAGGCAGCAGAACGTGGGATATGCACTTCTTACAGAGGCCCTAGCTCGCTTCTGGCATACAATAAATCAAACTGAACAAGCACCAAGACATCAAATTGTAAACTGAACCAGCTGAGCAGAGGCACCTTTTTGTACTCCTAACAAACCTCTGTACTGGAAGCAGCCCAACAGACAGAGAAAACGAAACTCTTACAACACAATATCAGAATCAAAACAATGCACACAAGAAAAATATAAGAATTACAGCTCAACAATCATCCCTCTCTATTCCCATGGCAAAATAGATCCAGGATGGCTACAACAGAATGAGGGTCAAATTGCAACAGAAATGTGAGGACACATGCTTTGCCCTCAGGACTATTTTCTCACTAGTACATAGTATTTCAATTCCATTTAAGAACTTTGTTATGTGTTTTTAAGGTACCAGATAATTTGATTAATCTGGAATTAGTCTCAAATAACTTTCTCTGAAATACTGTTCAACGTAATGCTTTACCTCTTGATTAAACACTTGTTCAGTAAAGAACTTGATGCATGGCATCGAGTATGTACTAGAAATCTGGTTAAAATAATTAAGGGGGTTTTTTATTATGTCAGTTTCAGAAAACTGAAAGGATCCCAAAGTCAAAAATTAAAGTACTGCACGAGATTGTTGAGTAGGCCTACTCTTGTCCACCAAGTGCAAAATATGGCACCTGTCTAGAAACCATGATTTTCTGGCTGTGCAACCCCAGAAACTGCTCCTTCCCATTTCCCCCAGCCTGCTCACACTCCACAAGCAAGACACAGTTGCTCCACACGATCTTTTCTGTTTTTCTGGATGTTATGCTTTGCTTTTTGAGGAGACACCTTCACATCAGATCCTGGATGAACTAATTGCTTCCTGCTAGGAGGGATATGTTAAATTTTTGCCCCAAGACAAGGCTGGCAGTGACTGCAAGAGGTGGCTCCTGGAGCCCATCCTCTGAGCCGCTGCTGGAGAACGGCGCTCGCCAGTCACAGGCAGAAGTCGGGACAAAGGGCTGTTTGTACAGCATCTCCCATCAGCCCTCCCTCCCTCCCTCTTCTCATCCCCGCTAGCTCTAGCTCTCTCTGGGTACATCTGAAGAGATTCAGCTGCCAAGAAAGTGCAAGGGAGTGAACCAGAAGCTAAAGGTATGTTTTGCTCCTGAAATTATCCTTGTCTACTTGTTCCGCTCCTTCTAGTTGAAGGATACGGAATTAGAAATACATATGGGAACATGCAGAAGAAGAATTTGGGAGAAGCTGTTATACTACAGGCAAGAGGTACCATTCAAGACAGTTGCATGGCTGTGACCCAGCTCAAAATAATTCTTTAACTATCTTGCTTTTCTTGAAGTTGGATACTACATATTAACATCTGAAGTCACTAAACATAATATATTGCCTTCCAGTGCTCAATATAATGTGGAGAGAGGTGTCTTCACAAAGAACTGCTGTCTTAAAGAAAACTAAATGGGGTTTAATGAGAACTCAGTTTCTGGAAAGAATCATGGTATTGATGATAATTACAAAGCAGTAATTCACTGAATTCATCCTCAGTGGAATAGCTGCTGTCCTTACAGTGCACCAACTGTTCATGCAAAATAGATTTAAGAATTTTTTTTTTTTAATGGAAAAATTCTTCACAATATTATCAGTCATGCAGCTCTTGTGTAATGATTTTAATAATGCACTAATAAACGTAACTATCAAGCACTAACACACCTAAATACTAAATACTCAGCATCTTACAGGTGTTTGTGAAAGGCAAACTTGACAAACAAATAAACACAAAAAACCGTTTCATTTTGAATAAGTGAAACAATTTTAATTTTTTTTTGCTTTTTAAGTGCAACTTGTTAACCTGGCACATGCCACTGGACAGATCGGAAAAGATCATACACCAAAAGTGTACCAGTTAATGTATTTCTTGTTTTCAACATTAGGCAACTAGAAATACAGCCTACTTAAGGGGAAAAGAAGGGTATATTTAATGAAGGATTGATATTTTTAATGGTTGATAGTCCAACCTGTAAATATTTCTATTTTCCCAGTGATGCAGGATCTCTAAAATATACATTTTGTGCCATTTCTCAGTTTTCTGTATTTCTAACACCTGAGCTCCTACTGATACTGTGCGGCATTTAAAGGGCATCACTTCTCATGAACTATTACCCTGTTGTTTTTTGACAAGGAGGCTGAGACCTGGGGCTTTCTCTTTGGTTTTTTCTGATTACCTCTGCATCTAGCGGATCCAAAGACTGGATGGTGCCAAATTGCCTGGCAAGATAATTCAAACACTCTCAGCTGAACAAGCAGAGACAGCACTAATTCCTGACTCATCATGCATATTCCCAAACAAACCATTTTCCTTCAGGAAAAGCTCCAAACTATTTCAAAGCACTAGTACTCCCAGGTGCATTTGGTCTCGAACTTTACTGACACCATGTCAAAATAATCAAAATAATTAACTGAAAAGAACTCATGCAAATGCAAGCTCATTTTCTGTATTTTTAGATGGCTTTACTCCTGCTAGAGTTTGAAATTATACAATCTTGATAGAGCAAGCTGGTCAGGCTTATCATGCCTGGCATTGCTATGTTTTCAGAAGGGTTTATAAAATAAAGAACTGTAAGAGGATGCTTGCTGGCAATGAGTGAGTCTTTGAGCCGCTTCAGTGATTGGATTTGTTCATGGCATTTTCCTGACTTGTTTTATGAGAAAAGACTATCTTCTGTGCTATGCAAGAGCAGACAATGTCTTTGACACTCACTGTGAAATAAACATGCACATACTAGCTCTATTCTTTACCTAGGCAATCAGTGACACTCCAACATCTCTTCAACTGCACTCAGGAAAACGAGTTGCAGCAGTTTTTCAGACAGAGATGCTGCATCTGAAAGGTCTGCTGAGTTACCAGCATCGATCCTGTGCAGGGAGCTGATGAAACACTTCAGCTCCTTGGCAATCTTTCATCTGCAAATAGGGACTGTTCTCTCCCAGGAAAAAAATACCCTTTTGAAGAAAGGTCTTTTGACTAGAAGTTTCTGTTTGGTTATGATCTGAAAAAAAAAAAACAACAAAAAAACCAAAAAACAACCCCAGAGGAAATATTTAAGCAGAAGCAAAACTATAATATTTTTTCTGAATAATAACAATGTTTCTCATTGCTAAGATGCATAACTGGTCAGAGAAGCTGTCTATCCATAGCCCTCCAGCATGCTGACTTTGCTAATACTGATTTTGGCATCCACCCATAGAAACCCTCCTGATGATGCACTACAGCAACATTCTATTATTTTTCAAAGCAAGCAGAGAGTTACAGAATCACCTTAAAAACTGTAGGTCGTGATTTTTGAATCTAGCAAATTGTGTATAGAGAATGTGCCTATTTTCAGGACAAAGTGAATTTGTACAAATTTTGAGGAGATAGGCAGCTGGCAACAGATTCAAATGGGCATTTCAACTGAACTCCAGGTAGGGAAAGATCACCTGAATTATTAGAAATAAAAAAAAAAAAGTACACAAGAGCAAGATATCATAAATGCCTCATCCTCAGTAGAACACAGAATAATCCAATCACAAGAAACAAAGGCATAAACCCCTTGCTTCTTACTTTCCTCTTTCATGGAAATTTTCTTCCATTAAATACTTAAATAATTAAGCTCAACTATTTGAACAGAAGATTAAACTGTACTCCCTGACATTGGCATTTATCTATGTGTAGTATAAACAAATTTGTTCTCTTTCAGCATTAGACTTCTCTGAGCAGAACCCTCATAACTATAGTGTTTATACTCCTACAAAATAAAACCATAAATATAATAATACAGATTCTTCACTCAAGTCCAAAAAACAACACCAGGCAAGGTTAGAACAATGTTTACTTTATTTGAGTAGTAGTTTGAGGTCTAAAACTAATAAAGACAATATGTTATTCAATACTGCACTCTGAGGTAATTAAAAATAGATCCCCAAGGCTCCATTACTAGTAGTTTATGGGAGTCTTCTACTCAAAAGTCCCCATGCAAGTTCATGGAAACGAAAAGGAATTAATCAATGAATTTTGCTTCTACAACAGAAGCCAAAAAAACACAGAAGAGCTTATTCTCACTTCACTCATGTTCTTTAATATATGGACCACTTTTTAATATTTTATTTGGCTACCGGTGTTCAAAAAAAACCCAAGTTTAAATACAAAAATAGATAACAAAAAAGCTTTGAGGTGGTGTATTTTATCCCTAATGTGAATCTCAATTTCCAGATTTTCTTACATGGCATGTTATTCATTGGCTGAAGAAATGGAAGATTAAGTAAGATAGCTGTGGTGGCAAGAAAACCACCTGAGAAAAATGACTAAAAAATACTGTAGATTTACATATTTTAAAGTTTATTGTTTGTTTTTCAAGTGTGATCTCCAGATTTTTACAAAGTAACCCATATTACAGCCACATCTATAGCTGGCATACCTCATTTTTTTCCTTATCTAGATAATAGCTCTGCCATCTTAACTTCACCTTTGATAGTCTTTGATTAGACATTGCCTTACACTTTGTTATTTTTGGGTTAGCAAAGAGCATCCTAACCTGCAGCCCCACAAGGAAGACCAGGGCTGGCCCGTAACACTGTGTCAGGGCATCAATTCCAAAGTGCCAACAGGATGAAAGACAGCAAAGTCTTCCTTAAGTCTTACACAAGAAAAATAATGAGTACACAGGGAGAGTGCTGGGCAAAGCTGGTCATTCTTTAGGTTCATTTTCAGAGCAGAATTCCTATTTAAATTCAGTTAAGATAACAGATCCATTTTGTTTAAGCATGAGGAAAGGCAAAAAAACCACTCTCTCTCCTAATATCAATAAAAGCTCAGTTGAAATGTTGTTCAAAAGGCTAATTTAAAAGTGAATGCAAGTTCAAGGATCCAAAGCTTTGTGGCATGGTCAGGCTGTGCAAAGCAGCACAGAACAGCAGAGCTCATGTTAAACAAAACGATGGAAAGCCTAGTCACCAGCAGGAGAGTTTTGCAAGGGATAATTTATCCCACCTTTTAAAAAGCCAATTAAACCATAATGACCTCCAGTAGCAAGACTCAACTAAGCAGCCTGCAGTACTAAAAAAAACCCAATAAAGAAGATCTCCATAATGCTGTACCATCCCCGGGTCCAGGACAGCGGCACTCGGCAGCACTGCAGACAGCTTCAGCTTCCTCGGCTGCTTAATGCCTCAGTTTCTCACACAGCCCGTGACACAGGATTCAGTCAGCAAACAGTTTTTCCACAACTTTGATGGGGAAGGATACTATTTATTTCACGTGAGCCACTCTTGTTTTGACAGGCAAAGTGGCCAGGAAGGCAAGGACATACACCCAGACATTTTCCCCTGGTTTGCTAGCAATCGATACAATCACACCACTGAGAAAACACGGCCAGCTCAAAGCAATTTTCTCAAGGTGAGAGGCCAAAGAAACAAAATTGCCAGCATCAGAAGCCTCAATTCCCAATGAAAGGATTCCCAAGGTTGTACAGAAAGTAATGAATATCAGTTCTGCTGCAATATTATTTACCTCCTAGGAGAAAACACTCTCCAGCACTCAGGCTCAAATGTCCAAAACTTCACGGGAAGGAAAAATGCAAGGCAAAAAACAGATCAGGGAAAGAGGTCTGTTCAGCAGCAATTCCTGTGTCACGTACCTCATTTCTCTTTAGCACCCTGCAGTGGGAAGCTTGGCAAAAATGAAGATGGTCTCGGTGCTGCTGCTGCTGCTGAGCACCCTCCTGGGCACCCCCGCGCTGCCTTCCCAGCGCCCTTCTTGTTACAAGAGGGCCCTCAAGGAGCACAGCTGCCACACCATCCCCGAAGGCAAGGAGAACCTCCGACACGTCGATGACGGTCTGCAAGATCACTTTTGGGAAGGGAAGGGCTGTGAGGTGATCTGTTACTGCAACTTGAATGAATTGCTCTGCTGCCCAAAGTAAGACCATGCTCATTTCATGAAAACTTGTATAGTTCTTCACAACTGTCCATTATATTTCCATCATTTTACATTTTCCACAGTTGGAATAAGCTATCATTTTAAAGAAATTCATCACTTCAGATGGTTTGAAATGATATCAAGACATAGCCAATTTTCTGTTACTGTCAGTTTTGAGGATTTGTGTTTCAGGGGCTCACCTAGGACTTGCTTAGCATATTTTGTAAACCTACCTGTCCTATTAACAGGGACTTCAGCATTTAAATCAGCCAACTTTTGACTCCTCTGTTTCATCCAAACTAAGCATAACTACATCAAATCCTTATTCACAGCATTTTGCAATGAAGATATTTTCACGACCAAACTATTTGATTTCTGTTCCATGGAAGAGAACTGTATTGCTATTCTGAAGTGCATGCACATATGTCAGCTGAACAAATAATTCTGTAAAGATAGCTGTTAAAAGCAGAAAAGCAAAGGAGGGGCACAGAGGGTCACAAATACTTGCATAAGGTAAGGCAAAGATTTAGCCCAAGAACATCAACACTTCCCTGGCTTGCTCGCACTGCTGACAAAGCTGAACAGTGAAGTTCTCACTGAACATGGGGGTTTTGTTGTTGTTATATAGAAAGAACATAATTGAGTTAAATAAACACCATTGGTCCATACTGGTTTTAAGTATTAAATGTATTAAGAGGTATTATTTCATTCAGCTTTTCAGCAACATCTTTTCTTCAGTAGATTTGGATTAGAAATATCAACAGTTCAAAACGTATTAATACTCCAGGGGCACTAAAATGTGATGGCATTACATGGACAAGCAAAAATTATGTTTTATATGTGCTCCTCTTAACACTCATTTCTCAAGTCCCCTAAAATCCAATAAAGGCGACTTTTCAGCACTCCTGTAGGGGACTCTAGTTGAACGAAGTGGGAAAGACTTCTAAAGCTAAAAACCTCACATTCAAACTGAGAGCAAGGTTTAAGTTACGTTTTTCATCTTCCACTTTCCCTAAAACCAGATATGGTGTTCTCACCCTGAAGCCCACTTTGGGTCTCCAACCTTTGAGCAGCATAATATAGCCTCTTCCTTTGATACAAACACAGAAGAAATTACTCCTTCCACCATCCTGAGGTACACAAGACCTGCTTTGCATCTGTGCTCTCATGACAAACTGCACTAAAACAGTGTGTGTGCACATGCCAAAGTCCTTTATTTTGATAATATAATCTATTAGGCAAGTTTATTTTCTCAACGCTAAAATACCAGGGTGGAGTTCTGGCAACCTGGTCAGCCACAGAAAGTTTTCTCATTGCTTCCACACCAGGCCAGCAGAGGTAGAAACGCAGTATCTTCACCCAGCTCTGCAGTTACATTTGCATTGCTGGAAGGACATCCCACAAACACAGTAATCCCAAATATATCACAACATATGCTAAAAAATATCCACAGTGGGAAATGCATGTCATGTTAAAGCTCTAATAAACCAATGATCTAATTGTTTAAATATGTGATCCTATCTTTCAGGGATATTTTCTTCGGACCAAAGATATCTTTTGTGATCCCTTGCAACAGTCAATGATTCAAGCCTGCAAGTGAAGATAACAGACATCATTCTACGATCATGTAATAATGTTTTCAAGGGGAAAAACAAAACTACCACCAACAAAAAAGAGTTCCTTTCTAACCACAAGTGACTGCCTCACTTTACACTGTAGAAAGAATTTCCTTTCTATACCTTTATGGAATATCAAACACATAAGTTTTCTTTTCAAATCTGGTGGCTGACCTAATTTCCATAAAGACATTTCCTTGGTCTAACAGACTGTACAAGCTCTTAATGTATCCTAATATGCATCCCCCAGCAAAAAGCATAACTCTTCTTAGTCAGCACAATATTCTTAACTAGTTTGGACAAAGAAACTTCAAGCCTAAACCTTCATGTTTTTAGCAACATGACTCTCATAGCAACTTATGGCAGTGCAGCTTCCTATAGCATTATTGCCATCACACTTTCAATGCTGTCTTAAGCTGAAGCCATTGAGTCATTGGCACTTTTGCAGATAGGCTCCCATGTTCTATTTAGGCATCTTAAAATACATGCATATACAGAAAGGCATGTGTTTCCATATTTGAAAGTATTTCACTGGAATGAAAAAAAAAAGTAAAAACTAACATTAATAGTACTAAAGCACACTTAGGTCTTATGGCTAACTGGTCACCTGCCTTGACTATGCAACCTGTAAACCCTTTAAATCACTTCATCTTAACAATGAACACCTTAAATATCAGAACAGCAGATTTTTTAATCAAGCTTTGTTTGAAATACAGCAGCCCAAAATTAAGTTAAAATGCTGGCTTTTTATTTTTAGGCTAGGTCTGTAAGGAAATAGCTACAGAAGAGAAAACACAGAGATAATCATCTTAGTATTTAAGAGGCATTGTGATCTAGGAAACAGATACAAAGAGACAAATTTTTGACCATTTTTCTCTTATACTGCAATCTGTATTGGGAGGTGTTGAGAGGTGACTGCATAATTTTAAGCAGTCACCTGAACAAGGCAGGCTTACAGGCAGCAAGCCTGACTTGCTGCCTTGCACATATGAACTCTTTAGCTATCAAGTCAGTCATATGGAAAGTGTGCAGTATTACAGGAACTGTGCAGTCTTCTCTACTCAGAAAGTGCCCTGTTCACCTAATAATCTTACACACTAGCCCAAACTGCTACCACCAGTTTACCAGGCTTACTTCATATGTCAGTATGAAATACCATCATGACTGTTTTTCTTCCTGTTAGTAAACAAGGGCTGGATACTGGGTGAGGGGGTGATTATACACAGCTAATAATAAATGTTTCAAGTAAATTTGTGTGTACTATTTTTGCCCCACTGACTGTTAAACAGTTTGTGTCACCAGGCTTTTAAAGCCTCATTTGTGTGATTATTCAAGCAGATTAGAGTCATTTGGGCTTCCTACCAAATAATCAATTGACAGTAAAATAAACCCCATAAATCTGGCAACCCAGTGAAAATACCCGAAGTCAGTGCTCTGCTAAAAAAGCTTATGGTATGTGCTCTTGTGCAAAGTCCTCTATAATCTTCTAGAGTACATAACTTCTGTTGTTCATGCCATCTAGTTTCTACAAGAATCATGTTGCACATGCCTGGCATTCACAGCTTTGCAAAGCAGCAGTAGCAAAAAAAATTAAGGCAGATACAAAGCTAGGTACTAAAGCTAGGGGCTTTCAGTTACCTTTCTTCCATGACTCCTGGAAAATATACAATCCACTTGAAGCAAAATATTGCCACTTTCCACATGCAGCAAGTCAGGGTCACTTTTAAGACTGACTTTCTTTGGAAACTTGCTTTTGTTTCTCTACCCCCTCTCCTTCCCTCACACAGCTTCTTTTACAGGTCCTGTCAGGCCTAGGTGAGAACACTCAACCCTGTCATGCACTCAGAGAAAAAGTCTTTATCCTTCAGATGCCCTATCCATGACTAGGTTCCCTGGCTTTTTATGCAACTTGCATTGTGAAGGTAAGAAGCTGAATGTGTGCAAATGATATTTAGCAAACAAATTTACAGTTTCTGTATTGAAATGGGCATGAAAACATATCTTCAAAGGAGCACCAATTATAGCTGTCACTAGCCAGATATCACTGTCTTGAACTTAGGCCAGCACTGCAGAACTGTATTGTGGAAATACATAAAGCACTACAAGTGAAAGAAATCATACCACTGAGAGATGCTGGGAAGGCAGCCAGTTTGAGGTTAGGGTTTATCATCATTCAGTTCTATGCAAGTGTCACGGGTCAAAAAAAGGAAAGTGAAGCATCTTAGTTGTAGTGATGCCAGCAGAGTAGTAATTTTCAAAAAAACTCCAAAGATTAACATCAAGCAGATTAGATCATGGACATATTGCTTTCTCATTCTTCCCAAATTAAGAAAAAGCTTATAAACATCTGATAAGGTTAGGAGTTGCAATGAATGCTAACTGAACAAGCTGAAGCCATGTCCTCCTCAGCTATAAGATGAAAACTATTTTCCCTCAGCTTTTTCTTCATCCTATGTGCACACCTTTAAGCAGAAAGAAATCATGTTCCATACACCACGCATTTAGACTGGCACAATAGGTGACAATACAAGAAGTCATTCTTAATACTATCTTCAACATCAGAGTTTTTTAAGACAATCAATTAAAAGCCTAAGTATTTCTGGATACTATTCTCATATGTTACCATAAGGTTTGGGTTTATTGAGAGGGGGTCATTCCTTTTAAACAGGCCTGAGCTCATGCATGCAATGGAAAAGAAACAGTGTGCCTGTTAGAAGAGACTGTATTGACCCCACACAGACTCGACTCTCATTCTCCAATTAAGTTCTTAGCAGCAGTCCATGCAGACAAATGGAGAAGTCAGCAGGTAAAAGATTTCTTACCGAGTCGAAGGATTTCTCAGCACAGAAAGCTGCAGCAGTCTCTTCATCTGTACTTACAGCTTTGAAATTCGAGAGCTGCATTTTTTTCCATTTTAATATAGGAGCGGGAAGGCCTCAGTGCTTGGAAGCATGTATCTCAGCAATGACAAAATGAATAAACAAATCAGAAAATCCTCCATCAACTCTTGTTTCCAAAGGGGGGAAAAAAAAATAGTTATTCAGCCATTTCTGCCCAGCTAAGAACAGAACTGACACTTAAAGCTTTTTACCTTAGGACAAAGAACCTAACTTCTAAGTCTGCTACAGCTTTTTTTTTTAAAGGCATTGCATCGTGAGCACTTGAGGTACATTTATAAATATATCCTTGGCACATTTTAATTGAAAAATATTTAAATATTATTACATAGTTCATCAAAGCTTAGCTACTAGGTACAAGTATCATAGAATATGCTGAGTTGGATGGAACCTGTCAGGATCATCAAGTCCAACTCATTAAAATTACAGACACACCCATTTGAGCAACAATATCAGTGATATTTATTTAAAATACTTTTGCTGAGGAAATTTGTTTCATAAGAGATGGTTTTCAAACAAATCAGCAAGGTTATGAAAAATAAAACAGACAAACTCTCTCAGGAGAAAAAGTTACAAAGAAAGCTTTTGCATATCAACAAAACGTCAGTCTTTTGATTTGCAGCCTGAGTCTCAGTCCCAACCTTTTCTGCCTAATGAACCCCACTATCCATCTTTAGATCTGGTTTGTTCTTGTCATTCTTCACTGAGTAGATGAAGTATGTTAAGGTGTCCTTTTCATTCACTGGAATTGTCCTAAAATGGCAGCCAATTATCTATAAAGGAAGAATGCAAGGAAATTAAATAATCACTCTTACATGCAAAAACTGAAGATTCAAATTTAAATCTACTAAAGTTTAAAAGACTGATTAAGAAGCTTACAAAAAAAGGGAATGTTGCCTCTTTTCAGAAGTCTTTAGTACTCATAGAAAAGGTAAACAGGAATAATTTTACTGATAACTGTGAACTAAGTGTAGCAGATTGTACCCCTAATTTACAAAGTAAAAAGTCCGGAAGTTTTTCAGGGGAAAAAATCCTCAAAACTATTGGAACAACCACGGGACTATAATTTCATCTGTTCAGTTAAAGCTTGAATATAACAGGTAATGACTACAGAATATCAAGTGACAGCACAGTAACGAGAGACTACTGCTTTCCACTCAGCTTGGGAGGTGGTGTGTGTCTCCATTAAATCACATACAGAAACATGTAACACAACACAAGAATATCAGAGAATTATAGTTGAACATTCAGCTCTTCAAAACAGAGCATTCTATGAAAATTCATCATGCTGTAACCATTAAAATATGACAATCTGTAAGTAGTTCTTGAATCACTTGTCATTTCAGAAGTCTTTCCATTCATCAAAATGAACAGCAGCTTTAAAAGAAAGTTGCAAAATATTGTTACTGTCTATTATCTGGGTTTTTGCCAGATTGGTAGACTAAAATTATGAACTGAAAAACATGGGACTGCTCACTGAAGGACATAAGAATAAATGTTTAGCCTAACTAAAAAGGAAACCTTCTAATCCCTACCCCCAAAAACATTCACAGAGGAACAGTTTGACAAAGTCATTTGCAGTGGACTTTCAGTAACAGCTAGAATAGTGTCTATGGTATGTTAGGACTGATTACAAGGAATCAAATGTATACTGAGGCAGCTCCGTGGCTATGGCTCACAAATACCTGCAGGTCAGTGAAATCAAGCATGTGGCAGAAGCAGCTTTGCCCATGCTCACCATGCAGCACAGGAATAACCCAGTGCAAGTATCATGTGAGATGCACCTAAAGCAGACCCTTAGAAACACCAGTTTTGCAGAACGGCTTGTGCTTTTTCAAATCACAGTCCTGCTAATTCAAGAGCTAACCTACATATAAGAAAATGGAAGACTGATTTTGCATTCTTACACTTAGTGGCAAGCAGGACTGTTCTTTTACAGTTCAGCATTGAGATTACCCACATCTTTAAGAGCCTTGCTTTTAATCCACACAGATTAAGGGAGAGATGAAAAAAGTGTCTGCACCTAAATACAGCCGAATGTATCGCTGCACAAGAGTGAAAAATCGGTAGCTATACCTTCCTGTTAAGACCATCAGCTCTTCCACTTATCAATATGCTGTGACTGCACCTTTGCAGCACAAAAGAATTCCTTTAAAATTGTACTCACGTGAAGCAAAGATGCTAACATACAGCTGTACTAGCATGCAGCATCGGCACTTTTCCAAACAGTAATAAGAAAAGCCCTAATTCCATAAAATTCCAGTTTTCTGACAGCAGATTCCAGGGGTTTTAACATAATTAATTATCAAGAGAATCAAGTTTTTTCAGGTTTCAGTACTTTAGATATACAGAAACCTATGGTTGCAGTAACTAGCTTTTTAAAACAAAGCCTGAACCTTACCAGAACTTCACTGACACCTCTCAGTTTCTAGTTCTTTTCAGCAGGACATTTCAGGTGAAGCTGTGATTGATGCACAGGCAGAATAAACCCATGATTCTATGATATTTAGGGGCATGCAGATCATCTTACTGTTCCAGCTCAACACTGTGTTTTTAAGCAGCACACACTCCTTTTGGAAGTTAAGGGTCCCTCCTCTGGAAAAAGCTTTTACTTTTGATTTACTTGGCTCAGGAGCTGTGGGCAATGAAGGAAGCTAGATAAGCAGCTCCCTTTTGTTCTCCTAAAATCCAGATTATATAGGCACTTTAGGCAAGGATCACAGTGTATAGAAAACCACATGCCATAGCAAGTTGCATTTTCTATTACGGGAAACACTCATACATACTTCAACAAGCTGTGCTTTGTTAAGTCCCGGTCTGGTCTGTAGCTTGAAGTGTCTTTTGTACCTTCGAAGTGTGTTTACTTGTAACTGATATAAATCAACCTAGAAGAAAAGAGGGGGAAGGGGAAGAAAACAATCTAATATAACTGGAAAAGATTCAGTCATTAATAGTTCGCCTCGCAAAAACATTTTGGAATCTCACAGATACACAAGTGTAAACAGTCAGCTCAGCACATGTCATTTTGACAAAACACAAACTCCACCCTGCACCTTCCAGCAGAAAGGAAAATAGCCCAGCTCAGTTTAAGAGTGTTTTGTTGTTACCGAGCATGGCTCTACCTCCCTTTAGCTGTGGACAGTACTTAGAACTTACTATTGTACTTTAATCAGTTCTGGGTTTTTTGTTTGCTTCCCAGTTCCAGCACAATAACACAAATTCCAGAAACAACTTTCATGTAACACCTATGAAGACGCTGATTCAAAGGAGGCCCCTATATTGTGATTTCAGCCATTAAATCTTATGTAGATTACATTCAAGACAGCACATCTGCACCATGAAAGAGCACATATTAGAATCAGGACAAAGTCTAGAGCACAAGTTTTCTTGGCTTGAGGTGAGAAAACTGCTCTTGCTCTCCAAATGCATCCCTGATACACAAGCAAAATGCAGAGGTTATGTGCATGGGCATAAATGTCCAAAACTCTTTCTCAGTGTGAGTCAACAGTTGAGAGAATTACACAAAGTCCTCTCAGGGATACAAATACACAGCCTTAATCCAGTACTCCATCAGTTTTGAATCCTATGTACTCTGATCAGTCACTTCTCCCAGCAACAGCTTACCCTCCCATCCTCCCTGACAACCTAAGAGAGCTTAATCAGATGACTGAATGGGAGAGCAAGCTCAGAAAGCAGGCTGAATGAGAAATTCTACTAGGTCAGCTGCAATTACAATAGTATTCTCCAAACTCACTGCAATAAAGATTGATGAAGTCATTCACTTTTGCTTTAAATTCATTTAACAGCCTCACTGCAGAACACTTAAAACAGCAGTACTACTGCAGACTTGGCAACCTGGCCAGACTTGAGGTGAGGCCACCTCGCATGATAAAGGATGATATCCTTTGGTGTTTCTGAAGTTTACATGGCATTAAATTCCACTTCTCAAGTCACAGTGGGGAGCCCACCCTCGCAGCATCATGCAAAGGAATAGCAGCAGCTTTTCACCAATCCCCAGAAGCCATCAGTACCACAGGAGTTTCTTTCCCTCCTGTAGGAATCACTTCCAACCAGTAAAGATGGTCGTGACTGAGATGGAAACGGGAGAGCCTTACAAGTCTCCAGAAGAATGATACTTTTTTCCTCAGCAAACTGGATAATAATTGAAAATAAAGGTGGTCAAGGGCAAACAGCTATCTAAGGCATACAGTAATTACAAGGAATGAACATACTGCCCTTGCCCAAAGAGACAGCTGACACTCCTCAAAAATAGTTGCCAGTTTTCTTTTTTGTAATAATACAGTTAAGCAAAAAAGTTTGTTTTTTTTGTTCTGAAGATATCCATCAGTCGTGACATGTTTTATAATCCTGGCATAAGGAAACAAAACAGGCTTCCAGGAGAGCTGCAATTACACAGTGTCAGAGAGCTACCTGAAGTCACACACAGCACTAGCTTTGGACACAACTTCCCAAGAAACAATCCCAGATATTTAACAGACAGACAACATCACCCAGCATCAAACTACTTTCAATCTCCTAAAATGCTCTTAGCCAGAGCCTTCAGACTGGAGCCTCCTGCCTAAAGGCACAGATTCCTATATACAAAGTTTCCTCACGTTGCTGTTATCTGCAGATGCTGACCATAAGGATGCCGTTAAATTAACATTTACAGAGCAGTTTTTCAAGAATGTTTTAACAATCCCTCTCAGAAGAGACCACATAGGCATGACAGCCTCTGCTCAAAATTAACACACTGAGGAGCACCTGCTAAGCAACGCTGTAGCAGAAATAACCCAGAGCACATGTAAGAAAAAGAGAGCCTTAAGTTCAAGACCGACCCATTACACTATGAAAAAAGTTGAACACTTTAGTTTCCTTATTTTAATGGGTGAGATTTCACTGGTGTGCAGTGGAGAAAACAGGTTGAAAAGACACCATATTTCTCTACTCCACTCCTTCACAGCATAGCTCCCCAAATGGCTCTTCTTCCCCCACAGCGGGGCAGAAACAAAGCTACCATCATTAAACTTTCAGTGTTTAACATGACTAAGGCAATGGAGCAATTGCCAAGAGCCATCTGCAATGCATTTAGCACAAAATAAAGGTTTGGAGGGACAGGACAGAGAAGCATTTATATCCCAAGCACTATGTGCAATTCCCTTCAGGTTGTCAGCTCCCGCAAAAGATAAGAGTTAGATGGTATGTGGCAAAGCACTAAGGAGGAGAGGAAGCCCTAAGGAGGAGAAAGCTGAAACAGCAGATTTCTGGGAGAGCCATCAGACACTTAAAAACAGAGACTCTTGTTCATTCTACTCCGCACCATTTGATCAGAAAACATGCCAAAAAATTCAGTTAAACTCTGTTATATTAAGAACACTGAGAATCAAGAATCTTGCCTTTCCCACACGCAAGGAAAGCTGTAAAAGTGGGAGAGTGGTATTGGTGCAGACTCGGTGTCATTAAGGAGCTTAACACAATAACTCGGAAAAAAACCCCACAATCATTTAGCTACCTCCGGAGTGTCGATATCTTGCACTGGAGAGTCACCATCATCATCGCTGCCTTTCCTCTTTCTTCTATTTCTCACGCTCTGAATTAAATTTTTGTGGAAGTCACAAATGTACAGATGCCTTGCCTAGAAGAATAAAACGGTGTCTTTCAATCAAATCCATGTAGTGCATCTCCCAGACTAAAGTGCACGTAGACAGACAACCACAATAGCAATCACAGCCACATTAACTGAGTTAAGGAAGCTTTTCTACTGGCTTCTTCTAAATGGAGAGCGTGCTGCGCTGCAGATCGCTGCCAGCGGCTGGGCCCCGAGCTGGCTGAAATGCTGCAATGGGCCGATGCAGCAGTGCCGGGCTGCGGAGCCACGCGAGCACAGCCCGCCCTGCCTCCCTCCCTCCGGCCGCACACCGCACCGCGCCGCGCCGCGGGGGCCGGGCAGCACGCAAACAAAAAACAAGCTCTCAGTTGTTCTCTGCAGGGCTAAGGGACGGCTCTCATTTCCCCAGCTATATCCTCCCCCTCCTTGTTTTACTTCCGCTACCCGGCGCGGTCACGCAACACACTTATTTTTACTTTCTTTCTTTTTTACAAGTTTCCCTTTCGTAGGGATCTGCACGCTTTGGGAGATCTCGGTGCGTACCAGCCCGGAATGCCCAGGTCCGCGTGCTTTAAGGGCAATGAGAGCACGAAGCAGCGGCAGGGACCGGCCTGCAGAGCCGGGCCGGGGTCCCTCGGGGCGCAAGCAGCCCCGGGCCGGGCAGGGCGCTCCCCCGGCAGCCGCACGCTGCAGCCCGCCTTGCCCTCCCGCGGCACCCGGCGGGGGCGGGCGCTCTCCCAGCTCCCGGGCATCCCACCCTGCTGGAAGGCGGTCCGCCCGCCCTGCCCAGCCGCGCCGAGCCGCGTTGCGCGGGGCCCGATGGCTGCCGAGCGGAAGATAAAGCGGCACGGGAGACGTGCAGCGCTGCAACACGAGGCGGGGCAGCGAGCGCGGCCCTCGCCAGCAACACAGACAAACTAGCGCGCCGGGAGCCATGCAGGCTCCGCTCCGGCGAGCAGCGGCGCTTCCCGGCCACGCTTACCCCCGCTCCGGCTACGGGGGGGCACACGCAGCCGATGCTTCGGCTCTTGGGGCTAGAGGGGACCCCCAGGAGCAGGGAGGAGAGGCGAGAGGCAGTGCTTCTGCCGCGCCAGCCAAATTCGGCCGTGCTAAGGGAAAGAGGTAGGAAGGGGGAACCCAACACTTC
>VWZT01000202.1:494276-506728 GCA_013397055.1 Pachycephala philippinensis
CGCCGCGCATGCTGGCTGCCGCGCGCGGCCCCACGGGAAGCGCAGTTCCTGTCCCGGCCGGCGCGGCCGTGGTATCGCCGGCGTACGGGATGCGCTACGGCAGCCGCTTCTTTTTTCCGCCCCGCGCTCCGCTCCCTTTCTCTCCCGTCTGGAGGCCGGGTCCGCTGCGCGGGAGCGGCAGCAGCGGTTCAGCCCACCTTTAAAAAGCCCTGTGCGTCAGCGCCTCTTTCCCCCCCTTCCCGTGCCTCCCCGGCGGCGCGGCCGTGGGATGTGAAAGGGCGGCCCCGGACGGTGTCGTGGGTCGGAGCTGCAGCTGGCACGGCCGAACGCGTACCCGCGCTCCCAGCGACGCGGGGCCGGCCGCCTCCGCCGCCTCCTGCCGGCCCTCGCTGTGCCGCAGCAGCTCCCCCCTGTTCACTTGTTCTCGCTCTAGTGTTTTAGCCGAAGCCGGCACTGCTCGGGCTGCTCGTTCCGGATCGTCTATCTCCTGCCTTGGCCTCTTCCCTCCCTGCCTCCTTTCTTTTCCGCTTGCTGTCGGCCATGGCTGGGCAGCGGCTCCGGCCGGCCGGAGAGGGCGGGCAGGCTCTGTCCGGGCGCTGCTGCACCTCCGGCGGCGGGAGGGAGCTCCCCGGGAGCCGCAGCGCAGCCGCCGGCTGTGTTTCTCTCGGCAGAAAACAAACGAAGCTCAGTCCTTTGTTAGAGCTGCTTTTACAACGCACGTCGTCAGGGCTCCGTCCTGCGTTCCTATGGCAAAGCCCTCTGAAGACAAAGGCAACTTACAGTGCGAGTTTCTAGTTTTGTCATTTAAAAGGACTTTCTGTTAGTAAAGGTGACTGTAACAACAGAAAAGACTGAGACTGCAGAATTATTTTCGCTAATGATGAACCAAGACCTTGCTGTGCACACGACTAGGTAAAATAGACACTCGGAAAATACTTGACAAAAGCAGGTATTTTTAGTTTTCAGGCTTTACAAAGCTACATAAGAGATGCGTTGGTATTAAATCATTTAACAATTCAGCTGTTGACAGCAGAGTGGCAAAAGCAGCAACCTCTTGATCTACTGTCCTTTCAAGCACATTCAAAGGACGCGCAAGGAAGGGAGAGGTTTTGCTTTCCCTTTGAACTACCGCAAATATTCCTTTAAATCTCAGAAACGGCATCTGAGCTGAGCGTACTCAAAGCGCAATGATCTAATCGCTGAAATATTTGACTGTATCGCTTGCTATGCATTTCCAGCTTGAAGAAGGAGTAGCAGGGAGGCCGCCGGTGAATAATTCAAGGAGACACAGATCCTGCGTAAGCCAAAGTTCTGCGTGAGCCGGGAACACGATTATAGAGCAGTTTCAGTTTGTGCTGCAGATGGCTCCTTAATCTGATTGCGTAACGTGGTATTAGAGAATAAGGGTAGGTCCCACTGTCGCTACTGAATGAAGGATACAGTAACTGAAGCTAAACTGAGCAAAAAAGTCACAGCAGCTATCCACAAGGCACGTTTCAGTGATTCGAGAGGGAAATAGGAGGAGAGTTGGAAAAAATGCTGAACTCCGCTTTGTTATCAGCCAAGCTGAAGATTGTGCACTGCCTAGGTTTAATTCCACGCTCTGCTGCTGTGCAATCTCAGGCAGCAAAGGTTTAACTCACTTTTTAAGTTTCTTGTGATTTCAAACTTTCAAAAAATGTAATAATGTTAAGATAAAAGAGAACAAAAAAACCCAATAACAATCATAGCACACCTTAAATTTTGAGAATATAGGAAGCATGAGCTGGGAAAAGTGGGACAAGGGTGAGTTCCAGGAATTCTTCAGTGGAAATCTGGGTCATGAATAGCAATTTCTAGACTCTCAGACTATGTCTTTTGAGGTCCCTTTGGCTTTTTTTTTTTTTTTTTCAGATGGATTTGACCTTACTGTGAGCATAAAATATGTCAATCGGGGTCTGGCTTCTATGGTTTGGTTTTTTGAAAAGATCACTTGTGCATTTTAAATGTTTCTGATCCCCTTTGTACAGTTTGGGAGCAGTTAAAAGCCTGATTATGTTACCCAGCAGTGCTTGCCAAGATGCTAATTTATTAGTGTAATTTCAAGTAAAGTAGTATCATAGTTTCATGATTAGATCACGATAAGAGAGTCGTGGGACTTGGAAAGATGGTTCTGCTTCTGCTGTAAACTGCTCGTTTTCACACCTGTGCCCTGTGCTTCTTTGTGACCATAAAAAAACATTTCTGTGGCTGCACAGCAAACTATATTGTGTTACAACTAGACTAGCAACAAGAAAAATAATTTAAATTTAATCCTGATCTGCTTTACCACTCAGCTGCAGGATGCCCCAGCACACAGGACAGTGCAGGAGAAGGGCAGGACCGTGTGACTGGCGCAGGGGGATGACCACCTCATTTGGTATGAATGCCTGCTTACAGTAACAAAGAAATCATGTCACTTTTAATCTTGCATCATATGTGGGATGAAAAACACAAAGAGCTGCAGCTAGATGGGCTTATCAGACAGTATGAAGCTTACTACAAACAGGATTTGCTAACTTTCACAAAGCTTGGGCCCCACGAAATATAAAGAAAAATCATTGTGGAGTATGTTGTCTAAAATTAAGATTTTATAACATAAGCTCTAGTAGTGGCTAGCGTAAGTGTTCAGCTATAAATAAACCATGTATGTGGAGATGCTTTAAATAAACATAAAAAACATGCAGCATTGCAACCGTATACTGATTAAACTTCAAAAATTAAATCGGTTCAAAGGAAACGGCAGCTCCAAACCAACTACCCTGTACATGACATGTCACTACTACTCACAGCAGAACTGAGTAGTACAGAAGGCAGCAGTAATCTATATCCCCTGTGGGTGCCAAGAACACAGCACGCACGACTTGTATGTGGCATGCGGAAAGAGCAGGAACTGCAGCATCCCAAAAAGTCTGCCTGAATTCACAGCTCCCAGGCTCTGAAGTCAGTGGGACTCAGTGGCCCCTCCTGGCACCGAGGCAGGCCAGGCACAGGTGGGAGCCCAGCAGCTTGTGCTTCTCTGAGATGCCATATGTCCTAGCTCCTGTTAGCTTTTGATTGACGTGTTTTGTAATTTGAGAGAGAAGAATGATAATCAGATGCATCACCTTGGATATATTGCAAGCACATTGCAAACGCATTCCTAGTAATCAGTCCTGGAAGAGAAATGTCACTTGCAACTTTGTATGCGTTTCCATGGGATAAAGTTCAGCTGGGGAGGACTATTCCCTTCCCCAGCAGGTACCAGTCACTTGAAGTCCAAGTGTACTTCAGTGCAGCACCTGAAATTATCCTGTTAGCAAAAGGAATAATAAGGAAAACTATTGGTATACATTTTTCTCAGCCAATACACGTTTTCTTTGTTATGTATTGTAACTATTTCAGTGAAAAAGAGATTCCTTTAAAACACTTGAAAAATTCTGCAAATTCCACCACACACCCTCATGGTTTTAATAAAAAAGCAACTTACTCAATAGGCATTCATGGGCTGTGATAAAGAACAGTGACCAAATCTCTCCTAACTTACCTGAAACAAATGCTATTCTTTTTATTTTTCCTTTTCTTTTTTTCTGTTTTTAATATCTCATTTTCCTTTCCCACTCCAGCACCACCTGACCTGCAATTGCCTGTTGCTTCCACTTTATTGTCCAAATTTCTTAAAGCATAGAGCCCAAAGCATAGGAATATTGGAACTTGCCTACAGACTGTATTTTTTTTTACTTCTTTACATGTTTTAGGCTAGGATAGTTAAAATATAATTTCAGATAATTAATTGTATAACAAAACTTAAGCTATATTAGTACACATAAAGCTTATTGTATATGATTCAAGAAATGCAGTAATAGAATAAAAAGTCATAACTTAACCAGAATTATTTCCAGGTCTGAGTCCAGCTGAAGCCAGTCTTTCCTTTTTAAGCATTCGGCCTTGTACAATGGAAACTCAAGACGTATGAAAGAGTTTATATAAGACAGGCTTTTATTAAAAGATTTAAAGCAGTAAAGAAGGCCCAAAACGACACATTTGATTTTAAGAATAATTTAGGGTTTACAAGACTAAAACTGATAAACCTGTGTCCTGTAAAAGCTTTAAAGTTTTGTTATACAGTCCCCTTAATGGTTTGTGCCAATTCACTTTCACAACAAGCCATTAGTTACAGGGGGCGTCAAAGGACATTCTGGTAGAAGGCTTCATTCTTACGTGCAAAAATACAGAAACTGTTATGTTCTTCGTTAAATGTACTTGACAAATTGTTTGTTGGTGGACTTAAACAATGAAGGATGAGTTAGGAGAGAGAGCTCAAACACAATGACTGCACAGAAGCAGAGAAGCCAACCTCCAGCTTTGCCTCAGGTACCCCTCAGTTTCAACATACCTCCTCCTCCTCCTCCTCCTCCTCAGAAGCTCCCACTCAACCAAAGTGCACCTCCATCTGCTTGTTTCACAGTCACTGATCCAGGTTGCTTTGATTAACATTTTGTTTCACATTATATGAGATCGCACAGTTAGAAGGAGACCCCACTAAATCATCATTCATGCTCTTCTGAAATGTAATGCAGCTATCTGGAACGTATTGTGGAAAAGTATCACCCCCAGAGGTTTTGTGTTATGCAATAAAAATTTAACTACTAGTAATAGACCAATGTAGTATATTGCTTAAGAATTATTTTTCAATCCCTTGAAATTAAATAAAGAACTTGCTCAGATTTTTTTCCCTGTAAGATAAACTGTCATATCTTTTCAGTAAATTTTGCTGGTCTCTAGTGCACTCTTGATACCACAAAAAGCATTGTATATACTCTGTGCTACAGCCTTTCTTATTATAGAAATTCAGATTTGACAATGGCTTTAACCGCTGGCTTCTTGCTTTGTATAACACATACAACACCATTTTCAGAGTTTTGTCAGAGGATCCTGGAAACTACAGGGCTCTGTTACACCATCATGTCTTCTGATACGGATTCATTTTACAGAAAGGAAAACAGGAAGATTCTGTAGCCCCAAAGCCTCTGAGTGCCCTTGTCTTTGGAGTACAGTTATAACCATCTCTAGGGCTGACTTAGCTCTTGTTGAAGTTAACAGCAGGTTTTAAGTGCCCCTTGGGAGCAGGTGAACACTAAACCATCAGTTAGATACTTGGATTCCCTTAGTAAAACCCAAATAGTCTGATACTAATCTAGACATTCTTATAAAAATAAAATTAATAAAAGTACACATGCGCTTAGGGTTTAAATGCTTTCCTGACCTGCAGAGCTCCTTCTTGGTAGAAGATATAGATAGGCTTATACTCCAACAAACTCAAGTATAGCAATAGTTCTGAACTGCAGTTGGTTTTTGCTTATGTTACTTAACAATAAACCTTTAACTGACAAGTATTATGGGAAGAGGATCAGCTGAAGTGTTTTGCAAAGTTTGGCACAAAAAATGGCCACCAGGCAGAATGTACTACGTTCCTGTGTTTGAATAGTACCTACTGCTATTATTCACATTCAATACACAGCAGCTGATCAAAAGCATTGCTTCTTTATTAGATATTGTTGTTCATCTTTAATGCTCTCAAACCTCAACTTCTTCACTTGAAAGATAATATTAGAGTCTCAGCTTTCATAGTGATAAAACCTCTAGCCTTTACAGTTGCGAAGGTATGTCTGAATCTGCTGAAGGACATACCCTAAACCATAGAACACTAAAAAGAGACCCTCACCCTCCAGTTTCAACATTAAAGGTTTTAGACAAATATGGGTTTAGAAGTTGGTGTTTTGGTTTTTTTCGTTATCCAAGTATTTGGTTGTTAATATTTATTAACTTTATAAACACCACAAATGAGACGCAACTTTGCTATTATAGCTATTCACAGGCACTAAAAAAAATTCCTGACCTCTCTCCAGAAGTGACTGCTGCAGCAGGATTTTACATAATCTTGTAAATTATGTCAGAATTAGGAAAATAATAATACAGATATTTTAACTCTTAACTTTCACCTCTTTTTTGTACGATTACCTGTGTTTCTAATTATATCATGAAAATCTGTTCAAAAATGAATCATATCTTTACAAAGTAAAGATTTAGCTACTAGAAAATGAGAATGAGAGTTCTCTGCTTTCAGTATTTGTACCTATTACAATAATTTAATGTCCTATAAATGCTAATTATTAGTATAAGGTATAAAAATTGCACAACATGATCAAGCCTATGAACTGGAGTGTATTCATCAAGGTGGTTTCTCTCTTAAAGGCTTACATTGAAGTTGAGAGTTTACAGGTACAGATGCTTTTGTTTTTCAACTTTTAAAAACTAGAAAAGGCATGTTTCAGGCTGCTATTTAGTTTCTTCATAGCTTTGAATAGGCAAACCTATCTTTGACAGGGAACAACTTGAAATTTCTGTGTTTGTTTCTTCAAATGCAGAATTGTGCCACTATCTGATTCTTTTTCATTTGCAGTAGGTGCTTAACCCTACCAGTACTTAGGGAGAGCTTCTATTTAACTTCACACACGGTCACACTAAATGATGAGGATTAACCATTGGCCCACAGGTTTATTATCAAACTTCAAGATTTATTTTTCCACAAGAATTTGGGCTCTGGAATAGAAGCATTAGCTTTTGACTGGTATTATAGATAGACACATTTTCTAGTAGCATAATAGCTGTGAAACAACCTCCCCTGTTACTGTAAAATTCTTTAGCAGTATAGAGTAGGGTATGCAATGGGGTGCTGTAAAGAAACTATACATTTAGATCAGTAGTTGCCGGAAAATGCGATGGGATCCATGACTAAAAATGAGACTGATGAGTCAATCAACAATTTCAAAACTTCACAGGCATTTTCTTTCTAGTCTTAGATTACCTATGTATCCTGTGGTCATTTCTATGACACATATCACAGCACTAGTTGCCAGAAGTAACAGAACAAATTATTCTCCAAATGTCTACCGTAACAACAGCACAGGATGCACACCACACGACCAACACTTGAGACCCATTTAAGTTTAATGAGACCCATTGAAATAAATTTAAGCTTTTCCAGTACCAGGATGCAAGACAAAGACCAGTGTGTTGATGAATATCACAGTGCTTACCAGTCAACCAGAGTTGTTACCAGCCAAACCTGCTTATCTCTGCTGGCTCCTTCCTCTTGCAGCCCATGACACACAGCCTTGTCAACTCCCATTATTCTTTCTCTTTCCCAGGAGACTCTAGAGCTGCAGTGACATAGGAAACAGCTTCTACTGTCAGGTTCAGCCTCATTTTAAATTTCTAGCCCTCATGACCATAGAAGGAAACAGTCCCTCAGACTGGACAAAGGTACAAACAAAGCATTCTGGTTTGCTCTGTAGAAATGTATCAATATTTGTAAGTCAGCGTGGGTTGACAGCACCAGCAGCTAGTGTCACACATGGCTATTCAGAAGCTGGACTGTGGCTACAGCGTCTTTGGATGTTGTCACACCTCCAGGGCCAGACGCAGTCCAACCCTTTGTCTTACTGCTTAGAAGGAGAAAAAAAAGTCCTCAAACTATACTCTCCAACTCACAAATGACAGAACAATTTTAGTGGCAATTAAATTTCATTTCTTAAGAGTAAGTTGTGTATATGTTTCAGGCAAAGTACCAATGTTTACTGACGCTGGAAGAGTTTGGGGGTGGGGAGAGAAGAATAGAAACTTTTTTTACCCATTTAAACCGTATTCTTACTAAATTAGGGCTATCCACATTTTAGAGCCCCTCTCAGCTGCCCGTGAAACTATCCAATAGATAAAGACAAATGCTGCTTTCTTCTCATACCTGTAAAAAGGGATTAGTGGTACAGCAAAACAAAGAAAAATTTTAAATATTTTGAGGGGAAAATGTTGCATGAGTATGACTTTGAATGTAAACAAGAAAGTGAGTGAAAGCGAGGTGAGTAGAAAAACAAAAAGATAAAAAAAAGTTAAAAGTTTATAAACCCAATACTGTCAAATTAAGACTGAAAAAGTTCAGGTAACAATTATTGTGATCAGCAATTGCTATTGTTCCCAATATCATCTGTGTTAGTACCAGAAGAGATTTGCTGTATTTATTTCTTATCATAAGACCACTGTAGTTTCAGTCTTTGCTCTGCAGCTGTCCCAGATAGTGTCTCACGCAGGCTGCCTTTGTATTAGGTATTGGGTACACAGCACAAAGTCAAAATAAGCTCCTGAGCTTTCAGCCTAACCCAGCCTGGTGTAACTAACACAGCCACATTTGCCTACGAGCTGCTTAACTGGTTATGCAGGCTTTACAATAGCCCACATAATAAACCTCTAATGTTTAAAGGGTAAATATATTTTATTTTTACAACATACCTATTATTCACATGTTATACAACACCAGAAAAAATGGGGAACGTTCTAATACATTCTCTTAAATGCAATTCTTTCAGATATTGACAGAAATACCAGTTTTGTAAACTTTTAGGTAGCAGCAGTTATATGTGATTTTATCAAAGTACAGAGAAGGTAACTGCTTATAACCGGAACACTACAACAAAATAAGTTTTGTGTTGAATTTAGGTAGGAAGTAGCTTAAGTAGTTTTGATTCTTGCTTTTCATCCTAAAGCTCCCACCATACATCTAGTGAGAAATGCTCACATAAAATAGGCCAAAAACATTGTTGGTGTCTGTAGACTTTGTAATTCACATTAAAAGGGTTTTCAAAGCAGTGACCTACTTTAATGCTTTTTGTGTCTTGAATTTTAATTTTTTTTTCTGTAACAAAAAAACCTGCTGATTAAAGCTAAATTTGCTTTCTTTCAACATCTTGCATTCCTATTAGCGAAGTTAGGTTAGATTAAAACCAAGAGCAGTTGTAACTCACTTTCATTATTCATCCACTGACTTTTCAGGTCCAGAAGAATCAAGAGTGATAACTTTCCAAAGCAGAATTTTACTGCCATTAGGCTATATTAAGGCATATTCCATACAGGAATTTGGCTAGTGGGAGATTTTCTGGGAAGTGACAGTAGAGCTTCTTTATCCAACTGACTGAATTAAAACTGACAGCTTCACTACGTAAACACACTTACACCAGAATGAAAGTTTGGTCAGAGTTAAGGTCATCCAACTGTAGTTTGCCATCTCCTCAGCTGAACAGTATCTGTTGTAATGCATCCGCTGATGATTTAATTCAAATAAAAGGCTTTTGTTACTTTTTTCCCTTGCTTTGTCTACACTGACACCACTATCCAAAAAAGCTCTAGAAGCTGCCCACAGAAGCCAAGAGACACAGTGTGATAGGAAACTGTATCACTCGCATCACACATTTTTGTTGCCCATGACATACTTTTCTTTAAATCCATTTCTCGGATCTGTAACCCAGTCTCACCCATCTGGTCTTTTCTCTACCTTGTATCCAGCATTTCCAGCCTCATTGCTTATCTCTCCTCACTTGCAGTTTATTGAAGATTAAGCTGAGTTAACAATAGCACCCCAAATTGTGGAGCAGATTAGAAACTCAGAAGGGCTCAAAGCCAGGGAGCTATAAAACCTAAGAGTCATTTCACAAGCAGAATTATTCACACAGAAGTAAACTCCAAGTCCTGGAGTTTATGGTTCTTCCCCACAACTGTCATGCACATGTGGTTAATAAATTAACCACGCGTACCAACCAAAGTCAATACTGCATAGATCACTGCTTCAGAAGAGTAACAGTGACTGAATCTCTGGAGACAGAAATTGTGGTTTTGTCTGAAAAGGAACAGTGTGGCACAATGAAAAAGTGACAGCTTATTGTGGAAGTAGAGAAGCGCTTTTCCAGGCACGAGGGCGCTGGGAGGAAGGCACGGCTTTGGGAACGACAAGTTTCTAACATCAGCATTCTTGTGTGGGGCTTTCAGCATTGGGACTGTTGTGGGAAGCTTCCAGTATCATGTTCAAGCATGGAAAATTCTCAATACTGCCTTCCTTGTTGGAGGACAGACAGATGTTAAGGAGTACAACTGTTTGGCTTTTTATGTGCCCTGTTTTATACAAGACAGCATGTATGTATGGATCTATTTAAGTGTACAAAAGCTTTCTTTTCCAGGTAAGAAAATTTAAAGAACCTGATTTTTTTCTTAAAACATTTGATTAAATCATTTGAAAGGCAGATGTCATTTTTTCCCCATAGCAGTAATTACACTTTCTCACCCCACCTGCTTTTCCACAATCATTTTCTTCATATTCTTAGAGCAGATACAAAAACAGATGCAACAGCAGAAGCCTTACTGCAATTACATCACAAAATTTCCAAACACTGTTCCAAAGTAATTTTTTTCCATGAACTTGCTGTATTAATGTTAAAAGAGTGAAAACGTTAATAAAACTTACCTAAAGCGTTTTTTTTCCCCCTCCAATAACTGAGAGAGTGTGTGTCTAGGTCAGTCTGGCAGGCAAGGAATGGTTTTACACCACAGATACCAATGGTAGTACTCCAATTCACTCAGTACACACCAGTATTGTAAAATTCTACCATCTTTTACAAAACTGCTTTATTAACTAGAAAACACTTCACAAGAAGCTGTCATCAAGAGGTGGTTTACCACAAAGTAAATGAGTGACCCATCTGGCAGCTTAACTCACCAAACAAAATAGCACCTTCCATGTAAAATATGAAGTTAAGGCATTTTTAAAGCCACACGACAAATTAAAACAACTCTTCACAAAGTGGATAGACCTACCTAGAACTCAGTATCATAGAACTGAGAACATTAATTTGCTACAGAGAAGCAGTGGAATGGTTTGCAGTAATAACAAGCCCAAACCAGAACACGAACCATCCCCCATGTAAATGTTTATTTTAGAAGGTAAGGAAGGCTAAGCTTTATTTGTGTGTTAAACACTATCAAAAGTAATAGCCACATAAGTGAACTGATACAAGGTTTTGGGTAACTGGCTCGTGAAGGCTTTGACATCTGCAGAGGGAATGCGTATCTGTGGGTTGCTCTGTCAATTTACCTCCCAATTACCCTCTTCCGTAGTGGATTTTGGCTTTTAGGGCTGCAGTTTGGGCAAATACACAAAGTTTAAAACGAAATGGGGTGAAGGAGACACTTACTACCACATTAGTGAACCATTCCATGTGAACACATCCTTATCAGAAAGGAAAGAAAAAAGGCTTGAAGAACTGTACCTGTTAAGTTCTTATACTGAGCAACTTTGAATGGGGGAGACTGGAGATCAAGACATTGACCACTCTCACACCTGCAGCTACTCAATACTCTCCCATAGCTTAGGGATTTGTACTGCTGTCTTAAAGTTTGATTTGTTTTTTCTTACCATTGAGGAAGGTTAACATGATTAAAGCTCTACTGAAGGCATCTCATTTTCAGTAAACAAAGTCATAACCTGCTTTTCACCAGGGCTACAAACTACAGCTGAAAAAACAAGAGTGTTAAAAACCACTTAGATTGCTAAAAATATTTACTCAAAGTAGAGAATTGGATGAAGATAATCAGACAGAAGAAAACCAACGTCAGCAAAAGCCTTATCATGTAGTCTGGGGTCACACGGCAGTGTAAGTGACTGTATGGAAACTTCAGTTTTCTCCCCAAACCCCAAGGGCCAGATTCGCTGGGAGCGGTGCACTTGAAAGCATTAATGCAAACCACAGGCGTGGTTTGCATTAAAACCTCAGTTCGGCCGAGATTGGGTCCCAGGCTTTTCACTGCTGCGGCTTGCACTTTACGGAGAGCACCAAGCTCAGAGAGCCGACACCTTCCCTTCTGAGCCCCGGCGTGAGTGGGGGAAGCAACCTCCCACAAGCAGCCTCAGGCTCTTCCAAACCCCTCCAGCCCGGGCCCAGGGCTCGCTACAAGCCGGGCACCGCCAGACCTCCTTCCGCGGGGGACCCCGGACTGGAGCCGGGGGCGGGCACCACCCCAGCCCCTACCCGCGGCGGGCCGGCTCGGGGGCCTCAGGAATGGGGCTAGCTTGGGCGCCGAAACCCAACTTTCAGCCCAGTTTTACAGCTGCTGCCCGCCAGACCCCCGCCCCATGGAGGGAAGGACGGAGAGAGGGAGAGAAGGCGGCGCTGCTCGCCCCGGCCGCCCCCCGAGCTGGGGAAGGCAGCGCTGAGGGACCCGAGCGCTCGCAGCACACACCGCCCGGGCCGCCACCGGCCCCGCTCCCTTTGTATTTTTAAACCACGCCGCAGCGCCCGCGCTCCGCCCAATCAGATCGGCCGCGGCCCCCGCCGACCAATGGCGGAGGCCCCCGCGGTTTTTTAAACCGTCCCTCTCCCCCAATCGCCGCCCAGCGCGCTCCGCCCAGCCCCGCCCCCCGCTCTCCTCACCCCAACCGGTTCCAACGGGTATGAGCGCCAACAACCCCCTTCGCGCTCGACCTAGCCTGGGAGCTGCTCGGCCTCTGACGTCAGAGCAGCATACAGCCAATCCCGGCCGGTCCCTGCGCCAAGGGGCGGAGCTTCGGGCAGTTT
>VWZT01000202.1:507235-589494 GCA_013397055.1 Pachycephala philippinensis
GGCGGGAACGGCCTGAGGGCGGCCCCGCCTCACGCCGCCTCTCCACCCACCTCCCCCCGCAGGGACCCGCCGCCGACCTCGCCATGGGCAAAGGCGACCCCAATAAGCCGCGGGGCAAGATGTCCTCGTACGCCTACTTCGTGCAGACGTGCCGCGAGGAGCACAAGAAGAAGCACCCGGACTCGTCCGTCAACTTCGCTGAGTTCTCGCGGAAGTGCTCGGAGCGGTGGAAGGTGAGCGGGGCCGGGCCGAGCCGTGCTGAGCCCTTGCCGGGCCAGCCCCCGCCCCTGCTGCGGGCTGCTGGGAAAAGATCCCTGGTAGCAGCTGCTGCTTAGGCGTTACTGGGTCAGTAGCTGCTTTATCTCATCCAGACTCTTCTTTCCCCTCCGTGTCTCCACAGACAATGTCAAGCAAGGAAAAAGGAAAGTTTGAAGAAATGGCTAAAGGAGACAAAGCTCGTTATGACAGGGAGATGAAAAACTATGTTCCTCCCAAAGGCGAGAAGAAGGGAAAGAAAAAGGACCCCAACGCTCCTAAAAGACCACCGTGAGTGTTTCTATAACTCCCTCCCCCCACACAGAAAAAAGTATTAGTTCTAATAGTTTGATATTTAACTTTAATCACTGTCTCCCTATGTAGATCTGCGTTCTTCCTTTTCTGCTCTGAACACCGTCCGAAAATCAAAAATGATCATCCTGGCTTGTCTATTGGAGATACAGCAAAGAAATTAGGTGAAATGTGGTCCGAACAGTCGGCCAAAGATAAACAGCCATATGAACAGAAGGCTGCAAAACTAAAGGAGAAGTATGAAAAGGTACAGTAAAAACAATAAAACAATAGTTGTGGAGCTCACTGTAAATATGTGACTTCTGTCTTGCACCCAAACCGTATGGGGTTTATGATTCTTAATGCTTATGTCAACCTCTGTCAGGCCTTAGAAATGGAAAGGTATGGCAGGGCAGGTATCTGGAATCCTTACAGGTAACCTGGATGTGGGTTTTGCATATTTAGAGATTTTACCAGCAAGATGCCTTACTACCAGAAAACAGGTCACCTGCTTGCTAAAATAAATACAGTCAGACTCCAAAACACTGTGGTCGTAAAATTCTTAGAACTGTCTGCACTGTATGTTCTTTTGCCTAAAGATTTAAGCATGAAAGTCCCAAGGTGGAAATTCTGCTTTTTTGCATGCCCTGTGTTCGATCTGTGCAGTATAGCAGTATTGAAATACCAAAGCATTACAAATTTGTCTTCAGTGTTCTATTGCTAGCAGCTTAACAGCATTTTTCTTGCAGGATATTGCAGCATATCGTGCCAAGAGCAAGAGTGATGCAGGAAAAAAGGGCCCAGGTAGGCCTGCAGGATCTAAGAAGAAAGCAGAGCCAGAGGAGGAGGAGGAGGAAGAGGAAGAAGAGGAGGAAGAGGAGGAAGAAGATGAGGATGAAGAATAAATGAATGTCCTGCTGTAAAGATTTATGCTCAAAATCCAATATTTTGCTAAGAATGTGAACTCAAGTGCAGCTCATTGTTAGCTTCAGTATAAAAATCTGTACAGAACTGTGTATAGGTAATGTGGTTCCTTGTAGGGAGACTTCAATTTATAATGTAAGCAGTAGCCAAGGGCTGCTACACTTTGGTTTGAGAAAAAAAATTGTTGAATGTTTCTGCTGTTTCTGCATATTTAATGGTTTTATTGAAATTCAGTGACTGATAGCCAGGTGTTTCTTTTTAGCTAAGTAAAACAAAGGTAGCTTAATAGCTGATCTTATATTTTGTAGTATTTTGTTGCATTGTATTACTTTTTTAACAGTTTTGTAATAAAATGTTGTACATTATTATTTTTTGTATTCATGATGTTTCTGAGAGGCTGGGCGCCACCAGAAAGCTGGGATCCTATGTGGGAAAGTGCTTTGCAGTGTTCCTGGGCTCTTGCTGTTACTGCAAAGCTGGCAAGTCCCTTAGGCATTGACTCTTGGAGCTTTTGCTACCACTTAAACTCCTTTAACTCATTTCCTCTCCCACATCCACTGCCATGAGCTGCAACTGATGATTTCCTTGCAGTAGCATTTGCCTGTGTTACCTTGTGGGTGAAAAAAAATCTCTTTAAGTAGTGAAATTCTTGATAATTACTCCTGGATTATTTTCTTCCCCCAGACTGCTGAAGCACAGGTCTTTGTTTTGGCCTAGAAGCCAACAGTGAGAATTTTTGGAACTTTCTATTCCAGAGCTCAGGGTCACTGGCCTTGGCTATAAGACAGATGTGGTTAGAGGCATGTCTTCCCAGATGTTGCCTACTCCTTCCCTCTCCCCTGGCTCCAGTGTTAGTGGCTTCCCATAAAATACACAGCTTGCAGAACAGCATGAAAAATGTTGGAATGTTATCTCCACACATGCCAGTAGATTCCTGCAGAAAGAGAAGGCATTTGTAAAGAACAAGTGCTCCTGATACGTTCCTGTTTGTGGCTGTAACTATCACCAGTTACACTATTTCTTGGCTTTCACTTTTTATTTTAGTTCAGTATATAGAAAGGCTTAAATCTCGATACCTAACAATATTTTCAACTGGGGAATTTGTGATCCTACAGCTAAACTAAATAGCTTAAGTTTAATTTGTTGAGCTAAATACCTGGAAATAACTTTTATCAGCCCCTGAAAGCCCAGCCCTGAAACATATGTAATGTCTAAAAAATTAAGTAATATAAAGGGCAGGCTTCCAAGATTTTGTTTAAAATACCTCCCTATTGTCCACTAGCTTATGAAATAAGTTTGTGTCCCATCATTGTACTATGTGTAAGATAAAGAGTGTTTCCAGGACTTTACTATGGTAAATGTCACTGGGTAGGTCAACAATAACAGCACTTTCTGAAACAAGAGGCTTGAGAAGAACACTTTGTATATTCTTGTAAGTATGGAAATTAAGTAACTGTAAAGGCAATTCAAACGTTTTTATACTGGAGTAGGTGTTAATCTTTGAGAGCCTTAGAAACCCAGAGTTGCTTTTTCCTCCCCACCCTGTCCCTGAGATACTTAGGTAGCATCAGAAGGATTAGCTGCTGTTTTACATGTTGGACCTGCCAGAGACAACTCGGCACAGGTGGGATCAATGGCTCCATTTTTCAGGCTCAGATTTTGGGAAGCCACAGGCACAAACCAGAAGTGAGGGGCAGTGGTTCTGTGCACAACACCTCCAGTCCTCAAGAACATTTTTGCTGCAGAATCCTACAGCACCCATATCCTTAACTCAAAAAATTCTTCCATCTAGAGGCAATTCCCTGTTACAGTGTGTATCCAAGATTATGCTGATGTTGTTACCCTATCCTGTTCAGATTTCCCTGTAGAAATGCACCATCACCTCCTCTCAATTCTAACATTCTCTCCCTGTGCAGAATGGTGATGCTTCAAGAAGTCTTTCTGATAAGATTATTTAAATCTTCTGCAGTGGAGGACTAAAGTCAGAGTAAATTGACTAATTTGATTATTTGAAATGTTTTGGGTTTTTTTAAATTGAAACAAAATATAACCTTTCAGGTGTCCTACAAGTTGCACAGGTTGCAGAATTTTAAATACTGTGTCAGAATAAGAACACATCTTGAGATAATTCAGAATAAGGGAGCTCTTCTAATGCTTTCCTCAGTGGGCTAAAATAGCTTTTGGATTCTATTTCATTTAAACACTAATTGGCTAATTTAGCTTCAGCACAACTTCTGCACAGATCAGTGCAGAACTGCCTGATGTTGGCACTCTCATGTCACACATCCTAACAACGCTCTGTGAAACGCTGCCTGTGGGTTACTCTTTTTTATCATCTCATTTACAAATATATCCTGACTACTGGAGAGATCTTGACTGCAAAAAATAAGCTGCTACACTGCTCTATAGCCTGCCCCACATCATGACACAGATCACTTTGTGTGCACACCAAAAGCTCTGCATCAGGCTGATCTATCAACTGAGAACAATGTCATGACTAAAGATAATTAGCATTTTTTAAAAAAAGCATATTTTGTCCTTTTGGTAAGAAGGATGTTCAATACAAAGGCAAATGGAAAAGAGTACATGAAAATTACTGCTTTCAAATTAAGCTTTAAAAAGCATGATGTGTCAGGCCAGGGAGTTCATGTAATGCCCATCTGTGAGCACTTGCTGGGAAGGACTAATAGGTAATCAAAGTGTAAGGAGAATATTTGGAAAAGATAAAGCCATAGAGGAAAAGCTAAATTAGTTTTTCACATCAGTGTTCGATATGGACAAACTTATTAAATAAATCACTGGAGGTGAACTGGGAGGTCTAAAACCAAAACTAAAAGGGATGCCCCAAATGGTTGCAGCTCACATTGCACTAGAAGCCCAGCATAAAGACATCCCACACAGTAAAGCAGAGCAAAAGACCACCAAAAACAAGTCTGAGGTGGATAAAGAGGAAGAATGAGAGAATAGCAAATGTAGGAAAGCAGTTTTTAGAAAGTTCAAGTTATTTCTAAACCAGTAAGCCAGAAAAACCCCGCACATAAACAGGCCAGACACAGCAACATGTGGCAAAGCAAAAGAGCATCAGAGCAACACGAGAAAACAGACAAATAACTTTCAAACACATCTGTCATGGTAGAATTCCAACCAGCAGCCACTCACTCTCCCACACGGTGGGATGGGGGAGAGAATTGGAATGGTAAAAGTAAGAAAACTCCTGCCTTGAGATAGAAGCAGTTTAATATTTGAAATAAAATCATAATAAATGAATAAATTATAATGAAAAGGAAGGTAACAAAAAGAGAAATACATTAAGTGATGCAAATGAAAAACAACCAGATGATGCCCAGCCAGTTCCCAAAGAGTGTCCCTCAGCCAGCTTTCACCCTGGTTATATGCTGACCCATATGGTATGGAATATCCCTTTGGTCAGTAGTGGGGGTCACCTGTCCCAGCTGTGTCCCCTTCCAGCTTCTTGTGCACCCCCAGCCTCCTCACTGGCAGGGCAGCATGAGAAGCTGAAAAGTCCTTGCCTAAGTATAAACACTGCTCAGCAACAACTAAACCATCAGTGTGTTATCAACATTATCCTCACCCTACATTCCATTACCAGCACTGTACCAGCTACCAGGAAAAAAATTATCTCATCCAAAGCCTGGGCATCCTCAGAAACAAGATGGCTGCCAAACTGTCCTCGGGACAATGGAGGCTCAAGATACAGTAGCAATGCCTAGAAGAAAACTTCTTTTTTAACCTTGTAGAGGGGCTTCAGGCAGTTTTCATGACAAAATTTTTTAATAGAAGAGGCATGGTGAAGCATCTGTCTCAAATCCAAGTGTAAAAGGTCTTGAAACAAAATAACAGGACAGATGGTATTCATCCAAGAGTTCTAAGGAAATTCAAGCAATGAAATGGCTGAACTTTGAACCATACTTTATATTTTTTTAACTTAAAACTGTCTCAAGTGCTAGAGGAATGGAAGGTCACAAATATGACACTAATTTTTAGAAAACATTCTGTGGAGATGCAGAGTGCTTCAGACCAGTGATGTCCATATGGCAAGTTGGTAGGAGCCACAGTACAGCTGAGAGTTGCTGGACAAATGGCTAAATAGAACTTGTGATTTCACAAGAGGAAATCCTGTTCCATAGAGCTGTAATTATTCTTCAAAGAAATCTGTGAACATTAAGGTAAAGGAGATCAGGTAGTTTTGGTCTACTTGAGACTTTTCTGGTCTACTTCTCATAAAAGAAATAAGTCATCGTTGAAGATCTGGCATGAATAACAAGAGCTAACAGTGAAGATCTGCAACGCCAGCCTGCAGCCTGAAGTGACGGAACAGTAAAACCAGCAGGTGAAATATGGTGTAAGTACAAACTGTATTACATGTTAATGTGTGCTCCCCTATCACATGTGAAGGGGAAAAAGCAGGCCTAACATTCAAGTCATGGGTAATATGGGGTAATATTACATTAGTCTGGAGGAAATGCTGGAGCTGTAACAGGTAATTCTGTGAAGACATAAGGAATGTTTGCTAGAAAAGCAAATATCATTGTTAGGCATTATCAGGTAAAAGAGTTACAAACAAAACACAGATTCAGTATTGCCGTATCATCTTCCTAGAGGAATATAAGGTTTCCATTTTCTTAGATCATCGAAGAACAGAGCCTATTTACAAAGTTGGTCTTATTTTTCCAAAGCAAAACCTATGGTCTGGAAAACAGTAAATATGCATGTGTGCGTGCGTGCGTGCATGTGTGTGTGTGTTTGTGTGTGCCTTGATTAGAACAGCTACAGACCTGGGAACTGACTTCAGTATAGACAGGCTCTAAAACTCCGGTAACATTAATGAAGTTGAAAATGATTGTGGACAGAAAATAAGAAAAAAAATTAAGTAGGAGTTTTACCTTTGATTATTAGCCAATGATGTACTGAACTTTCTCCTAACAGTGTATCATAGGCATCTGGTCTATAACACTGGTACAGAATCTAGTACATATTGTTCAGTGATGGATTATTTGCTGTGGTGGTGACTGTCGCCAATCCCACTTCACTTGCCTTAGCATAGATCTATTTTTCTGTTTGTTTTCTCATTTTGGCTTCTATTTCTTTATGCATCTTGAAATATCTAAGGGTTTTGCCAGCAAGCTCTGCATTTCCAAAAATTGCTGGGCCTCTAGTATGAGCTGCATCACAACCCATCTGCTTTTCCGTGATCGTATTTGAATCCAGTGTCAAGAATCCCATAACAGAGCCCAGATGTTGAACTCACTGCTGCATTCTCCAATGCACACAGCCCTTCAGGGATGCCTTAAGTTTCCTGACTGTGGAATATCATAACATTCAGATCTACCTAGTAAAAAAGATGATTCCCTACACAAATTCCTCAAATTACTTAATTGTCACAGGCCAGCAGCAATTAGTGAGTGAACTTGTACATTGCTCTGCTCATCCTGACATCCTGAAATCAACTATCCCCCTCAGCTTCAGGACTGAACATGAAGTCACCCACCAGAAAAACCTTTATAGCCAGCAGATCCAGTGTTCCACCTGTAAGTTGGAACTACTGTCAGTATTTCCTGGCCCAAAACACCTAAAGGTAAAGTTTGTCCCCATAAATCATTTCTTCAGCAGAGCTGGAGGGATGATGTTTGTACGGACAAGACCACAACATTCTGAAAGGCCCTTTGAAAAATGAGTGGTTGATGATGTTATTGTCAGTGCTGCTACCTTGAAACCAGCTGCTGCCTGGCTGAACTCTGCACAGACCCAGCCCTCACTACTCCTTCAGGAATTAATACCTTTAACAAGCCTTCATAATTCACCTATTCTCACTGATCTGTCACAGCAGAGAAGTGCACTGCAGAGCCAGCATGCCTCTTCAGAAACCTTAAAACTTTTTGCATAAATCAGATGACACATGACCAAAGTCTGCCTAGACTGAAGCAGCAGTTGGATAAATTCTAGACTATTAAATAGAAATGCCATGTCTAGTCAGAAAATGCTTGAGTTACGCAATGCCAGAAGCAGAGACAAGGTTACACAAGTATCCTTGTAGCATCCTTTCACTCTGCCCTGCACTCTTTGACCACACTGATCCTTCTGACCTCTGAGTGAGATAGGCTGCTGTGCTACCAGGACTTTTGATCTGATCTTGCACGTGCTTTATGTTTTAATGTTACTTTCAGTTCTTATCCTAATTCAAAGTATTTTTCAGCCTGTCCATCAGAGACAAAGGGTCATGATAATTCTGGAGCATGGACACCATTTTTCTCATAATGACTTGGAAGATAATGGGATAATGTCACAGGGAAAAAAAAAAGCAGGAGTGTTTCTTATCTCCAGCTGGAAATGGCCCATTCAATATTACTTTACCCTCAATAGCTTTAATATCAATAGCAACCAGACCCGATTCTGCTATAGGGTTACAGAATTGTTTTCCTCAGCAATGCCCCACACCATCTTACCTTCTCTCCCAGATGGCAGGACAGCTTTCCTTTCCATTGCCAGGTTGATTAGCTCTGTCTCTAGAGGTTCCTTGGCATCTTCAGGACAGGAAGGACTTCAGTGGATTTCTCAGTGCAACTGAAAGAGCAGCATGACTATGAGTCCTTCCAGAGCTGGGCATGCTTTTTCTCCTGGTCAGCTTTTCCCAAATCTCTGCTTCTTATGAACTCACAAGAATCTTCCAGAAGGCTTCTACTTTCATCCAGTTGTACTTTCTTTCACAGTTTCTGCTGTGTCAGAAATAAACACATGAAAACTGCATTTGTAGCTGCCTGTTGGGCAATTGTGATGGCCTTGAGGGCTCTGGCAAGGTGCCGCAGCCATGCCGCAGGCTCAGGCTGGCACGGCTCCCATTGCCAGGCGGGGCTCGGGGTTTCCTGCGCAGAATGACACAGAGGGACAAACTCCCTGCCTGTATGGAAGCACAGCTTGCAGAGGGGTGTTTTCACCAACAGCCCTCAGGAATGCCAGTACCAGTCTCCATGGCTCTGGCCCAGCTGTTTCCCACCAGTGCTAATGCTGCTTCCCGGGGGAGGTCTAACTCAGGGAACATGCACCCCCACACACAGATGATTCAGAAGACATTGTACCCAAAGACCTCCTGCTGTCTAATGTCAGGGCTTCGTGAAAGATACTGGCCTACATTATTTTCCTGGGGAAATCCTCCCACAAATTTCAAGAGGAAAGGCTGTATTTTGATTCCTATTTCCACTTCAGTGCCTTCATGTGATTCAGAAAGCCCATTCCAAGCCGTGCTTCTTCATCTGAAGGCTGTAGTTTAACAACGGTCTGGGCATGCTGCCTTCTTAGCTGACACACACTGCCACCAGCAGCCCTTTCCAGGGAAGTAAAATACCATCTCTCTGTTCATTTTCCCTTTCCCTGGGATGTTCAGCCAGAAGGCTGCTATTGCCATCATATTCGTCTCAGGTATTAGGTTTTTTTTTTTTTTAAATTATGAGTTAGTGCTATGCTGCTTCTCCTACCTTTCTGCTTCATTTTTTTGTGCAGGAGACATTACTCCTGCACAAGAAACATCATGGAGTTGTTTGAGTGTTAGATCACTGGAGGCAGTTCTGCTTTCACACTGAATGACAGCATTCATGAGAGCTGCTGGACACACCCAGCCGTCAGCCCTGCTTTAGCTGCACTCCACTTTGGACAGGACACTTTTCTTGCCCCTAAAACAATTGTGTTTCTTCTCTGTGAAGCATATTAGTAAGAAAAAGTAAGGCTCTAACATGCAAACATACCTTTTCATCTTGGTGTTTGAGCAGCTCTAACTCCTCCTTACAGACTTGGATGCTTGTCACCTTCATTGACCTGTTGACTGAAGGAACGTGCATTTTTCATCAGTCAGTTCAGACCCATCAGACCATCAGCCACCACAGACCATATGCCACTACTTTGCTGGAGTGCCTCCATCCACACTGCTGTTCAGAAAAGCTACAGAGCAGTGCAATGTAGTAAAAGTCCCAAGGGCTGTGCAGACACCTTAGTTTTAATATTACCAGGCCCCATGTTACATGGTAATGGAGGACACTTCATTAGTTCCTCCATATAAAGAATGGGTTAGATTTTTAGGATTTATAAAACAAAGGGTACTAACCATTACCTGGGTTATCGAGATGTAAAATCCACACAAACACCTCTTCCCACTTTTCTGGGCTCCACAGCAGTTCCCACAGCTGAGGGTGCGATGAGGGAGGCAGCTCACACCAGTGCACACACCCGAGGCAGCAGCGAGTGAGGCTCCCAGTGACAGGAGGGTCAAACTGGTTTCAGACTTCAGGGGTCACTTACAGTTTATGTTTTGGGTTTTATTCAAAACCCAAGGGAGCCAAAATCACCTACATTTTTTGATAGCCTATCACTTTTTCTAACTAGATTTGTTCTACGTAGACAGTCCTTTTATACAGTGCCAGCCAAGCTACACAATTTACTATTCCAACACTGCAGGAGTTCAGAGTGGGCTTGCAGGGTAAGTAAAGTCAACAGCCAGAGGACCATATGCTGGCAACCACTTCTGATGTTCCCTAAAAGCACATATTACCCTGGAAGATAACCACTGACACTTCTCAGGGATTATTCTCATAAAAGTAAGCAGGATAAGATTTCAGAACACAGCAAGACCTAGTATTCTTATGCCTTTCACAGCAATGAGAACAACCAGAAACAGAAACACTGCCAATTTGTTTTCCCTTGAGTTATTTCTTTTCACCTATTACAATTGATGGATCTAAGCTCACCAGCAAGGAACAAAAAATAAATGCTTTTGCAGATACAAAGTTTGTGTTCAACGGTGTAGATAATTTCTTCTTCATGTTCTTAAACTCCCCTTATTGCTTTGCCTCCATAGATTCTTGCACAATTTGATGTTTTTTAAAGTAAAAGGAAAATTGTGCTTTATAGACAGCAAAATCTACCAAAGCACCTTTTGTGTTTTTACAGGCAGTGTGGTATGTTTTGCTGTTTCTTGTGAGAAGGCCCACAGATCAGAGCTAAGCATAAAATTTTAACATCTCTGGCATGGGTAATAGATCGTAAGATCAAGTTTCTTGATCTACCTTTAGAGCAGCAAGTTGATAATTTTTGGCTTTAGGGACTGCAGTTTGGAGATAAATGGTATGGAAGTAGCAGACAGTGGTAAAAGAGATGGACTGGCATTAGGGAAAGACAATGCATTGATTCTAGGATGCCATCAGTGGGGACAGTGTCTCTGGTACTGCCCAAAGTGTGCTGTAGGTTCTCCTGGTGCCAGGATCTCTGGTAATAAAGAAAGATGTCCCCTCCTTCCTATTGGTCCCTGTTTCCATACATAAAAGGGTGTTGCCTACATGAATTGTCTCTGCTATAACTCCACGGTTTTGTCAAAAGAGCCTTTTGAAATCTGAATATGCAGAAGTGCACTGACAGATATGGCTGGGAAGCAAGAATCCTATTTGTAAAAAAAGCCCTGTAGATTTCAGCACTTAGGTTTGCTCATAGAACTTGTGTCTTTCATGCCCTGATTTAATTACATACTCCTTTGCTAAGGAACCTTCTCAGGAAAAAACAAAGTTTGATTGAAACATGTTTCTTGGTGGAAACATAAACAAAGATACAAATATAATAAGAACACTACAAACTAGTCCCGACCTTCGGTTCTACTCTCAAGTTCATTTTCTATGAGCATATTAAATCTACCTAATTATATCAGGGCAGGTGATACAAAAATCCAAATATGTCCATGTGACAGTTTTCAGTGGGAATTTAATTTTTCATTTCACTGGAAAAAAACCTGAACCCCCACAGATGCAACAAAAGGTACCTAGATAAAACTTAAAATAAACCACTTTTAATATTTGTAAGTTTGTAACATTGAAGTTGTCTAGATTTTGAGGTATGGGGTTTCTATAAAGATAGTAATCCATTTTTACTCTGTAAAAGTATAGTAAAACAAAAAATTCAAATATTTTATTTACTTCACCTAAAAAACAAGCAACCCATGAGTAAGATATACATAGGTTTCCCAGATTTATCCCTAATAAAATTTTTAAAGATTTATACAATTTCTACAGAAACATACAGTGTATCAAAATCTGCATAAATCAAATTTATAAAATATGTAGAAATGCATAGTGATATTATCATCAACTTACAAAGCAAGAATATGGGAATTATTTTTTTCCAAGCCGGCTATAGTAGGAAAAAGTCATTACAGCAACAGCTTCTTATGATTTCATGTTTTGTAAGGTTTCAGTCTCACATACAGATTCATATTCACATACAGCATCAGCTTTCAATGAATTGCACATAATACCCATTTAAAATGCACACCCGCACAATTTATGTGCCACCATTCTTTCTCTTATGCATAGTTGTATGATTAAATTAATCTACCCAACACACAAATGGAGTCAGTTTTCACACACACAAGGAACAAGTACCGGCACAAAACCTTCTTTTCCTCTTTTTTTTTCCAGTTTCTCCCTCCTTTATTTTCTATTTCTCGTAGCTCTGAAAGGATAGATGAGAAGTTGAAAGAAACTAGGAAAGATCCCAAACTAACAGATCAGTGCAGACAGCCCTATAAAGATCAAACTCTGTCACCAAATATGATACATAACCCTTGTTAACATCACTGGAAGCTGCATGCAATGCTATTCTAGACTTCAGGGAAGTATTTAGTCATACTTAATTGTGTGACGTGTTACAGGGATAACTCTTATGAAATCAGTACACTGATGTCAACATTTAAGTCACAAAATCTGGACAAAGGAAGTGAGGATAAGTCATTTCCCCTCCACCTCTCCAGTCATTCAGAGTAAATACTTATACTCCTAAGGGAGTTCGCACCAACTCCTTTCCAGAACATTTTTAGAAACAACTTCTTCATATTCTACTCTGTACACTATAGCACCAAGCAGTTGGTTTTTTGTTGAAGTTGCGAATGACAGAAATAAGAAGAAAATTAGTACGAACAAGTGTGGTTTCAGGATTTCCATTTCTCTTTTTGAATCTAAATCTGGCATCCAAACTGGCTGACAGATGTCCTTGTGATGAATTACACAGATGCATTAGGAAGCTGGATGTTTTTTCCTAATTAAAAGTTTTAGTCCACCTCCAAGTGATTTCCATTCAAAATTGCAATATAGATGAAGTATTTGATTCTTTCCAAGTTTTACATAATTGTGCAGCTTTTTTGTTGTTGTTTATTTTAATTATTTTTATATAAGGCATGGTTTAAATAAGCAAATTAGTGCTTATAAATCCTTAACTGGATTCATGAGGGTGCTTACCTCCATCAAATTGTACCACAATAGCACTAAACTTGACAGTCTTCCTTCCACCGTACCAAGCATTCAGTTGAAGTAGAGCAGCCAAACTGGCAATAGAAATTTGTCTTCGTTAACACAGTAATTACATAGGGTGGTACGGTTGGTCCCTGCCCTTGGTGACAGCTCAGAACAACTCACCGTAAATTTCCAACAAATGCTTTCCTTGTGAAAGAGAGAAATGAAAGAGGCACTAAATATGTTGAAATTTGTCTTCCAAAAAAGCAGCATGACTGTGAGAGAAGGCCACCCTGGCTAATAACCTGTGGCAGTGCTTAGTAAGATGTAAAATTAAATAAAAATATACAACAGGTTGATAATCACCAAGTTCTATGAAAATCTGGTTACTCCAACCTTTTCAAGTGTGTGTAAAAAAACTGCCTTCAGACCCCTGAGTGTAATCCCAAAGAAGACGACAACGCTTTTAACTATGTTCCTATGAACCATAGCTAACAGCACATTAATTTACCAACATCTTGAAACAAAAAGATGTAAACATCTACAGAGTTTAAGGTAAAGCAGTTTTGTAAACATTAACTGCGGATGATAATGTTATTGTAATAATCACAGTTCCTCTATGTCCTTCATCCAAGCCAGGAGGCTCACAGCTGTACAAAGTTAATAACTGCAGCAGTTTTCAGGCTATTTTCAGTCCTGTACAAATGAATGCGTCAGTAGGTAGGTTTTGTCTGTCTACACACTAAGGATGTTGTTCATTTCCCATTTTTGTGTTGCTTTACTGGAGTCACACTCTGAAATGAAAATCTGATGGAGGACTTCGGAGCGATCCAAGCACTTCCCTGACGGAATGTGAGTAAATCTGTGCAGATTCTGAAAGACAAAACCACCAGGAAAATGTGTTGGGTCTTTGTGTTGCATTTATTTTTGTTTGGGGTTTTTTTTAACATTTTCTTTACATCTGCAATATAGCTATTTACAAAACCAGGTTTCAGCATCCCAGAACAGAGCAGTTCTATACTAACTTTACTATTTGTTAAACCTAGCACTTTGCAGCCTTCATATAAAATCTTTGGTTCCTGTAGGTCCACTTGAGATGCCTCCCATTTCTCTTAGGTAACAAACTGCTAAGAAAATGAGCAAAACTCTATCTAAAATGTTTCTAAGCCTTTTCATCCATCCTGTAACCAAACTGAAAGATTAACTCTTGAGGACAGCTCTAGGAGGACTTCACTGGGCAGATCCTCCTCCAGTAAGCCCTCACAGAAAGCAGCTGCACAACACCAACATTAATCACACAGGGGTAAAAAAAAGTACTGACTTGGCTCCCTGTTTGGCTGGCAGAAGAAGCGTAAAGAGTATGAGAGTTAAGTGTGGTTTCTGGAGCAACAGAAGCCTGCCTAAGAAAGTGCAAACCTATTGTGCCAGGCACATTCAGGCTGACTCTCGCACATCTGGCTCCTTCCACACCCAGCAAGCTCCCATGCTCAAGTCTCCTGCATGTGGCCTGTGGCTCGCCTCCCACTTGCTGACCCCGTATGCCAGATGGAGCCCTGATTCACTGACTGATTGGATCCAGTGTGGAGGGGAAGGGAGCAGAAGCAAGCCCATGGCACTGCAGCTGGGCTGGGGTTCTGCAGCCCTGTCCCATGTGCACAGATACCCCTGGCATGGGACCTTCTCCATCACCCTCACACACATGTGCACAGCCAAATGCTGGTTCAGATCAATACTTGGCTCCTGCTGTGTGGCCAGATATGGAGGCCCTCTAGTTGGAGGGAAAAATGGATGTCTAAACAAAAGCAACAGGCAGACCACCACCAGCCCTGTTCTCGATGTTTGCTTACAGGCACTGAGTCCCTGCTACTGCTCAGGCTCAAGCAGCACGTTACACTCACCAAACTGGCACACTGTTTGTTCCAGAGATGACCAACTGACCAAACAGATAAAATCTAGCAGCCTTAATTTACACAAGGCCACAACATTTTTCAGTGGTCCATAAGTGTTTCATTCCTTACACCTTCATCATTAGGAGAAACAGTTATACCCTCTGTACTGCACAGCAGTGTGCCCAATTCCTACACACCCTTGGTGGTCCTTTCATTCTCACCCTCCCTTTTTCCCCCTTCTAGAAGCCAGTCAGTGTTTTGTTCTACAGCCCAGACTGTGCTTACTGGGCTTCCTTATAACTCATGGTAATAAGCAAACAATTACACAACTGGTACTAGTGTAGAGGAAATGGATCTTGCATAAATGAAATTCTTAGAGAGAAGCCAAGTAACATGCTGGGACACACTAGAATGGCTGGAGAGTTAAAAAAGGCTATGTATTATTCCAATACGAAAGCTGAAGTTAGCACTTATCTGCCACTGCTTATTGATTTTTACATTTCAGGTTTAAAGAAATTTGTCTGTCTACCCAGCACAAGGAAGCTGAGCTGGGTGGAAATGGCATTATGGTACCTGATATTTCCTAGCTCTATGCAAACACCAGAAAATGTGGAGTGGCTTAAAGGATAACAACCAGATTTCACTTCACTCAACTGTTCCCTCATATTTCAGACAAACAACAAAGAATCCAGATAACCAGCAAATGAATTAATAAATATGCAATCTGCTAGATAGGCTGAAAAAAAATTGACACAGAATAGTTTTTTAGATGTAGAACCAAATTATGTGTGGCTATATCCAAGGATAACGTCATCCCTGGACTATTCAGTCTCACTTTTTCAGGAGACAAACAGAAATAGAAACTTAGACATTTTTTAAAGTAACACAAAACTTCTAAGAATAGAGGACTTATAGATGTAATGACTAAACAGACTGTAGCAGCCCTCACATGTACAGCAGCCAACATTCCAAGTCCTTATTAAAAATTTATAGATTTTGCAACAGCGTTATAACAGCACCACACCCAGGATTAAGAACAGAGCATGTTATTGTTATTAGAGAATGGCTAACGAACAGGAAATGAAATACTGAAGAAGACAAAGACAACACAAAAAGGCACAGTAATCTTACTTTTACCTGCTTCTGTGTAGGCTTAAAAATATCTTCTGTCTTTAAACAGAGAAATACCTCAATTTAGACTGCTCAAAATTAGACCTAATACTAACCCTAGCTTTTAAATGCACTCCAGCATTTAAGCCATCTTTTTACAGCATATATGAGATAAAGAAACTGTTTTGATATAGAGCATACAAGCAGAGAGGGTGATGGCACTAAAAGCTTTTATAAACTGTCACTGGTAGTGGACATGCTCTCTGCTTCCTCTGAGACAAGTGCTAGCTCCTAACATATCCGTGGCAACACATGTAGCCTCATGGGATTTTCCTTAAAGATTTTGCTACAGAAGACAGCAACTAGAACTGCTAAACAGAAGCATCTTTTACTAGGGGAAGTTTTTCTAGCAAGCATGTATTTCTGAGAATGTGCCATTAACAATTTACTCTACTTGATTCAGTTAAGCTTGTCATAGATCTCTAATTTCAGATATACATAAAACAATTTTTAAAAGATGCAAAAAACCAGTATGAAATCTAAAAATCTATTTTCTTCCATATATCTGTTGCATACCTTGAAGAACTGCCACTCCTTGTATTCGTTCTGATTACAGTGTGTAATCATAATTTTGGATCCATCTGGTCCTTTAGTTAAGCACTGATCGTACTGCATGAGTTGATTGGCTTCATTGATTCGGAAAAGCTAAAGGAAAAAAAAAGCCATTTTTATAACAGTTGACTCAACGAGCATTTTAGAAACACTGAAAATACAACGAAACTGCAACATTCAAAACATTTTCTGGTTTTATTACACCTGTCTTTCAGGAGGGTTCTTTATTTTGCATAATACACTTACTATCACAATACTAAATTTCATGGATAACTTCCCTGTAGGACTTAGAATTCTAAGAAACTTCACCAGAAAGACAAAAATGGCAAAGGGATTCCTATTTGGGAGACTTCTGAAAGTGTTTGATTACAAAACTTTGCATGATTTGATGGCCAAACAATCCATTATCTTTATAAAAGTCTGGTAGCAAGTCCTTGGTCCTGGACAGTAATTTCATGTGAAGACAGTAAAACTTGGGCATTTTATCCATGGAGGAAATCAGTCTAATGCATCCAGATACAAAAAGATTATCCTAGCTACTTCTTACAGAATAATTGCTACAGGGTTTTTTGGGTATCATACGCAGAAAAAGTAGTTTAGGGAACCTTTTCATTAAATATCAGCGTAAGAGAGATTTCCAGGTGCTACTAAGAGCTAATCCAAGTAGGATTTCAGAAAACATCATCCTACGTGTAATTTTACAATTGCAGTGACAAAACTGCCTGGTTTAAGTTTACATCAGCTTAAATAAGGACTTTAAATTCTGAAAAATTTTCCAACCAGAAAAGAAGATACAAAGACAGAACAGCATGTTTGTGTGGTAGTGTGGGTAGGCTTATGAAGATACAGGTCAAATGCAATAAAAGCTTGGATTGCAACCATCTAATAGTGTTCTATCAACTAATTTGTGAATGAAGCAGAGACAAATTCCTGTTCATTTTCTTCTCTCATGTAGTGGAAGATGAGTTACTGCACGAAAGTGTTTTATACTTAGAGCAAAACAACTTTGTGAAATAATTGAGCCAAAGTGAGTAAGGGTTTTTTCCTGAGGGCTTAATTATTAAGTAAAGGTAAGTGGTGAATCAGGAACAATGCTAAGAGCTGAAGTTATTCTAATGCAGTGATACTCTTGTTTCTTCATGTACCTGTTTCTCTAAAGAACAGTTTATGAATCTGCCTTCAATTTCATACCATTGATGTTTGAAATGGTATTTTCAGACTGCTGTGTTTTAGCAATGTCAGTATGCTTATGGAAAACCCTAATTCCCACCTTTGTAGCTGGCACCTAGGTGACTTCATGTACAGGCTTAACAGAAAACCTGCCTGTTATCAATCCATAGCAAGCAATTCTCCTTCAGACCTGCCTCCAAGCTCCTTACCTGATTTCCTCCCATTCTGTGGCATGGCCCAAGCTCAACAAAGCCACCGTTGGTGTGCCCCATGCTGTCGATGCAGTAAGAGGTTTCAAAGCCTCTAATCTGGAAAAGAGGTTTTGCACTCTAAGTTAGTCTCAAGGGAAAAATAAGTGCTAAGGAGTTCAGAAAATTCTCACTTATCTCTCAAACCAGAAGCAGGTATCTGACAGAAAGATTAGACAAACCTGTATATGAAATTTAAATACTGGTGTTAACTGTTCTGGGAGACAGAGCTTCAACCTCCCTATGCTAATTTGCAGGCTCCTCCATGAGTCAGAGTATGCTGATAAAGCTAGAGTTGCAAAGCTCAATTTCAAATTAATAACACCAAAATATAGGACTTTCAAGTATTTTAATTTATTCAATCTCCTATCAGAGCATGTTCCATCTCCCAGGTCTTCACAAACAAGCTCAGGAGCTCAGCTAAGTTGCTCTCATCTTGTGGCTGAAGAGAAATGAGCTGCAGAGAAGTTATGCACAGCAGCAATTACCCACAGGCAGGCACAGCCCACCGACCCAGCTGCTCAGATGGACCTTCTGCAGCAGCAATTACACAGGGAAAAAAAAAAAAGGAAATAAAATTGATGAGGGGCAGGCACAGGCACAGGGACAAAGAACAGAAGTCCTGTCATAAAGCATGTCTCAAGTGCTGATTATTTCACTCCCTTCTCACAAGGGCCAACAAGCAGCTTTAGAAAGACTTTATGACACAAATAACATTTTTTCCAGACCTATTTTCTTTGCCAGAGCCTCCTTCCTCTTTGTAATGGTATAAAAAGTCTGGAGGACTAAGCTTAGACTCTTCCAGGGAGTGTAAGGGAAGATGAACCCCATACTTTCATACCCTATAGTTTGGAAATGTCATCAGTGTGGTGTTACTAACGGGGGGAGTGGGGACAGGATTTCTCAGATGCAGGATAACTAGCAGCCTGTGAAGAAGAGTTGAAGAAAACTTCAGAGAAGTCTCTGAACTTAGAATTTTCCTGTTGCTTCACCAGACCCACTTGCTTTTATCGGGGATGATTTCCTGCAAGGTTGCCAGTATTATTTTATGCTCTTCAGATGCTTTCACCTTGGTGAACAGTAGTACATAGTGTACCTTCCAAACCCATTATGTAGATTCCAGAGGTCTAAGGCTCATATAGTAGCTGATGCTTTGTGCTAGCTTTTAGGTAAGAAATCAAGGTGGCATTGTTCACCTGGACCCTCAGATAAAAGATTATTTGTAGCCCCTTTCACCATGCACATGCTCTCTATCACTAATTCTTCTAAGAAATTAGAGATGACACTTTCTTGGCGATAGGAGACAGCATAGATCTGTATTTTCTACAGATCTATTGCACTTTTAAAGTTACAAAACCACATACTATATCCATCATATCTTGGGAAAGAAGGTTGCTAAATTTGGTGGGGCACAGGAATTCTCCTCAGCTAGCAAGAAGATTTTCTGATTTTCCCTCAACAATCTGCAAAAGTGAAATTAATAGCAGAGACATGGACAAGGCTGGAATTGCAGAGGAGAAAAAAAATCTGAAAGCAGGCAGGAGACCTGCAGTAAGTGCTCTCCAAGGTGTGGGCTAAAAGCCAGGAGGAGACAGGCAGAGTTCAGTGAAGTGCCCTGCATTCACCTGTGATATGCCAACTCTCTCTGTCAACCCCTTTAAAGTGCCATATTTGGAACCACATTTTTAATTTAGTGAAGTCATAATTATATACACTAATGCTGGAAATGATGGTTACAGAATCTTATCAAATTATTACATGCAGATAAGGGATTCACTGAGGCTGTAAATGTATGAGTACATCCCAGTCTAGCAAATTCAGGCAGAATGTTCTCCACCTGGATTTCATGATCTCTTCTCTAGGCCTTCACAGAAAAGATATTTTCACCTATTAATCTTCACCAATACTCCTACATACAGGATTCACATTTTTTTCTTTTGAGAAAACCTAAATTCCAATTATGGAAAAAAGTGCTTTGGACAGGGCTAGACATAAATTATCCTTCAAGGACCTGTGGAACTAATTAAAAAAATCACACCTGCAAAGGTAGATATAATTTTTTTCCTGGGGTTATATCTTCATAGCTCTCTGGTTAGTATCATATAGTTTAGTATAGAAGCAATCAAATAGCCTGTTCACATGTCAAGTAACAATTGCTTCCTTTTGAATTCACAATTTTTTAAAGAAAGCTCCTAAAATACATAGCCGTTATGTGCTGTACCTACCTCTCCCCAGTCCACGTTTTTGGGTGGTAAGGGATAATATGAAGTTATATCATACGCTATTTCTTCCATAAACCACTTAAAACTTTTGCAGTTGTGATCTTCACGGAATTTTTTCAGCTCAGATATATCTCCATAGGGTAGCGCCTTAGTCTCCGGCCGGCTGGCATAGAAGTAATCTTTGTACTCGTCCCACCACACTTCTACAACTCTGACATAGTTCTGTGAAGAATAAAGACACTGCTGCGACCTCAAAGCACAAACAAACAGGCCAGAAGCAACTCCTTGTTAATAACAGAAATTGAAGGATTTATCCTCTTAAAAAGTGACAGCATGAAAATATTATATAGCACTAATAATTTGTCACCATCAGTAGAACATACAAGACACATGAATATTATTTTCAAATGGTAGTTTAGGACTGAAGCCAGCAAATTAAACTGGTCTGCTTAATGAGAGTGCAAAGTCTTTTGCTAAGCTTAGAGACTGTTTATTTGAAAATAAAGACTTTTCAGTTATGGGTGCAATAAAATGTTGCATTCATTTGCTGCTGCCAGAACTGCAATTCATGGTTTCTATTCACCTTCTACAGTTTTTTAATGCAGAGAATGATATGCATTGGCCCATTAACAGGAAAAAAAAAAATCAATCTTAAATGGGTCAACTATTTGGAGAAGGGGGAAAACGGGATAGCTCACTTGGTAACAAGACTCTCCCTCACATCCTTCTTATTCTCTTTGATGGCTCTTATCTCTATATTACCTGTACACATTCTAGGTGCACACCTCACTTTGTCCAATTCTTCTCGTGTTAATGACCTAGTGCTCTAACAGTCTTAACAGATCTGACTAAAGGCACAAATTATCGTGACTTTTACTTTAATCCACATCCAGCATAAATTGAACAAAGCTATAAAAAAAAGGACATTTACTGTGAGGATAGGAGGATGCCTGAAGAGGGGAATTTCTACATCCTGGCTTGTACAGAGAAGCAACTTAATATTTAAGAACTCTCAGCAGTGTTTTGTTATATTCAGTAAGCAGACTAGCAGACTCATGTAAGGTGTTAAGATATGCAGTAAATATTTTTGATCAGCGTTTCAGAAGATTGAAATGGTTTTTTTATCATTTCAGACAAGGCAAACAAGCATCTTGCCTGCACTGAGCAATACACCTATTATTTGCTATCTTGTTGCACATTGCTCTGTTTCTACTCCCAGATACGTCCACCTGGGCTCCCTCGCACTGGTCCTAGTCCTTATTTCATCAAAATGTTAATCAATTCACATTACTAATAAGTGACTGGTTTTTTTGGGGGGATGTGTATGCCATGTTAGTTTTTTACCATTCAGTTAGGCTGGGACATTGCCTTTGGAACTAACTGCTAGCTTGGCCCAAGCCATACTCTATAACCCTACAAGTCATTGTCAGAGGTACTGTGTAGGAAGATTGCTCTGGGATTGGAATTTACAAAGAGCTGGGTCTTTGCGAACAGGATTTACCAACACAAAAAAAGTGCACAAGAGAAATCTTAAAACTGGGCAACAGAAAAACTTAATTAGGAGGGTTGCCTATCTTCCTGCTGGTAGAGGAAAACTGATATGAAACAGTTTTTCTTGCTTCTATATCTTCAGATATAGAGCTGGCTCATTTCTTTTCTGGAATTGATATCTAATTTTAATCTCAGGGTTTGAGTAACACTTCTAGAACCTGCAGTGTACCTGAGGAGTTACCAACCCTTATGATGTAGTGCAGAGCATGCCATCTTCCCAGGTGTCATTTACTGCTTCTTAACACACAAATGCAGACACAAAGGTGTGAGAGCTGCTAGATTACAGAATTCACTAACTTGGCCTAGGATCATACCCATCTTCATCAAGATAAAGTGGGATTTCAAACCCATGATCTTCATCTGCAGAACTGTGCTAATAGCTACTACAGTTGTTCATACTTACTTGGGCACAGTGCAGCAAAGACTTGAGGTGCTGACATTAAGTAATAGGAAATGGATTTGTACCTCAAAGATATTGGGGTATGATCTAAGGCTTCAGATCTAATGCTTTAGAGCCAGAAGATGGGTTTCAGGATTCTCTTCTCTTAGTAACAGTGGGATTAGCACAAAGATTTCTCTCCTGTGGGGATGATCATCTGAGCTTTAGATACTAAATAGCTTTGGATGAAGTCCTCTCTAAATTGTTACTGATAATTTAAACAAATTTATCTAAAACTGGTCTTATTTGAATTCAAAAACCACCTTCAAGGTTGCTTCAAAACTGTACCTTTAATGTAGGAGAAGACCCAACGTACACAGGGGGTGGATTTCCTTGCCAGCCCTGGAGACGATAGATGTGCCCAACACGAGAACAGGGAACAAAAAGCAGTTTTCCCCCACACTGCCAGATCTACAAGTTAAAACAAAGGTATTATTAATATATATGCACAGGAATTTAAGACAGACAAATAGACAATAAATTACGGAAGAAATATCAGCTGCATTTCTTACCTTACTGACTATCATATATTTACATATTTTTTGCTTCAGATGTAAGCATAAAAAAAATAGGTCTTTGAAATGAAAGGTGTTACCCAACTAAAATAATTTTTTAAAAAGCTTTTTAAAAAGTTGAGCATCTCATTCCATCACTATTTTAGAACAACAGTAAAGAATGAGTGCACAAAATCTGGGTAAATTTTATTTTGACAGAATTAATGATATTTTGATTTTATTAAAGTATTTCACATGCCATCACTAACATGGGTTTTGGTTAGATGCCCATTCACATTTAGGTTTTTCTTAATAATGATTAGTAGGAGATAAGGATGTCTTAGGTAACCCATTGCTCCATGTAGAAACAGGTATTTATTTGACTATAGTAGCTGAAAATAAAAAAATGGGTAAAATATACTACCATTCTGAATTTCCCTCCCACATATCTTTGGATAATCCCTTAATGAGGAAAACAAAACATACTTAAATCAGAATTTAGTTGTTCATAGTTTGGAGAAGTTTAATTGTAGCATCAAATCCAAATTCAAGTTAACTTTGGGAATGTTTCAAATTAGTCCAAATTCCAGATTAAAAATATGATTTACCAGTATTAGGAAAGATGGGCAGAATATTTTACTTTCTTCATTGCATCGTGATATTAATTTCCTTAAGCTTCATGAAAAAAACCTCCTCAGATATGCAAGGCCATTAATTTTATTTGCTATCTAGGAGTCAGCATGCAAGGCTGATAAATGTTTAGTTCTTCTGAAGATTGGTTGTGATCTACATGAAACTAGTTTGGAGGTCTCTACATAATGAGCATTTCACTTACAGAACTACTGTAAGTAATTTCAATCATGATTTTGATCTAAGTAAGATGGAAAATTATATGGATAAAGGCCCCGTGTGCATAACATCCTCAATAACTACCCTTTGCATATGGATTTACAGCTGAGCAAGTGCACTCAGAGCTTTCCTCTAACTCACGAAGAGCAAGAGTACCTAGGGGAGCTCTGAATGTACTTTTTGTGAAATTCAGCTACGATTTCACAGATTGCTGCTGAGGATATTAGACATCTTCACTTTTGTCTGTTAATTGGGACCGATTCCTGCTGTCTGCCACTTGAGACATTACAAATACTGAAGCTACAAAAAGCCAGTGATGATCATCTTACGTTTCCTGCAAACTGAAGAGCATGCATATGCCTAGGAGTGAAAATAAAATCCTCCTCACTGGTTATGAATTATGCAGTTAGTATTTCAGTTATGAAGACTTCTCTTGTAAAGAAGTTCTTGAAATTCTGAAAAGTATAATAATTTTTCACTCATAAAATGGCAGGGACGAAGCAGATTACTTTTTGTTGCATCATTATATACTTTCCAAGTGCACATACATAAACTGAGGACTACTTGTTCTCTATCATTGCTTTCATTAGAAACAATATTTTTCTATACTCACTATGAGAACATTCAGTTTCCTCCCATCAAATTTGCCAGTCAGGTTTCATATTAGATACTTGGGCAGTCAGGGGTGCAATCCCAAACCATGTACAAAATCTAGATTACGCATCATTTGTGTCTCAGCACGAGGCCACCTCTCTGAACACTTCTGTCCCAAAGTCCACATGGAAACACTGAGGAGACACATCTCTGTCACAACCTCTCCTCACCACAAAACCTGGGCTCCATGAGGAAGAGGTAGGTCTATCTAAACTCCAAACAGAAGTATTTACAGAAAAAAAAAAAATCTATTAAATGGAATTAGTTTTCAAATACTGGTGTTACCTTGTAAGAAATTTCAAAATTTTCACCACCCCAGATTTGAAGCCCTGGATCATAGAGACCCAGTTCAAAGAAGAAGTCACGTTCAATGGCAAACAATCCACCAGCCATTGCAGGGGACCTGAAAGAGGAAGACAGTGTAACTCCTCCTGCCAAAAGGATACAACAGCACTGAGAGAAAGCATTAGCTAAGAAAGCAATTCAGTTAACATATAGTAGAGATCAGGTAAATGGCAATACACTGAAAAATCATAAAGCTTTGTCTTCAGCTTGCAGCAATTTTCTGAAGAGGCATCTGTATAATTTTCAGTGAAGTCACAGTTTTTATTATGTTGTGGGTTTTCTTCTATAATTAATTTATTTAATTAATGAATTTGACAATAGAAAATCTTGGTCCGAATTTTCCATTCAGCCAGTCAACATCCTTCTATTAAAATAATAAAAAACGAGATGAGAATCAGTGTGATGAGATGTTTCTCTCTTAGAAGTTGTTCTAGTTTTTGAGGTAACATGAAACTGCGAACAGGTTTATGTTCTGAGGAGCTGCCACATTGAAACATATTGTCTATTAAACAAGGAACAGAGTTTTTCCAGCTTTCCTATCTTCTAGCTCTTTTTTTACTATTGACATAGGAGACACTTTACATTATACTCAGTAAAATTTTAAAGAGGGCCTAGATAAAGTAGTACAATATTTCCATTTTGGTTTATTTTTTTTTCTCCCGTTTTCTTTTAATGACTTTATAAATCCCTTCCCATACGCCATGATTCAATTAGCATGTTTTAATGTGTCAAAAAGATGCTGTGGTCTGGATTAGAGTGTGTGCTGGTTTTGGCTGGGGTAGAGTTAATTTTCTTCGCAGTGGCTGGCATGGGGCTGTGTTTTGGACTTGTGCTGAACACAGGGCTGATAATGTGGAGATGTTTCTGTTATTGCTGAGCAGGGCTCAAACAGAGCCCAGGCCTTTTCTGCCTTTCACACTGCCGTGCTGGGGAGGAGACTGGGGGTGCCTGGGAGGTTGGGAGGGGACACAGCCAGGACAGGTGACCCAAACTGACCAAAGGGATTTTCCAGACCATATGGCATCATGCTCAGCATATAAACTGGGGGGAAGAAGGGGGAATGTTTGGAGTGATGGCATTTGTCTTCCCAAGTTACCGTTACATGTGATTGGCCCTGCTCTCCTGGAGATGGCTGAACACCAGCCTGCCCATGGGAATCAGTGAATTCATTCCTTGTTTTGCTTTGCATGTGTGTGTGGCTTTTGCTTTTCTGATTAAAATGTCTTTATCTCAACTCTTGAGTTTTCCAGCCTTTACCCTTCTGATTTTCTCTCTAATCCCACTGGTGGGGGCACAAGCAAGCAGCTGTGTGGTGCTTGGCTGCGGGCTGGGGTTAAACCATGACAGAGCATTTTTGCAGAACGATTCTAACCAAAATTCTTTGGTAGCTTGCTCACACTGAAATAGAAAGATACATTAAGCCTTTTCCAGTGCACATAGCAAATATTTTTCATCTAAGGATCAATAAATATACAAAAACCTTAATGGATACAATCTGGAGTCCTTACTAAGTTGATAATTTAAAAAAGAAATTGTAAGGAAAAAGTGAATTCTTTCTGACTTCAGATGATCTGCAGTACTGAAAGGAGGATCCAAGAGACCAGATAACCCTGGTGAGCCAATTAAGACACAAGTGAAATACTTCTGCATCACCACATTATTGAGATGGGTCATTTCTAGCACTATTCAGTCTATTAGCTAAACGTCTGGAGAACTGCTTAAGAAAAAGTAACCTGCAGGGTTTAACACATACCCCTTTCTGCATAGCAGAGGCAGGGCAACAGAAACACAGTCACTGACTCTAAGCATAATTAATTATCAGTTTAGTTGCTGTTCAGATTAGGCGATCACATGCCCCTTTCTACTTGCTGCCTACTGTATTTTCCTCCAATGCTGCTTTTGCATCTCGGGGGTTCAAAGGTTAAGAAGCCAGAAGACACAGCAGGGGGAAGCACTTCGCATAGCACAGCCCCACGGCTTTCCTGCACTTTTGGTTTTCCTCAGCACCTTAAAGACTTGGCAAGTGTAGAAGCCTCAGAGACTGAAGTTTCAGTCTTGGCCTCCAACATGCTGCCAAGTGTGTTAAAGAACACAGTAAAATCCACATAAGCTCAGTAGTTTACTTTACAGGATACCAAAAGGTAAGCACTGTTACTGAAAGAATGATTCAGTCCTGGGGCAATTCTCACGTTACAAAAACTTTGTCTCTGTGCTTTAAGCTGTTGAGGATCTTTTCGCTTTCTTTTTAAACTAAGCAATCCTGGCAATGGTTTCAACAAGACTTTCACTTGGTCTTACTTGCCTTGGTATCGCTGCGAGAAAATGCACACAGCCTGGACACAAACAGATGCAGGGCATCTCTCTTTCTAAAGGAAGCATTGTAACTCTGAAGGTATTATTAAAAATAAAGTCATCTTTTAAAACATTCTGAGAACATATGTTCTGTGTTTCTGGGAACAGTTTAAACGATTTTAAGACCTGTTTGGATGGTAAACACAGAACACTACAGCAATGTTTGAAATAGTTTATCCCCCTCTAAGAGAATATTAAAGTTCCAATGTGGACAGCCTCATCAGAAAATGGTATTATTTAAACTGTATACAAAACAGATCAAAGCTTCATAACTTGCTTGCATGTGTTGCCATTTTAGCAAAGAACAATCATGGGTGGGGAGAGGGAATTACCAACATCAGTTCTTACAATGTTTAAATCATATGTACAAGCAATAGAAGACGTTAGATTCTGAAGATGTGAAGATTGCTTTCAAATGTAGTAACGCGATTAGTTAAGTGTGAAGGGGAAAGTAATAAAAACCAGCAGAACCACAGTCTCCCAGTCTTGAAAAGCCATCCAGAAACCCTAGTTTCTAAGCTAGGGTTTCTAGGCAGTTTTTGTTTTCTGGGAATAAAACATACCCCACTACAAAGCATAACAAAAAGGCAGAAATTCTGTGAAAATTATTGGAGTTTTCCCACAATAAAAGGTGCTGTTTTTATCTTTCTTTCTTTTTTTTTTTTTAATGTTACGTGTAATACATTAAAATTCTTAGAAAATATCTAGCCAAGATTTTTAAACAGTGTACTTCTTTGTCAGATGTGATCCATTGTGAAGCAAGTGGGAGAAATATGACAAAAGGGATTTTTTTGATACACATGCATAATCCTCCAGCTGTATGCATGCATCAGGCCATGACAGCAGGCTACAGATTTTACACATTACCATCTATTATAAATATTTCCAGCATGCTCATTATTTCAAACCAAATGGTTAAACAAGCACTGTTGTTTCCAACAGTTTTTTAAAAAAATATCATAGCTAATTAAAGTTTTCCCTGGCAACAATGTTATACAGTATTTTATTTTGGCAAACAGAACCCAGTTATTCTAATGTGCACCCTATTAACCACACAAGAGCAGGAATGGAGGAGCAACACAAGGTAGCAAAGATATTTTGAGCAAATAGTCAGTTGTGACAAACAGGTCTGATTAAACAAAGCAGCTAGTGTGGTTAGAAATGTGAAGGTGTTCAGGCTAGAAGTACATGCAAGTTTTAGTGGATCAATATTGACTTCAGAAAAAAAAAGAAACGGGTAAGTGATTTAGTGATTACCGATACGGTTCAGTTTTTGTCTTTCTGCTTTCCTTCTCTCTCTTGGTCAAGGGAACCCTCTTCCATAGCATACTCCAATCCCACGCTCCTCTAGCAAACCCATCTTCGTCACCACCCCCTTGGGGCACAATCTTATAAGTGTTGCCATCTATGACATCTATAAGCGGCACAGTGCATGTGGTTCTGCGGGGCGGCGCGCGGCAGTGCGGTTATGGGCAAGGGCCCGCGTGGCACACGTGCACCGGCCGTGGTTCATGGGGAGAGAGGGGTGGGGGGAAAAACGACAGGGTTTAGACAGTTATTCGTTACGATTCACAGTATGTAAACAGCTCTCTTTACCGATAAGGCTCAGTTTTATGTTTTCGTTTGGACTTTTCCTTGTGGTTTAACGGAATTCGTTTCCATAGCAAACTCCAGTCCCAGGCCCCTCTGGCAAAACCATCTTCATCCCCACCTTGTTGTGGCTCAATGGAATAATCATTCCCATCTATGTAATCTATTAGAGGTACAGTACATGTAGTTCTGAAACATTTATAGAAGGGAAAGAAAGAGCAAAATACAATTTCAGAAGAGTAATCTCTCTAATCTGAAATTTACACCATTAATTAAGTTTATAGAGCAGTGTATATAAAAAGTCACTTGTAAACATACTATTAAAAAATGAAGCCTCATTAGAAGAAAAAGGAGATGGTCTTTTTTTTACATTGTTTTAAGATGTCCTGAAAACAGAAAAGTTAGGTCTGAGACGCTAATATATCAATTTGTTTATCAGTACATTTTCCTTCATGTGGTCATCTTGACATCAGTCTTCTAATAAAGCACTGCTGGAGGCAACAGAGGAACCCTCAGAGGGCCAGGGTTCTCAACACTATTACTATTTCCTGTAATTTCTATTCATATGAGATCTTAGTTGTCAACAAGTATGATAAACCCTTTTACTAGTGTTAACACAGATTTCCATTATACTGTCCTATTCAAATGCCCTGAAAACCCAGCCTCTAAGGATAAACAAACATTACTAGTGCTCTCCTAGAGGCGGTCTTCAGTAGAATTCTTCCTGTTTGATTTGCAACACACTCCTCACTGTGATCTATCACACACAATATTCACCAAGGCAAAGACATTATCTTGTTTTTCTCCCCACATTTTGAGTGTAGGGAGAAAATGAGTTTCCCAGTGACCCAGGCTGGAGCACTTCCACCTTTTTAAATGAAGCCCCAAGAGATAGAGAATGCGGGGGAAGAGAAATGTTAGCACCATGCTGTTCTTTGAGGCAGCAGGCTGCACCCTGGGTACCACGGTGTGGAAGGAGGCTGCCAAGCACTGTCTGCTGGCATTGTGTGCCTCAGCATTTCTGGTCCTCCTGCAGCCTTCACCACTACAGGCAGTGCTGGAGGGTGCCTCTAAAACTCCCTGTTCTCACCAGTCTTTCTCACGTAAAACAATAATACACACTCAATGGGAGCACACAAGCACTTCCATCTTCTCTCTAGTATCCTGGCCCAAACAGAGTCTTGGTTGAGTTACAGCCTTTAAAACACACAAAACCCAATTCTTCAAGGGAATTCTGGTAGCACAGCAGGTTAACAAATAGTTTTTAGGATTAAGCAGCTATTTTATGGGATTAAAGAGTTTAAACATGCACATGGTTTCCTAAACACACAGATCACTGACCACGCAAGCTAACAGTGCACTAGCACACAGCAACAACATCATTTCAACAGCTGGAAGAACTGAAACCCCTGGGGATCTCTCTCCTCTGTCACCTCTCGCAGATGTCCCCTCACAGTGCAGGCACTTTCACCACAGACCCCTAGCATTTTCCTGGGCTTGTGGCAGAGACAGGCTCAAGCCTGGCCTGGCTTTGCTACAGACAACACTCCAAAGCACTTCAGAGGAAACAAATAAGATCATAGATCAAGACCAAAGATGAGAATGTTATAAACTCTTGAGATCACAGGGGCTTTAACATTTATTGCTGCTTTTTCTCTACCAAAAGCCACAGTTTTTTAGTTATTTTGTTCAATCATGCTCCTTATTCAGCTAGAACGGAATATTTCTATATCAGTGCCTCAGATCATTGTGAAAGGTAAGAGTTATATATAATCTACACTAGACAAAATATTCAGGATGCCTACTAAAATAAACTATCTGGAGATTAATTTGCCTGACTATATTCCTTCCTCATTATGTATCTTTTACGCTGGGAGATAATATAATCATCATACAGAAAATATTGATATAGTTTGATATAGATATAAAACATATTGACTGTAGTTTGAAAAGTGAAGATTGTTACTGTGACTTTTTCTTCCTAAAAGGCCAGACACTGGAAATAACAGGAGAACATTACCTGTCCTTAGATATAGGAGCTATAAGTGGAGCATACCAATTAATTCCCACCTCACAATGGGCATCAAGGTAAACCAAAACCTTTGAAAGAAAAAAAAAAAGTAACTTATATTTCTGTATACAACAGTATGATTTAATTAATCTTATTTACATTCATATTATAAACAAGAAAATGAAGATTAAATGAGTAAAATTAATCTCTTCTTAAAACAGTATCAATAATCTCTACATGTCTATTGAAACCACCACAACCTTTCCTCCCAAAAAAGAAAAAAGACAGACTTGTGTGTGAACTGGCTCCTACCTGTCCGAGTTTAGCCTTCTGGGCTCCAATGCTTCTAGCTTGGATCAAACCTTCTCTCCTCTCATTTCGAAATACCTTTACAAGACCATTCCACTGCTTAATATAGTCATCCAGCCTCTCTTGTAAGTGTGCTATCAGATAACAAAGAAAAGAAGTTTTGGTGAGGTTTAATAATAAAGAGTTTTGTACTCTTAATATAAACCCAAAAATATCTATAGAAATTTACAAGAACCTTTAATTCAACCACTCACAAACACTGGAGACTGAGGAGATCAAGACCTCACGGCACAGGTTTGTGTCTGGCACATCTGTAGAAAAGGCAGCTGAAGTGGTTGGCCACACCACAGGCAGCTGGGTGAACAACTCCCAGTCACTTCAACATATCACATGGCTTTCAGGTTTTCATCTGTACTCCAAGCAGCCAGAGAAGTTTCTACACTTCAGCACACAGTCTTTCCCCATCAGATGATGTCACATGTACAGCTGAAGGCACCACTTTTCAGTTAAACATTTCCCTTCATTCACTTTCTGCCTCACAAAATTTTCTGTCAGTCTATTAATAATCTGGAAACCTGAGGCAGAATCTCACCATGCTCAAATTATTGCCCTCCTTCATCTAGACCTGTTCCCTCTTGTGGAGGTCTTATGATAATCTTCTAATGAAATTAATGAGAATAATGGAGGGCCAGAAGTGCATCATACTGAGGAGACAACAAACCTTTAGCCAAAGGACTTCTGTCAGTAAAGGGACGAGTCACCGCACAAGAATCAAGATGAGCTATGCTTAAATGGTTTCAGATCTGTATTTGCAGATTTGTATTTGTCTTTGCCAAACTTCTCTGGAAACCACATTCCTACCACACAGTTTGAGAAAAGGATCTTAGTGCCGCTTAACATTTTTGCCCAGATGATTCTGTTGAGCAAACTCATGAAGGCAGAAGGGCTAGTAATCAGGCGTCTGCTGTTTGTGGCTATGCTGATTTAGCTACTGGTGTTTGTTAAAAATCTATTTTTATACTCAAAGGCTCAGAAGAATTGCCTACAGCTTCAGTTTCTCTCAGTCAGGAACCAAAATAAGCCACCTAATCCACAGCTGAAGCATCCATGCACTGGTTTCCTTTGCACCAGCTCCAAGGGGCTGATAGATGCCATGCCTGTGCTGATCTAACAGGAGGGGGGACATGCAGAGGTGGAAGCAGAAGGATCTCCCTTTCAGCAGCAACATGCCATCAGGTTACTTCAGCAGAAACATTTTCTGCAAACTGAGTGAAAATGATGAAATCTGGAGACTTCTGCAACTTATGTATCCATATGTTTTATATTCTTGTCAGCAGTATTAAAAAAATAGTTTGAACAAAAGCTACGTGTAATTGAAAAGGAAATGGTGTTTCTTGGAAGTGAAGTTTCCATTATCAAAAATTCAGCAATTCTACCAAAGAACAATCTTTTGAAATCACTATCTTTTGATACTCTTATTATCCTTCCTCTCCACCTTTATAAAAGAAAAATTTTCTCAACCAAGTTTTATGTATTCTCTTCTCCTTTCCCACACCCATTTACAATTTCTTTTGTACATCCTTGTGCATTAGGAAAACTTCAAGGATATACAAATGTCAAACTAGAGAAAGAACAATTTTATCACATATGCTGTATAGAAGAACATGCCATGTAATAAATAAAGAATATATGATATGATAGCTGTGATATGAATTTTTATAGGATAAAATCAACAGAGTTTTGAGGTCATACTGAAGTGGTACTAAGAGAATCTTTATACCACAGCATTATTTATGCTGCAAATTCCAAGTATGTGTTACAGAAGGACTGTCAAGAATGTTTTAAAGATTTAAAACCTGAAGTTATTTCCAGCTCTCCTGCCTATGAGGCCAAACGTTTTAGTTATCAAATGTTCAGCTGTGTAAGGCTCACAGGGAGCTGTAAAAACCTGTCATATTGATTGTGTAAAGCTTTTCTACAGTACAAGTCTCAGGACTTTGCAGTCCATTATCTGAAACCATGCCAGGGATAGCAGCAAGTACTATTTCCCACAGGGAAGTTGAAATTTTCCCCCGTTCCATATTACAAAGCCTGCATGACAGTAGTGTACAAAATCCTGATACTTTTACAGTTAAAAACACTGTTTGGCCAGCATTAAATTTTGTTCACCTAGAATGTGTATTTATGACATCTGTCAACAGCCTTACAGCAATCTGGTTTTTGTTCAAAAATGTATATTTTACCTTTCAAAATATTATAATCACCAATCTGGCCTTCCCTTGTTTGAGTTCCTCTCCCATGTCTGAGTGCATGATTAAAGCATGAATCAGTGTCTTTTACACATAGTTTCTCCAAAGGGTCTTAGGCACTGCAGATTACAAGGCGGGAAGAGGAGGAAAGTAGGTTTTTTTTCCCCTCAACTCACAGACATCAGTTTGAGGACTAGAAAAATGGTATCAGAAGTGCTTCCTAGAGCAGCTGCCTCTTGCCTCTGAGCACCCTATACTGTAATTCTGTTAAGGTGGGGCTCTCAGCTCTAACACAAGCACTGATTAATGCTTCAGTTTCCCCATGGCAAGCACCATTACACAGGTTAATAAAAATACTGCTATCTGCTATGCTCATTACTTCCCCTTTGCTTATCTCATGGGATGCTGCATCAGTTGAAAATACAGGTAACAATAAAGAACATGTAAGTAAACACAAAAGGTAGACAAAGCCTTTAAATGCTACCAGGAACACTGGTATTTTTTGCCTCACAGCCACCCTTTACAGGTGCACGGGCTACAAAAGCAGTTCCAGCTGAGATATTGGCCTCTATGCTTCAGAAAACAAGCAAGCTGGTGCCCAAATAAGTAACAAGTGTTGGAGACCTAGACACACAACTGTAATTGTAGAAAGCTTTAGAAAATACAGTTTTATGAATTCTCATTGTCCTTCCAGAACAGCTGTTTCCTTCACACAGCTAGCACTCACAGAAGAATAAATTGCTTCTTTTGAGAATACAAGAAAAACTGGGGAAAAAAAAACACCCATGTGTAACAGCCTGGCCTCACTGACACTGCGGTAGAAATTGCTGCAACATTTCTTGGACTCTAACATGAATTAATACAGAGGTCTCCACAGAAAATGGAGATAGAATCATTCAATTAGCTTGGCAATCTTCTTGTTACTGTTCCCTTTGTGCTCTGACAAAGAAAAAAACGTCAGAGTAGAATTCAGCTCATATCTCTGCACAGTTCTCCGCAGTCAAACGCTGCTGTTTGCAGAAGAGATTGAGGAAAGAGTGTCATTCAGCAAAAAGACTGCTCCCTACTGACTTTATACTAAGAATTATAATGAAAAGGACATTTTCCAAGCATTGCAACTATTCCTCCCTGTAAGACATAACATATATTAGCTTCTATGCAGCTGTAACTCCCTCCTGATGAAAGAGGATTTCTCATGAGGAAGGACAGGCAGGGCTTTTTAGGAGCCAGCCTTTAGAAGTGTTTGCAACTGCAGTGCTCCATTTTAATTTCATATCACTTGAGAGGGTGGCAGCTAAGAAATAAGGACAGTCACACCGAGCATGAGCAAACATCTACCCAGTCCAGCACAAGTGTCACTCAGCACCAGGCTCCAACAGCGTAAGGTGGTCTTGGCTGGGTGGAAAGGCAGATATGAAGCGTGCAGCCTGAAAGCAGGTGGGGAAGAAAAAAATCCTGTTTCTGTGCTGTCAGCACAACTCCTCTTCTGGCTGAAAAAGCAAAAAGCTACTAGCAGCTCTGCTGTGATTAAGAGTGTTTGTATTTTGCAGCTCTCCTAACAACTGGAGAACTCTTCAGGCATCTTGGCATGCTTTGCAGCCCATACTAGTTCATCTTTCTTTCTGGGGAGAAAGAAGTAGAGCAAGATTCTGCTCTCTTGGCCATTTTTCATCTAGAACATAATTTGAATTATTGAAATTAAGTTAATTATATTTACCAAGTAATAGCCTAAAGCAATTTGAAGAATTATTACAGTGAACTAGTGCAACTGCAGCAAGGTGTTCAGAGCAATTCCAGTCCATGCTTGTCTTACCAGTCACTCATAACTGAGAAAACTGCACCTTGAGCTTTCTTTATTGAATTTCCTGATTTAAGAAAGTTATTTGGGAAATTGAAGTGTGAGAGATTTAGAGGCAAGGGTCTGCTGGATCTTAGGTCCAGGCTAGCTGTGTCTGCTAACCATTCATTTATGAGCAGAAAGCAAAAAAGTTTTGTATTAAAAAAAAAAAAAATCTTTAAAAATACTGCTTTTGTTTAACAAATGTCATATATTGGAAAGCTAGTACAAGTTGTTATGCCAGACAAACTCATTCCATGAGCTACATATACATGGCACAGAGTCAGCCACGAGTCATGTGAAACCCAAGTATAGAGACCTATCATTAGTAAAAAATCTGGTAAGTATTCTAGACACAATCAGTGTCATAGTTACTTTACACAGCTAAGTCAGTCCTTGAACAGCTCTGAAGGAAAGCTATGATCCTAGCTGAAAAGCAAAAACACAGCATATGTCTGCTGACTGAATTATTAAAATTATATCCCTTAGGAGAGAAGATATTTTTGGTTTATAGCATGTGTGTATATCTAAGCCAAATTCTCAACAGCTGTTAAAGGATACAGAAAACTATAATTTAGCATTCAGTATCTTTATTAGACTAAGCCAAATGCAGTTCAGCTTATAATACAGGTAACTTTCCCTCTCCTGTTAAAACAAACAGAAAATGATACCTACCTATCTACAGGTATGATGCAAAGATTAACATACAATAACTATTTTTAATAGTGGTTTATACTCAAAAAAGATAATCACAAATATGTGATGAGTTAATTTTTAAAATTTGTAGTGAATACACCCATAGAACACAACTGCCATGAGACTGGAACTGGGAGAAGCCCAGATCCCAATAAAAAGGAGAGTTCCAGAACAGTCATCTGCTTTCTATGCCACTACACAATTCAGCTATAGTAAAAACAAAGATGAGGGTATCCTGTGCTGCTGACCAAACTTGCCTGTGCTCAAAGCCATCATCAACATTGTCTAGAAGAGACTGTCATCCCACACAGTCAAAATTATGTTTTTATTTGTCTACTCTTTTTCTCTGTCAACTTCTATTTAAGAACTGTGCTGCAACAGAATCTTACAGAACATGCAGCTTTGATGCACTATTTTGAAATTTGTTTAAAGTTTAAAACCAGTCTGATTTCCTCTGTCTCAAACAACTTATATCTCTAGGATACCACTTTCAGATCCTCTCTGTATTCAGCCTCGTATTGCATTAACACTGATGATATCACCACGAAAGGAAAAAAACCACAGTGTATGCTTATATTTATAAGAATCACAAGTACAAGTACATGCATCCTGACTATAAACCAAGATCAGAATGTAAATTACAAAGGAAGAAGAAAATCTCTGGACTTATGTTGATACGCAGGACTCAAAGAAAGGCAGAAATTAAAACACATTTAAATTCTCAAAAGCTTCTCCCCGGCAATAAGAAACAATAAGCAGCTTAACGTGATGCTTAATTAAAAAAAAGGATGTTAGAAATGAAAAAGATATTGAAAATGCATCAGAAAATTTGATAGCCTAGGTAGATTTTTATTATAGTTAAAATAAAAAGAGCCATCTGGATTCCTATATGCAATAAAGAAAGGAATTACTCTTAACAGGCTTAACTCAGACTCCTTTGATACTCCTCAAACTACTTGTTTTCACAAGAGCTAAGAGAGATACTAGCTATCCCAGCTTTCTTCTACATACTACCCAAAAACTGTGGTAGAGAACTCAAAGGACTGTGAAGAAGAAATCTTTTCTCCCATAGTCAACTCAAACCATGGCAGATAATAAATCAAAAGAAAACTATTTCAGGAAAACAAAAAAGCTTCTTTTTCTACAAGGAGCGTGTTAATATTCCAAATGTACCTTTGTTGCTAAAATCATCGATCAGAACAATTTCTGCCAAGTATTTTCTTGGTGTTCTCTTAATGACACTGTGGACTGTCCTCATGAGCGTGGACCATCCTTCATTATGGAAGACGATGACAACGCTGGAGGTGAGCAGGTTACCGTCATAATGCCAGTATTTGCACCTGTAAAAAGAGTTGATTTTATTAGTTTTCACATGGTGATTTACAGAACTGCTTAACAGAATCCTTGTGCAAATGAAATCTTCACTGACACCTATCCTTCAGATTTAAGAGAGACAGGATATGAAAGGTAATAGAGCTTAAGTGCATCACAGATACCGATAGAAATAAAAAAAAAGTAGACCATCAAGCACAAGTTTCAAACCTGGTCCAATGTCAGTGGGTTCCTCCCTTGAAAGATATGAAAACACATGGAGAAAAAAAAAAATACAAGAAAACAGAAAGGTAAAAAAACCAAACAAAAATAGTGCAGATGACTCAGGTCTTTTTTCCTGAGGGGTGAGAGATGATGTAGAAACAAGCAATATGAGTACTTCCAATACCTTCCACACTTTCCAACACCTCTTAATAACATTTATCAACAATGAATTTAATTTGCAGTTGTAATGTCCATTTCCCCCACTGCATCCCTAAATGAGACTGCTCACAGTCTCCGTTATCACAACCAGTCCAAGTATTTCCTTAACTGGAAGTTCCCCTACATGATCACCAACTCCTTTTCCAACTATAATAATACAATTCCTATCATCAAACAGAGACACAGCACTTTTGATTTCAATGGGAAAAATCCTTCCTTTTTTAATCTTTCAGCCAATTAAGTCTCTACTAGAGAGATTCTGACTTTTCAAAGATAGCTGTCATGTATTAAGAAATTATTAGTGACAAAAACTTCTAAACTTACAGATGCACAAACTTCCATAGTTATAGTCCTCTTCATACAATAAAAAGCCTAAGTGCACAGAAACATTGCTGCTTTTGAAGAAAATTACCTTAATCATCAGAGATCACCAGAGTTTCCGAAACTACACACAGTTAAACTTGGAAAGAACTTACATAATAAATCCACAGGTATTTAAAGAGTTTCTCTAGTGAAGGATGCATTTCACTTATTCTCAGGGAACAGCATCAATAGGCATTTCTCACCTCACAGAAAATAAAAGACATTGGTAGAAACACACTATTAATTTTGTTCCTGCGGGAGAAGAAAATTACAGAATCAAAACAGACTATAACAAAATTTTATCTAATAAGGCATTTCTTTTCTTAGAAGTGCTATAAGCAACCTCTGAAACAGCACAATCTCTAGAAGTACGATTTACTGACTAAAATCCCTCAGCTCAATAGTTTTTATGCCTGAAGTAGCTGCAGCTAATCAGTGTTACCAATAAAAAAGTGTTAGACTGGCTGTTTAAAAGGTTCAGGCCATGGATGCCTGCCTTCCTTCCACAGATCCCTCTCAAAGATTCCAGCTGATTACAGACTGCAGTACTTCCATTTGTAGCACAAGCATTTAAGCTGTCAACAACTTACTTAGCCATCTGCAGAGATAAAATGGATATCCTACCTAGGTGTGTTAAGTAGGCTGTGTAAAAGGAAGATTTAATATGTTTAATAACAGATTTATACCAGAACAGTGTTGCTTCACACATATTCTCAGTGTTAATTTTGGTGATATGGTTATGTAAAAATGGAGGAAAACAGGGTGTTATACTTTCAAAAACCCAGCATACCAGCTGAATGCCATTCAAGAGCTCTGTGTAAAAGGTAGCAGAATAGCACCTTCTGTCTCAAAGGAGAAGGCAGTAGCTGATGCAGCTTGCACTGAGCTCCTGACCTGCACCTGCAGCAGTTTAGCTAGGAAACTTTTTTGCTTATTTCCGAATAGAAAGAGAGAGAGACAACTACAATGTTTCAGACTGCCGTCAAGGACTAAACCAAAGAAAGCCTTGAAAAAGAACCCAAATCTTTTGGTTGCTTATTTCTCCCACTTCCTGCAGTATAGGTTAGTCATATTTAGGAACAAAATGGTGAGGAGCATAAGAATGAAGGACAGTAAGTAACTTTGCATAATTTAAAGAAGTCGAACCTATTACAAATGCCTGAATTGAACAATACATCTATGAGCAATTTATAAGCATTTTTTGATCTGTATTTAATACATTTCTGAAACATAAACCCAGAGACAGGCTTTTTGCTACACAGCCAACTTAAATCTCCTCGAATCGGGTGTTGCTAAATGTACCATTTGCAAGCAGTGAAGCACATTTATATCTCTAGTAAGATCATGCTTCCAGTTTTTTCCAGATGCTTTATTTCACTTATTAGACAGTCCACAGGCCGACTCATCAAGCCCATAAACTCTGACAGAGTGCAGTAACTCCTGTGCACAGTCTTCTTCCTCATCTTGAACTGAGAATTAGAGGTTTGAAATATAGTAGTTGTTTTAGATATGTGCCATTAATAGACGTTTAAATTTCTGTGGCAGTTTTCTAACAATGAATGTGAATGTTGCTCAGGTATTTGAGCGACAAAAGCCAGGAGTCTCATTTCCTTCACATCTACAGGGAAGGAAGCAGGGAAAGTTTTCCTCAGTGGAGCCTTTCCTCAGTGGAGCAGCACTGACATCCAGTGGTTGGCACACCACATGCCAAGAAAGGATAAATGCATTTTCCTTGTGTTTGAAGCTGAATTTTGGAGTACTGGTTTCCCTGTAGCTTTTAGGCACCAAAAAAAGAGAAAAAAATATGCCTGGATTTCCAGGAACTTTCTTCATTTTTAAAAGAGAGGGTAAAGTAGATATGAATGTTTAGGCAAAAGCTGAAAGCTATTGAAAACTGGCAGAAGCAGATTCAAAGTACAGAAGGGTCTGTGACAAAGAGGATTTAAATATGTTCCAACCTCTACCTTCATCCCCCGGGTGCAGTCCTGCCCACATACCAGCACAGTGCCCTTTCACGTGTAGCCTGCAGGCCAGCTGTGGCAATACTCTATGCACCAAATTAATAAACAAATACCCTTAAAAAAGGTATTTTGAATTCTTATTGATATGGCTGAGAGGATGGCACATTGCAGCAGATATGCAGGAATGACAAGGTAGCATCCTTAAGCCAGGCTTGCCTCTAGACACTTCACATCACTATTCCTGAGCCCTGTAAAGAGTAATTGTATGGGAAAAGAGGAACAGGTGTGCACAGATCTATGAAGGGCTGGCAACACCTTCCCTGGGCAGAGCTGCAGGGAAGAGCTGCTCTGTTTGTGTCCCCTTTCCTTGGGGAACTCATGGGTGAAAGTAAACAACACCTTCAGCTCAGTTCATGAATAAAAACTTTCCATTCCCCAATCAGCACTGGTACTACTGAGGAAAAACAGGACTGACTCATCACTGAAGCAAGACGAAACCTTTCAGAAGGCAGAGCTGTGATCTAATTGAGAAACAGGGTGAGTAATGTTTTTTCTGTCTATTAGCCTGCATACTTAGGATGTGAATTAGTTCTACTCCCTCTCCACCCCTGGAGGGAACAGCACTGCTGGAGCCTGTGCCACGTCAAGGTCTCTTATCCCTCAATCACAAAGCTGTGCACCAGCCACAGCAGAGAGGAGCCCTTGAACAAGAAGCTGAGCATCCCTCTGCACAAGAAGCTGAGCAGGAGTGCTGGAGTGCTCCTTGGCTTGGGGAAATTTCTGCTCTTACAGCTTTGTACTCTATTCATTGGCTTGCTCTTAGGACGTCCTGGGGCCCCACAGTTGTGATTGTGGGTACATGGTCCAAGGCTGGGATGACCATACAGACTCCCTGTTAGTGACCCCTGAAGATACAGACTCAAATTTCCTCAGGCTAAAAAAGAGCCAGAAGTGGAGTCTGCTTCTCCTGGAAGAGTAATCCAACCACCAACAAAAAGGCAAGAGCTGAAAAAGGAGAGCACCTCGACAGCAATTTAAGGGTGAGCCCCATCAGCTAGATACTTAGAGGGCAATTTAAGATCTTGAGCCAACAGAAGTGTTTCTCCTGTCATGCTGAATCCCTCACTTTCCCAGTATAGCAGCACCTGAGCCCCAGAAGAAGAGGTATCATGGCTGCTTATCATGACTCTCCATCCCCGGGTCAGCTCTCTAACTTGCACCTGTATGTACCAGGGACACATCAGTACTCTCTGGATTTTAAAGCACTGTACTTGTGTGCTAAGACCAAAATGTACCAGCCCAGATTCCAAAAGGGCAGGCAGCTGCTATCCCATTCCTGTAACCACTGCAGCAGCCAAAGAAGCTCCTGAGAAGCTAATCAGTGTTGCAAGATGAGGGCCCTGAATCAGTACAAAGCTGAAGGTCTCAATTTAGTATTTATCCTGAAATTGCAACTGACATTAAAAAATGGAATTTCTCTTCTCCATTAATATAGAACTGCTCACAACTTTAATCGTATTTTAAATTTTATTTCACGTTTAAAGTAGTATGAGATTTGTAGTTGTATTATCACCTACTGTAATTGCTTTATAGTGCATGCACTTTTCTCAGCTCTTTGAAAGAGTGCAGCACAAGCAAATCCCAAAAATAAGTTAGGAGATCTGTTTTCAGTTTCAGTTTCCTTTTCTAGTAAGTACTGTTCTTATCTTACAAGGAGATAGGCATTCAGCTAACAGTATGCTGTTTATATATACTTTTAAAATGAATTCTGGGCTTCTTGTTATTTTAAATCACCAATTTATTATGACTGCTGCAGAAAACTGAATCTAACCCCTAGGAAGATGGATGGGAATTTTTTTTCACAAAACACCTTCAACTGTTTGTTCATCTGTATGGGTGACACCACCAAGATCACAGCTGAGACTGGCTGCTGGACACCTGCAAGTCAGAGGGATCATTGCCTAAGTCTAGAGTAGACAGAATAGACAGAAACAGATCACGGAACTGGGCATTTCTTTGTTAGGCTACAACTAAGTAAATCTAATGCTAATACTGGATTTGGTACCTATGAAGCCTTGCGGGGTATTTTTATGCACCACCAACATCAATACAAGATAATAGCAGTCGACTTACAAAACAAGGGTTCTGGAAGAGAAGTAAACAGACAACCCAAGAAGGACAGACTGATCAGCTGAATAAATGTTTTATTCCCTTCAGCAGACAGCAGCAAAACCTCTATTACACACTACCAAATAGCTTAAACCTACGCTGAAACAGCATTTGCTATTTTTAAAATAGCTACAAGCTTTGCCCATTTCCATTCCTGAAGTAAATTGCAAGGCTATGTGACTAGATTTTATTATTAGTGCCCTTGGAAGCAAAAGTTACATCTACCATACCTCTGAAAGCATCACGATCGAAATCCAGGGCAAGGTTTGCAAAACCCCAACATTAGGGATAAGAGGAGAATTAAAGAAATAACCTTCGCAATTTTTCTAATCACAAGATTCTTGCCCATACTATCACTTACCTGACGCTGAAAAAATTGAAGCAATAAACACCACAGGGCAGGAAAGCTGGGGCAGGTAGGTGGCTAAAATAAATTCCCTTCCTCAGGGAAGGGGAAACTCCCGTAGCGGGAGATGGAGCAAAAGCCCTCTGCTTTCCTGTTTTGGTTTAAAGGGAAGAAGACCTCACAGTTCTAGAGGCCTTCTGCAGTCCGGTGACACATTGTGGGTATTGCAGGGAGGCTGTGCCTAATTTTGGATTTATCAAACTGTTACAGGCTTTACCTAATGTAAAAAACAACTAGAAAGAAGCCTGAGGCTGTGAGCTCAGTCTCACAGAAATACTGTATTTCCACCATGCCTTGCTCATCAGATACTGAACCTTGAAGCTCCTACCCATGCTCATCTGGACTGCATTATAACTTGTATCATGCACATTTATTTGAATGCTCTAGCACAGTACAGCCTGGTTAACAGGAACAAGACAGAGCATAAGAAGTGCATTTCATTTTTTGGTTCCACATTCAGATTACAACTCATTTGACAAAATGATTCCTCCGTGTGCCCCAGAATTTCTATGCTGCAAGTCAGCACCCGGAGGGTTACACAAACAGCTGCAGGAAATCTCTCGCACTCTTCTCTGCCCCTCCACTGAAGTCAAGGTTTAAGATAGAATTTAAATATACTCCAGGTGCTGTGCTATATATATATTTATTTTTGTTGAGTAAGAGGTCATGTTCAGAGCTTGGTCGTCTCATTTCAGATGCACACACAGAGAGGTAAGTAAATCCAACTACAGATAACACACCTGGTGCCTCTGTCAACTTCTTTGTATTCTTTGGGTGAATTATTTCTCCCTCAACACTTAACATTTGAAATGCTAGCAGCCAACACTAAAAAGATGAAGCATCCATTTTCTCTGTAGTTTTCACTACTGGGACCTGAAATGTTAACAGAAAATGCTGAGTTTTTCTTTAAGGCCAATGCCTGGAATTCAAATCTTTCCTGACCACATTAGATGCTCTCACAATACATGCTAATTACAATTTAAACACCAGTTTTTTTTCCCCTCCAGGAGTCTTGCCAGCAGTAAGGCAGCTGATAATCTGCAGTGGAAAGCTAGCCTTCCTGATTTAGTGTGACCACTATAATTCACCTGATTCTCAACCCCAGCTCTCACTGAGGTGCACAAAAATTTACGTGCACACTATAGAACTAGTTTTCTTTGTTACAGAACAGTTCCAGTGTATTATGTGGCATTGGAATAAAAGATTTTCCCAAGGTACCATGTGAAATGAAACCAAGTCCCTAATGGTTCATTTCCAATGATATAGATACCAAAAGTAATTACTGAAATCCTTTTTCTTGCAACAGTATCAAACACGTAATTTGTAAAGTGCTATAATTGAGGAACTAATCACATTCCTGAAGAAAGCAGGCTCTACTCCAGAGCCTTTCTATTCAGTCTTCTTAGCTACAACAAGATTGACTGGACAAGTAGCTACTTACTGTAAGAGAACATATTAAATTCATGTTATTTGCCCAGAGTAATAAGACTGTCCATTTCTAATGAGGAGCCAAGACTCATCTGCCTTATTTCATACCCTGAGTAATTAGTTATAACTAAAGTTTTTGGTATTTTTTTACTCCAGTCCAGCATTAATCATTTGCTATAAAATTCAGTATTTTTAGTAGCACTTGGGTCATACAAAGGGTCCAAGCTGTCACCATCAAACTATGATAGGAAAAATATCTTTACTAACAGCTCTGCCTTACTATCACGCAGCTCTGCATGTACGTATTCTTAGTAAAGTTATAAGTCTATTTTTGGCAAGAATTCCCTCCTCTTTTTATACTAAAATTAATTGAAAAATAAAACTAACACTCTTCAAAACTACGTGTGCAATTTTTAAAAACAAGCCGATTCTCATTTCCTTTCATTTTATAAAATGAGCTGCAAAAACAGTTGTCCAAAAATACATTTCTCTATGCAAACAACATTGTAGTCAAGCAAGGAAGAATTACCTTTTTGGGTTTTTCAACAAAAGCTCATTGTCAGTTGTTCTGTTTTAAGCCAAAGGTGACCTGTGGCAACAGATCCAATTATTCAAGTACAAAGTTGTATGGCCCAGGGGCTATGCCCTGTAACAGCAATAATGTCCTTATAAAGGAAAACTCAAACTGGATAATCCACAGAAGGAAAAAACACTTAAAAATATTTATTCTGCCGTGATCATACTGACAGATGTATGTGGGTGATGCAGCTGAAATTCTGGCTCACTCTGATGAGTAGACAGCAGTTATTTATTGTCATATTGAAAAAAAAATCCAGCAAGAGATCAATTTGTCTCATGCCATAAACATTAATGACGTTTCCTCTCCCAGTCAAACTATTCCGGATAAAATTCCTTCAACACTTGTCAAAAGAAGCTGTCAAAAAAAATCTAGCTTAAATAAAGTCATAAGACTAAAACCTTCTGGGTCAGTAAGAATAATTTGTAAGCAAGTCTTCCATGGGTTGGATAACAACAGCATATCAAGCCTAAGCAAAGCATGTTGAGCTCTAATCCTTTCTTTCAGCCAACATAGTTAATTACCCTGGCATGAAATCTGATCAGTGCTATGAACATCCCTGGCTTAAGGGCTCTACAGTAGTGCAAGTTTGTTAATAGGAGAAACTGGGAGTTTCACAGCGCATCATTTAAAATATACTGTGAGAGAATGCTTCTTGACTTCAAAAGTGCAATTAGCGTGGCTCAAACCCAGCAAAATACAGGAATGAAAATGGCAGGTGTGGACTGGAGTGTTGTACTGGGAAAGTGGAATTCATAAAGGAAAACCTACATTGATTTTAAGTGGTTTTGAGCTAGAAGTATAAAAAGAGGATACTGCAACTAATGCATCATAGGTATGTATTTTTTAGAAATACTGAATACAGATTCCTTGGAACACCTTGCACTGCTTTGGTCTTGTATAACCAGGTGTCACTCCCGTGAGCCATACACCAGACTCTTCTCAGAGCTCTACATCTGTAGCCATCAATGGTTTTGTCCATCAGGCAGTTTTCTCTCCCTTTTTGACTCTTCCATGCATTATTTACATGTTTCCTTTTATCTGCTGTTAGAAGTTAATGATTTTGGGTGCTACAACTTTGTCAAAAAGGGCCCAGGAATGGCATCTTTGAGGACAACCTCCCCAAAACAAAGGAGCCATCCATTCCCATATGCAGTAGATCAAACAGACATGGCAGAAAACCCACCTGGCTGCACCAAGAACTCCAGGAGGTAGAGTAGGGAAGGTAGAGGCATGGACTGGCTGCCTAGAAGGAGTACAGAAATATTGCCTGAGCCCATGAAAACAGAATTAAAGGCAAAGCTTTGTGGAGTTGAAATCCATAAGATGGAAAGGGCAACAAGAATAGCTTGTAGGCTAAGGAAAGACTAAAGAAAACATGAGTTTACTGATAAAAGAGATGAAATTTAGTGTCAAAGGACACATAAGAGACCAAGACACTCAATATCTGATTTCCTTCAGTGTTTACTTGCAAGGTGTGCTGTCACACCTCCCATGTCTCTGAGTCTAGGGGCAGTCTGCAGAAGGGAAGGAATACCCACCGCAGAGGTGAGTCAGGGACCACCTCCCTGGATATATCACAGCAAATGGGATAGACACAGCACAAGTCCGTGGGATTGGATGGATGGCACCAGAGGGCACTGAGGAAGCTTGTGATGTCATTGTGAGATCATGCTCTACCATATTTACAAGGTCCTGGTGCTTGATAGTGGTTCCTGAGGACTGACTAAAACAAATTCTTGCCCACCTTCAAGAAGCAAGATCCAGGAAACGATGACCTTGAATTCATTAGCACCGGGTGAAATTTTTGGAACTGATTAACTTTAGTTAACTTTAGTCCATGAAAGACTGCCTTCTGCTAGAACAAATCAGAGCCAGTTCACTAGAGTTTAAATATGCCAGGGATTGTCTAGCATTAGGACAAGGGGAAGCCATCAATTGAACAACACAGAACTACTGGTTGTCCAAAAAAAGACTCAGACAGCACCTGTGACGTGTACGTAAGAATCAGAGCACCTGACAGAACAGAAGACACAGGCAGGAGACACCTCCTTTTGAAAAGGGGAACTGTGAAGAAGGGAAAGACAGCATGATTAAAAAACAGATGCTGTTAGCAGTAAGACATACATTCTTTAAATGCACAGGGTGATGTCCAAACAAGGGAAACAGAAATGAGCATTAATTCAAGCTAAGTGCATGTAAATAATAAGATAGAGTAAAAAAAAAAAAAAAANCAAGTTTGAGAAATAGCTTACTGAAGTATGAAAGCTGCTATTGAAATATTTTTTTCAAACACCAGAAGTAGGATGCCTGCCAGAAAGTCAGTTGGGCTGATACATGATCAAAATGAAAAGAGACAACTTCAGCAGCAGGAAGGCTAAATTAAGTATTTCCGTTGAACTCTTAGCAGTGCCCAACGCCAGATATCCAGAGGAGAGAATAAAAAAAAGGGCAAGTACACAGAGCTACTTCCTACTAAATACTCCTATCTTCAGATAATCTGCATGATAGCTTCTACTGGAATTTTCTGCCATGAATAGCCCAATTGCTCTTTTTTTTTTTAATAAACCCAGTATTTCCTAAGCAATGCAACATAACATACTATGCAACAATGTAACAAACTATTGTAGTGTATAAATATTGCTGACTCCAGTCTTGTTATCAAACAGAGGAACACACGACACCAATTTTTTATCAAAGGGCTCTGGGGAGCTAAAGAGTTGCAGAGCACTAAGTCCTGCTTCTGTGTTGAATAGAAGCTAGTAATAAATAACAAAATTAGTAAACCACAGACACAGCTTTTGTGGAAAAAAAAACATGCCACAGAAAAATATTATCATCTTTTGAAGAAATCAAAAATTATGTGGACATGAGTGAGGCTATTAATATAGTAATTGAATTTTCAAAGCATTTGATGAGGTTCATTGCCTTCTTTCCAGGCACAGTGCTTCATCAAAGCATGGCAGATTTCTTAGGCTAATAACTGCTAAAGTCTATTAATTCCAAATTTTAAGTGAGTTTGTGACTGTAACAGCATTAGTGTCTGTGCTGGGAGCCAAGCAGTCCAACTCCTTTTCCAGGTCATTCCTGAACAATAAGAAAGTTCTTGGTAGTTGCAATTAAAATGACCATAAACAGCTGCAGAATAATTCAAGAACACTATCAAGGAAATGAGCCAGCAGGAGAGCTCAGTGCAAGTGCAAATGACTGTACATGGAGTGTTAGACCACTCAGTGCATGTACTCAGTGACAGACCCTAAACTCTGCGTTACCACTGGGAAAAAAAAACGAACTTAAAAATCTTGGAGTCAAATGCAAATAGGTCTTTCAGAATTTTAGCTCAGAGTTAATGAAAAGGTAAATAAAATAGCAGGAATAATACGGATAGAACATGAAACATTTATATAGCATATAAAATATCTCTGATATTCCTATATCAGAGGGCAGCAGAGACACAGAGGTACGTAAGAGTATCCGTATCTGGGAGGAGAGGTTAAAACAAGCACCACATTCTGCAGTCACTGACTCAGGATGTCATTAATTTCAAGACTATAAATGCATTCAAAAGGACAAGTCTGTGCACAGAAAGCGGTCTATGAAGCTTGACAACCCTGTAGCAATTTTTGGCTCAAGTGTCCCAGTGCACTGGTTGCCAGGAATGAAGCTTATCTATTCTTGTATGTTTTCTCACTGGCATATGTTTTTGACCAGAGCTAAAGTTGTCAAGAAAAACAATCACTGGTCAGACCCAGTATAGATGCATTTTCATAATTAAATTTTATTTTAAAATACTCTGGGCAAGTGGATCATTATACTGGTTATTACTGATCATTATAGAACTCAATTCTTGTTATTCCTAGCAGCTATTCTCCACAGTTATCTCCTGGGAATTTTTTTTGAGAGGACATACCTTGTTACCCGACAGTTTGTTTCATCCTCAAACCTAGGTCCCTTTTTTATTTCCTTAGCATGGGGTATTTATCTTGGATCCAAAATAATCCAGAAAATTTATCACACTATTTTTACTTCAGCTCTACCTCTGTGCAGACTCCTGATTACAAAAAAATAGAATTCAGGGAGCAATTAAATTAATATCCTTCTTCCCAAAAGCTAACATTAATTTTATTGCAGGTCTGCTAGGAAACAGTGATAATGTGTAAAATCCAATATAAATGACTGCTCTTAAACGGCTGCCACCTATCAAGATGATAAAAATAGATCCAAAAAAGGCAAAAATCACCAAATTTAAAGAAAAAGTTTTCTTCCAGCTACAGTATAGAGGTTTAGGCAGGGCCTGCTAAGCCTGCTCTAGTTCTTTGCAGCTAGAAATAAGGTGGAAAACAGGTATTTCTCTACCATAACCCAGTTTATGTTCCCTCCGGCCCTCTTGCAGAGTGCTGAAAGACTGCAGTGAGATGAGCTGTCTTTTAAATTTTGTACACTGACTTTTAAACATACCTCCATATATTCTTGATTTTTTAAACCAAACTTATGACTTGTTGTATATCAACACAAGTGTTGGGCATCAACACTGAAATACATTAGTTAAAATCCATAAGCCAAGAGTAGGCGGTACTGGCAAAACAGAAATATTCTGATGTGCCTGACAAAAACCTTCAACACACCAGCCAGTGTCATTCCTCTCTACAGGATGCAGCAAGAGTTAAGGCTTTTTACAGCAGCTGAGACTGCCCAGAATCACCAGCACAGTTCCTACTGAATCAACAAAGGCAGCTGGCAAATCATCCTGGCACCATGTCAGACTACAAAGTCAAATCCAAACACAGCAGAATTGAATCTCCCTTTATTGGCATTTCTTTCCTCTTCTCCCTCCAGCAGGGACAAGCCCTGAGGCTACATGGCTTTTAAGCTGGGAGAGACAGTTCTTGCAGCAGTATTTCACTCTTGCTAGCACAGCCTGGGAAAGCATTTGGAATACTTCACTGAATGAACCTGACTGCACAGGGTAACACTTAAAAATTCTGATGCTTGAAGAAAGAGAGGGCTGAAGGGAGGTCTACCTCTCTGTGAACGAACAACCCTGTCTTTACCACACAGATCTTCCTCAATTAGCAATGCAAAGACACTACGAACCAAAAAAATATTACTATATTGCTCTTTGGTAGGATTAAAGTGAATGTTGACTGGCCTTACCAACCACAAAGGCTTCTGGTCTTTTTAAACAGTGGGAGGAAAATAAATGGTACATCCAATAGGTAATCTGCTACCTTTTGCTGCATTTCTCACTGGTATTGGGGGATGAGCAGGAAAGTGAGCATGTGGAAGCCTGAAAGCATACAGCAATATCAGCCAATCTCACATTGCTTCCCCTCTCTTCTGCTGTTCCCAGGAGACACACAGAATCTATAAACCTTTAACCTCTTTAGGCAATTGCAAGCATCCCAAGTATTCAATACATAAAATAAGTGATATAATGTTGTCTGAAAGATACCTTTTGTTCACATTGTTTTTTCATGCTGTTCTGCTTGCTTGCTTAGAACATTAAATACTAAAACCTAACTTTGATTTGAGCTGCTGGCTTTGACCTCCACGAAGGCTTATCTGCAGCTGTGCTTTAAGGAAACAGTTTCTAAAATTCATCTTTTCAGGGCTGTCCCTCCTCTTCCTCAAAGTATTTAATAATTTTTCAGAATATCTATTTATTAATGTCCTTCAGAGCAGAAGACAAATTCTGAGATTACGCCAATATTATTTCAGGAAGCTAGAGGTATGAAACTATTTGGCAGACACATATGCTCTCTGATGCCCTTCACCTTGAGTAAAAATGAAGGGGAGGGAGTACTTGAGTTCTGCTGCCAAAGATATGGCAACTCACCTGGGCAGAGGCAGCCCAGTCCCACCTGCATGTGCCACGCTGCCATCTCTGCTTTGCTGTCCTTGCTTCACTCCTACAGAGTGAAGGGCAAGGAATGAGCGTGCTTCCACCTCCTTCCCTTTCTCTCTCTAGGGAAGGCAGGGCCAAAGCCTGTTCTGCCAACATGAACTCCTGGCAATAGCAGGCAGCAAGCCTACTCAGTTAATCGTAACACCTGACAGGAAAACGTTTTTTCTTCAAGTTTCCTTTGTCCTGTTGCCTCCTACAAAAGGGATCCCAGTTGCTGCAAATGCCTCGGCAGAAGCAGCAGTGTCTAGGGAATAACCTCCTGAAAAGAAAATGCTGACCTACACAGGTTACCCAGACTATTTCTTCCCTTTCAGAAAAATCTCTTTGGTATGAAGGACCAACTTCTGAGCACAGCAAAGAAAGAAAAACGAAGTGAAGCCCCAGGACAGCTAGCACTTCCTTGCCACCAGCAGCAGACAGGCATGGTCCTCTCCTCTGACTGCCAGCAAGGGGAAACCTTCAGTGAGTCACCTGAGGAACACAGCACGAAGGAAGTGAAATGCTGCACTCCATGTGCTTCGTTTGCTTTCAATGGGTGCACACCACATAGTACATTCAAGCAGCTGTACATGCATGGGTATGAGTCAGACCCACAGCTGGCCAGTTCTCTCCTACCTTGCAAAATGAAAAAAACACCCACCATAAAAGCCCAGAGCAGAGCCCCAGTAACCAGTCAATGAACCACCAACAGATTATTTACCACAGCTGGACACGTACAGCCCGGAGACTGGCACCCAGTCCAGGGAGCAGCACAGCTCCAGTGCTGGGGATGAGGGGGAAGTGAAAATCGCGAAGTACTTAACATCATATCTAAATTCATACACTGCCCACAAAACCCCAACCAAAAACAGACTAAAAAAATACCCTACCATTAAATTGGTTTGCTCAGAAGTCTGTCCCTAGCTGATATTTAACAAGGAAAATTATATCAAATGCAGATTAACCTGAGAGCAAAATTGGCTTCAATGTATGTCAAAAGTCAGAATAGGCTGTGTAAACCGGTTAGTAATTCTTGAGCAAATGTTAGTAACTTTCCAGAATTTTCCCACAACAAAGTAGACACCCTTTCAGCAAGTAAATCAATGTTTTTTCCAAGATTGCTTCCCTCTTTAGGACAAATACTGAGAGAAACTCTTAGAAGACTATTCCAACCATCACTGTAGCAGATCCATACTTCTGTTACTGCACGTAATTAGGCATTTAAAGAGAACAGTATTTCTTTGTTTCTGTTCTCTCTTTATTTATGCTCCATTTTAAAAGCATCAGGGTAAATCAAAACTGAATAAACTAAGCATAGGGATGTCTAATAAAGATAATCCTTCCTTCTTGAAGACAAATCTTAAGAAGTTATAGATTAAGAAAACATACAATAAAGACTGTGGCTAGACATGGAACATGCAAATACATGCAATTAGATACTAAAACAGATGACTTCAGAGATAAACCACTATAGCTTAAGTATTCATGGAAGGAATCATTGGAACAGCATTAAGAAGAATATATGGAAACATGGTATAGTACAGCACTCATGGCTTCAGTACAAGAAGCCTTAAGTGACCTAATAAATAATATTTTAAGCATCAATTCAGATATATGGAAAGCAAATAACTGAATCCCATAAAAACAGAGCTAAAAGAAAACAAAAGGTTTGCTTACTCTTCTTGCCGCAAGTCATTAACGCTCCGATCTAGTGAGATCATATCACTTGCCACCATATTAAACCCAAACTCTTTAATGCTGGCTTGAATGGATTCTTTGTAATCTGGTCCTAAAACATATGGCTTCGCTTCCTCTCCAGGGCCACCAACAACTCCATGAGGCTCAGGCTCTTTGGGTTCAAAATTACCAAGGACTCCAGGTCGTAACACAGGATCTGGGTATACAAATGTCTGAGGTTTAAATGTGAGATACTGCCTCTGGATGATGTTTTGCTGCTTGTTATCAACACCATGATGATTTAGTTCATTTTTGGCCTTATTTTTCCTTCGAATGGATTCCAAGTCCACTTCCACACCTTCAACATGAGGCCAAGGTACCACAGGTTTGAACTTCTCATTTCCTAGTCCATGGTCTCCTTTGTTTGGCAGGGGTCTGTTGGCTTCTTTGTCATCCTATATACACACACAGAGAAACAGCAGACCGTATCAGTTGATGATCCTTTATTTATTTACATCCAGCAGCTTAATGCACCAAGGGTTGGTAATAAATATATGTTAAGCAAGTATCAAGAAGTCTCTGCTGAGGGTCTCAGTGAATACTTTTTACTAAAGCTACTGACTGCTGGAGAACATCACCAGCTGTTGTCCACACTTACCTCAGTGAGTTGGGCCTGGAAATGACCGAATGCCCAAAGCATTCCCAAAGACCAAATACCCATGGTAGGACATGTAAACTTGAATATAGTTAAAGCTCTAGCTCAAACTGATGTGCAGGGGGCACTGACAGAGCGTTTTAGGGAGGAGAACGTGACATGGAGGCAGACAGTGCCACAGCCCAGAGCACAGCATCCTTGGTCCCACTGCTGGACAGGGGGTGTTTCTGAGGTTTCTGTGTGCTGTGGTGGCTCAGAGCTCTGCAGGGTCTCAGTGGTTGCTAGATACAGCCTCAGCTGGGAAAGAGTGCTGGAACTATGAGTAATCTGGCACTCTCATCTGTGGCAGCTGCGAGCCACATATAATCCCTGCCCTCCACACACATCCCTGCCCCCCCAACTCACTCCCACCAAGCTCTCCTCCCTCTGCTGCAACAGTTTATTTACAGCTGGGAGGTGACACTGATGGCATCGGGGACAGCAGGCAGAAATGAGATCAGCTGCACGGACGCAGGCAGACCCGCCTGGGGTGGCAGTGCTGGGGCTGAAGAGAACTGCCACGGCCACTGGCATCTCCTGCATCCTTGTTTAAAACAATTTTACCGCACTCCTCCCTCTCTCCCCACCAAGAGATTTGAAGTTCTCACTGAGAAGAAAGGCTGGCATTTGGAAAACTGCTCAGCATTTTCAGTGATCAGTGAGGCTAGTGGGGTTAGAACAAGGGTGGGTGATTTTGGAAAAAACTAGACAGAAAGGCTTTGAAGTGCCTGAGTGTGAAGTCTCCAGAATACAACAGCACCACCCATGAAAGCACTCCAAAACACACAGTCACTGCTTTTTCCAATACTACTGTCCAAGAGTATGACAGGGAAACGTTGCGGAAGGTTCAGCTTTCCTGCTAACATTGTTTATTTGTAAGCAGGACAAACGTTAGATCATTCAGAAATCTGCGGGAAACAATACACACATTTTAGCAATCTCTCGGAATCAAACATAAATTTGGGATCAGAAGGACATCACCCATTCAAACCTGCTGAAGGCAGGTTCACAGTGAGATGGGGTTTCTCAGAGGCTTGTCCAGTCACACCCCTTTGTCCAGTTTCTCAGGACAACTTATTTCAGTTGCTTGACCCATCTCACAGTGATGGTTTTTTTCCTCATACCTCAGTAGAAGTTTCTCATGTTGCATCTTGTCCTTTCAGTCTGCACCCCTCAGAAGATTTTACTTCCACTTTCTCTGCAACTTCACTTTTTAGTGTGAAAAGATGCATTTAGGTTCCCTATTAGACTTTTCTCCAGCCAAACCCAGCCTCAGTAGCAGGTCTTTGCTAGGTCCTCTGCATCTGTTAACATCTCTCCTGTGTTGGGGCAGTGTGGGAAAAGAAACCACACATGGAGTTCCAGACAGCTAAGCTCTTCCTAGGGCATCCACCCATGATGCACTCTGCCTTTACTGCACCAAGGGTACAATGCTGGCGCATGTCCATGTTTAATTAAACCACACAATACTTCCTACCACATTACGCTATTTTTTTACACTATTTTCTGACTGTGTAAAAAACCTTCAGAAATTAAGAAAAACACAGTATATAATATTTTTAGGTTAGCATGGTAACAACAGGAGTCAGACTGGCTCCAATTCAAAATAAAGAATTTATTCAAGAAACTGAGTTCTCTGTTTGTTATAGTTTAAAACAGGGAGGACATACAACATGCAGAAGTGTTACATTATTCTGTTCTTCCATCAATATTTTTTGAGGAACTCAAAAGTCAGTGTGAGAAAAGGGAAGTTTAAGGGCATGTGAAAAGCCACATTTTGCAAGTAGAAGGCTGCCATGGATCTAAATAAAGCCCTGAGAGGACTTTTGAAGAGAGCATCATCTCACACTTACCCTAGAAATCAAAAGGAAGGCTTTGCCACTAGACTGTCAGAACACTGCTGAGCTCTCAGCTCGCATCTAATTCCTGCTCCAAGTGCGGAGGCAGCTATAAAAGCCAGCAAAACAGACAGCATCATCAGGAAGGATGCTTAAAGAGAGCATAATTTTGACTACATAAAATTTGATGCACTCATGTATTCAGTAATATTTAGTTCTGGTCTCCACATCTCAAAGGAGTCAGAGAAAGTATAGAGTAGGGTAACCAGAATCAAGGAGAAGGTAAAAAGGTATCTTGAGATGAAAGACCAGAAAGGCCACTCATCTTTCATCTCCAAGACTCTGCAGTTTGGAGATGTGATGGTTGAGGGGTATGCAACTGAAGTTTAAAAAATCATGAAAGTGATGGGTAAACCCAATGGAAACCCACTGTTTACTGTGATGGATGACAGGCCCATAGGGGGACTGTAAAAGGGCTCGGAGAAACCTTCTAAAAATTTGAATTAAACAGCTGTAGATGCTGGAAGAATCCAAAGGGAAGGCAGCATAGAAAACAGCCAGGTTTACACACTGCCACGCTCAGTCAGCACCCTGGATCATTAGTCTCAATCAGACAGGACTTTCTTATTCCCCTTATTTCGTATTATTGTGTGGAATTAAATAACCTTTCATTCCACTTCCATTACCTATAAAACAATTATGAGCTTCCACTTAGCCAATTCTTTGACTGAAGCATAACACTTCTGAAAGAAATTTGTTTATTTTGCTGTGATCAGAACTATGACTTATCCTTTATTACATTTAGCCTCATTGTAACTGTTACGCACAATCTGCATTATAATGCATTTATTTGTAGTTCCCGCCCATGCACTAAATATATTCCATATTTGCTGGCCTGGAAAAATATTTCATAAAACAAAGAAATTATACACAAACACACAGACATACTCATTGACCCCACTCCTCCAATATCTATGCACAGAGGACAAATAAGGTAGAAGGCATTTGTTGTGCGTTAACCCCTACAAACTGCTCAGTTTGACCCCTGCTCAGCTGCTCACTCCTTCCTCCCTACCCCTGGACACAAATCTAAAACACAGCAATCTTATGGGATGCTATGAAGAAAATTAACTTAATCTCAGCATTTTATGGACTGTTAAAAAAAAAAAAAATAGAAGTGGAACTAGCAATGTTTAAGTGCATGGTGCAGACAACAGCTACTGGAGGTTATTTTCTCCACAGATAACTGAAACAAGGATTTTCCAAATACTGTCTGGAAAAAAAGCAAAGTCAAACCACAATCAAAAAACTACTGCAGTCATCATTTAAACCACAACGCCTTAGTTAGGAACTTCTAGAGCTTCCTCTCTCTTTTATGAATTATGACCCACACCCCCTTTTAAAATTTAAAAAAAAAGACATATCAAAAATCTGAAGTAATTCTTAATCAGTGCTCCTCACTGATTACAAGTTTGGCTCAGGTAAAGGTATTCATACAACAACAACAGTCAAAGTGGAAGGCATGCACATAAAAAAAGATAAACCACAACACCCTTCCTAAAGTGACAAAACAAGATGGTCTGAAAATTATTTTAAAAACTTTGAAAGAGATAACAGCAAGGTGAAGGGAGGGCTCAGAAGAAGTGAGCACAACATATATCTGAATACTGCACTTCTAGGCTGTCCAAAAATGAGGGGAGAGAAGCAAAAACTGCAAATTCTCTCCCAGACAAGTAAAGACAAATAAGAAAACCAACAAAGTCTCATTACATCTCTATAAAAAGGACACATAATATAGAAAAAAGATTTTTCCACAGATCATTATTATTTTCCATAGGGCTGGACCTAGGATTTCATGCCAGCTTTCTAGATCCAGTTTGATGCATGCTTCTTTATTTTTTGAATGTTTTTTTCACTCCCTAGGGAAATACATATGAGTAACTGCAATGGGTGTTTCTGAAACAGTGACATGATATAAATACAGGCACTACCTGACTTTTAAATAAAAAACCAGGGGTTATTCATTGTAATTTTACTTCACAAATTAGATGCCTTATTGCAGAAGACAGGAATGTAGTTGAAGGTATAGAAAACATAACTGTTTCCCTCTGAAAACATGCCTATAAATTACATAAAGTAAAAGGAAAAACCGTGAGAGGTCTTAATAGGGCTGCAAGATCAGTCATCTGGTAGGAGGGCTGGAGTTGTAGCTGGCAATAAAACTGCCAATGTGAAAGTTGCATAATCCGCTTTTCTTCAGTAACTAATTCAAGACTGGCAACTCCCTAAAACTCTCTATGAAATAATATCTGAAAAAAAAATGATGTTAAAAAAGTGGATTTGCTTCAGAATATTCGAGAGCTTCAGAATAAGTGAAACAAGCAATGATTCCCTCAACACAGTTGTCTGACTCTCAAAGGGTTCCATCCCAACTTCACATCTCCCACCCCCGCCACGGTAGCCTCCATTCGAGCAACTAGAAATTATACCTACTGCAGGACCAGCTGCAGGACAAAAGCACACACACATGGAAAAACACCCAGCTTCCCAAACAAGAATAAAGATCTATGGCATTTCTGCTATCACTTAAAAAAAAAAAAAAAAAAAGCCTTTTCAATCACTACAACTTTTTGCAGAAAAAAGCCTGTTTTAAGCTCCACATGCAGCACTGCCTCTAAACCATATTTTGCTAAACCTTCCACAAAACAATTTTGTCACAAGACAACCCTGTTGACTCGAATTAGGGCTGAAGTTGGACCATGAGAGTTCTTTCGTCAGATATGAGCAATGACATTCAAGCCATCTGGCTTGAAAGGGCCATTTGCTGTCACAGTTCCTGGGCAAAACAGCCTCTATCCTGCCATGACTCCTCTCAGTGTATTTCAGAGGCACTCCAAAGGTGATAGAATGCGTACTTAGAACAGACCATTTATGAGAACAGCACAAATACAGAGATAAATACTATTTTACACTAAGTTAGAGAAAACTTCTGAAGTTTAAAAACGCATGTTTATAAACTAACATTGCTAAATCCCTCCATTGGGATCTAAATCCCTCCTTTGTGCAACCCAAGTGAGAAACCATGCTGTTGTCGGTATTTGTCACCAGCAGTTCCAGGAAAATATAAATCTCTAAGTTATATTCTTACGTTCATAGCTGCCCTCAATTTGGACATAAACTGACAATATGAAAGTCTATTATGCAACCAGTGCTACTTCTCCATAGTAGATTTCTACCCCCTTAAATATCCTAGGGGAAACAAAACAGACTTAAACAAGATCAATTCATATCTACCATCCTGGAATAAGTTTTGAAACACAGAACTATCACGACTATACAGCTTTGTACCACAAACACATTGCTGTGATGGCATCTCCAAAGAGCAAGTAATCCTACCAGACAACGACCACATCTGTTATTTTTTGGAGTCTTCAGCACAAAACTTGGTCAGAAGCCACTTATGAATCACAAAGTCCAAACATTTAATAAGAATTGTGGTGATATAAACAAGCAAGCATTACTCTACATGCATATTTATACACACACACACACACATATATATAAATGCTCTACTCACTAAAAAATACATAACTCTGAAGTGTAGATGAGGTGCAAGGACTGCAAGCAACTTTGGAGAAATGAGTATTGAGCTGTACTTTTATACTGATATGTTTTGTACTCCCACCCGTATCTGAGGAATGGAAAATAAAATCGTGTGGGTTGTATTTTATTTCTTCTTTTTTTGAAACTCAATTAAAATAAAAAAAAGGCAGGGCAACTTCCTCCTTCACCTGTTTCCTAGATTCCATAGCATCTATCAAGCTGATTGACATGTGATACACTACTCATTGCTCTGCACCATCCTTTATCCAGCTTGTTATTTTTCTCTCAGATGCCAAGTGGCTCCTTGAGAGGAAACAGTTTTGCCAGGAATAGATACCTGTAATGAAACTGCTAGTCATCAGCATTGAGCGAAATCCCTTTCCCACCCACTCCTTATGTCCTATGTGATAAGGCAGAGCAGGACAATCACCAGTACATACACTTCTACAGTGCAGAAGTTACTGAGTTTTCAATGGATATCAGCAGACCACAGTCATTAATGTTGACTCAGCCCCACTGAGAGAATAACAAAGTAGAAGTACTTTTGAGCCCCAAAATTACCTGTGCTAGCCAAGAAGAAACAATTTAGTGGGGAGAAAGATCAACAATTTTATTCTATTTTACAGTTGACATTCCTGAGATTTGAGAGCATTACTTGTGGAAAAGCAAGTGGCATGTCCAAAAATAAGAAGGGCACATAGTAAAAAAGAGGACATTTCACATAGTCATTCACAAGGCATAGAAACTTGTATTAAGCTATGGAAGTCCTCCGATAACAAATCCTATGGAAGAAGGAAGAACACTTATTTTCAGTCGAAATGACCTGATTCCCTGGTTATTTGCCTAACAGAAGGGAACATAATCAATCTTGAGTTCCACATTTGGATGTCAGTATGATAGCCATCTAAGCCCACCATTTAAATGAAATTGTTCTGCTCTGATATTATCTTTCACTTGCAAGGGGAGCTAATGATACTTCCGTCATCCTCTTTGGCCTTGCTGTGCACGTATCATTTAAAACTCATGCAAAGTAACGCAATCCTGCCACAACTGCTCTTTCAACTTGCACTGCTTTACCCCCTGTCCTTGCTCTTCACTCCCTTTTCCAATGACACTGCTCTCCCAGAACTTCCTGCTGGCTGTGTCTCTCCTGGAGTCTGGATTTTCTACAAATGCAATTGTCACACTCATATGCATCTGGTTCAGACTAAGTTCCTTTACTTTGGGAAGTTCAGATACCTTCATTGAAAGCAGAGACCTGGCCAGAGTGCTTTGTGCCAGATTGTCTCTAACAAGGGATGCCATTGGCCACCCAAAACGTGCTAACGTCTCTCTCTCACCTTCAGGGAGACTTAAGAGTACAAAAAATGGCAGATAGAACATGGCCTGTACCTTACCTATTTTACACAATGCCTCCTTAGGAGAGGTGCAGTACTCCTGGAATTCCTGTGCGACAAGCAGTTTCACAATTAGACCCTGCCTGACTGAAAGCAAGTAAAAATAAAGACACTGAGTGCTTCAGAACAAATTACTGTAAAAAATAGCAGTCTTATTGTCCTCATTTTCACTAGCACTCAGTGCTTGGGGAATATTGAACCAGCACTTAAACCAACCAGTCTCTCATTGCCTGAGATTCAACTCTAGCTCAGCTTTCACACATCCCATCCTGCCATTCCTGGTTACGGTCACACTACCCCTGGGCCCATCTGTAGTTCAATAGTCATGGTGTGTTAAAGAAGCCTTGACAGAGATCCATTTCACTCAAAGCCCCCACTTACACCCGAGAACTTGGCAGAGTTAGCCACAAGCAGTCATAGACTTATAGAATGGTTTGGGTTGAGAGGGGACCTTGAAGACCATCTACTTCCAAACCCCTGCCATTGGCAGGGACACCTTCCACTAGACCAGGTTGCTTGGAACTACATCCAACCTGGCCTTGAACACCTCCAGGGATGGGGTGTCCACAACTTCCCTGGACAACCTGTTCCAGTGCCTTACCACCTTCACAGGAAAGAAATTTCTCCTAATATCTAATGTAAACCTACTGTCCTTGTGCCTCTCAATGTACCTCTCCTTGTGGCTATGGAAAGCAGCATGTAATCTGGATAGTAATTAATGAGATCTAAAACAGAAAGACTCAGATAAATACCTGAATAAACTGATATCAAAGAAATATGTCCTTGACTTTGTAACTTAAGCCTAGTATTAAGGCAAGCAAAACAGTCTCTTATCATTAAGATTACAATCACTTTCAAGTAACAGAAAGATTCTTAAACTGAATCGTAAATGAAGCTGCTGCATTACCTAAGGGGATGTATTTTAGTCTCTCCCATGTTCTAGAAATGAAAACATGTTGGCACTAGTAACCTGTGCAATAAAAAGAATACAAAAGTTTATCTGCAGCTGCTTGCAGAAAAGTTGCTAGAGGACCCTTGATAAGACAGAAGTGTGATCCAAAGCCTCTTAAATCCTCTTCTTACAGACAGCACACTAAAGATGACAGAAAAACTTTTAAACTCAGAATAGCAAGAATTGATTACAAGTTTATAACAACTAGACCAATCAACATTTTCAGTAGAAGAAAGATGAAGTAATCATAGAAACATACAATGTTTGGGTTGGAAGGAACCTTAAAGATCTCTCAGTTCCAACATCGCTGCCATGGGCAGAGGCACCTTCTACTAGACCAGGTTGCTCAAAGCCCCATCCAACCTGGCCTTGATCAAGTAGGACAGAATATAAGTAAAAAAGCATAAAAGCAAGTATCTCCCTACACACTGCATATTTTCAGGTGTGTTTTTGCTCCTTGCTAATTAAATGGCTCTCTTTGTTGCATCCAAGTGCAATTTGTCTGGTCCCCAAGGAACCAGAGACCACAAAAGACCTGCCTGCACCGATCCTGGCTCTCTTCTTGACACAAATTGAGGGAAGACAAATACTGTACATCACACAAGGTAAGTCAGTTTAGGTTAAGCACTTAAGACTGATCTAATACACCACCAGCTGACCCAGTGACTGTAGAACAGTCTGCCACCAACAGCTTTTCAAATATCCATAACCCTCCTTCTTTCTCTGCCCAACAGATAAATTTCTACATACTGCAGCCCACATTGTCATTAGCATGTGTTTAGCATGGCATTTCAACTATGAACTTCTGTGGAGTATCACCCACATTAATTCATTCTTAAACAGAGACTGCAGTGACTCAGGCCTCCAAGCCAACAAAAAAGCACCTGTTCATTATATTTACCCTCAAACGCACCATATGGGTTACTATATCATAGATGAGACTCCACACAAATGTAAAAAAAACCCAAACTAATTTGTATGCCAGTTGACTAACGTCATGCTAAATTCAGCCATTTAACATTTTATTGTATTTTAGTTGTTCAGAATGCTGTTATAGCAGCCAAGCCCCATGAAGAGGCCAAAGAGGAGAGCACCAAGCCCTGGGGCACAGTTCTTCTACAGAACTGCACCAGGGAGAAAATCTGTCCCGGGTAAGCTAAGCCTATCAGACCCTGACCCATCTTTCCAAGACAAAGTCTAGTTTCTTGTCTAGTCTTGAGAGCAGAGACACTAAGGACCCAATCAATTTCAGTTTTCCTTCTTTTCCTGAAGCCACTCTCCACATCAAATCTTACAAGATGTCAATTTGCCACTACTCACAGAAAGGCCAGCACATATTGCCTGAAAAGTTAAACCTTTTTTCCTCAGGAAATCTCTTCTGAAAAATGGACTGCAGCAATGATGGCCCAAAGTGCAGGACATTTTTATCCTGTCTCCCTCCTCCAAGTGATTAGGAGGACCCCATTTGCACAGGGCTATGTGGCTTGGAGCAATACAATCAGATTTTGAAAACAATGTTTAATCAGAAACATACTCGAGCTATAACAAACTGCTTCATAATACTTTGACTAACTAACATCTTTCTGGCCTATGATGCAAGAAAAAAAAGGGAAATATACCATAATTAGACAACTGTCCACAATTTTTCTTCTTTAGAGGGATTTTACGAATGCTTAACTGGAAAACTTGTGAGTATTAAGAACAAAATGGACAATTGCATGAGACCCCCATCCCTATCAGAGCTGACTATAAGATGCAAAAGCGCCTCTAGATTTCAGGTCTTCATGACTCTTGGAGTATTTCTTACCCTCTTCATTAAAAAAAAATTTTTTTTTTTTTTACTGTCTTTGCATTGTAACGAGAGGCTAGCAGAAGAGGACTTTTTTTTAGTAATGTAGATTACTAAAATGGTACTCACGCACTTTTTAGAAATTTAAATTACCTCCTTCCCAAGATCCCCAAGACTATGAAACTTTAACAATAAAAATTAAGAGGAAAAATAGCCTGAATACCTGAAAATAGTGTTGTATTGATGTCTTAGCAAGTAGCATATGCTGATCCATGTAGTTTAACTCTTTCTACAGTATTATTCTACTGCTGCCACACGCATACACTGTCAAGTGCTTGGCAAAAAATTCCCGTAGTCTTCGCAATCAAATGGAAGAAAAAGAGAGAAAGCAGACATGAGAATGGAACAGTTTGCTGCAATATTGCCATAATTCAGAACACTAACACCCCTATCACTCGTACCTTTTCTCTGGTAATTTCTCATTTCACTCCTGCTCTCTGTGATCTTCAGCTGCATCACCTTGTATCCGTGCCAGGCAGCTGGTCTCAGCCAGTACTACACTTACACTCAGTGCTTTGCTACAACTGCTAAGAACTTTATCCCACAGCCCTTAAGAGTTCAGCAATAACAAACATCTCCTTCCCATCCCAAAAACCTCTTTCATCCTTTTTTCCTGGGAAGCTGTGCCCTCCAAGGTGAAAGGCTTAAAATACAGCATCACTAAAGAGATTCAATACAAGATTTGTTCTCATCACTACATGTCAACATTAAATGAAGCTTGTAACCTTTCTAGTTGAGTCATTGTTCCTTCCACGTTCTGTTTCACTCTAGGAATATCCTCCGTTTTATGCATATGTTTCAATGAGATCTTAAAAATAGAACTCATGTTTATTCATATGGATGTTAGAGATTTTTAAGAACTTCTCAGATGTCCTCTGTCCAGCGTCATTTCCTTCCAAAAAGGAAAAATTATTCTCCTTTTCCTGTGTAGCACTATTACACAGTGGACTAGAAAGGAGCAAGGCTTTTAATTTTACCAAGACCAAGCCCATTTTAGGAATGTTCTCTGTAAATTGAAGAAAGAAATAGATAAAACTGTTTCTTTTGGACTGAAACCATCAAAATTTAAGTAATTCAGTTTTAAGCCGTTGAGATAAGCAGGTAAAAACAAGCTGTGCTGGTTTTGGCTGGGGTAGAATTAATTTTCTTTGCAGTGGCTGGCATGGGGCTGTGTTTTGGACTTGTGCTGAACACAGGGCTGATAATGTGGAGATGTTTCTGTTATGGCTGAGCAGGGCTCAAACAGAGCCAAGTCCTTTTCTGCCTTTCATACTGCCATGCTGAGGAAGAGACTGGGGGTGCCTGGGAGGTTGGGAGGGGACACAGCCAGGACAGGTGACCCCAACTGACCAAGGGGATTTTCCAGACCATATGGCATCATGCTCAGCATATAAACTGGGGGGAAGAAGGAGGGGAAGTCACTGTTCGATACGATGGAGCCCTGCTCTCTTGGAGATGGCTGAACACCAGCCTGCCCATGGGAAGCAGTGAATTCATTCCTTGTTTAGCTTTGCTTGTGTGCTCAGCTTTTGCATTCTCTATAAACTGTCTTTATTTCAACCCATGAGTTCTCTGGCTTTTACCCTTCCAATTCTCTCCCTGATCCCGCTGGTGGGGAAGTGAGTGAGCGGCTGTGCGAGGCTTGGCTGCTGGCTGGGGTTAAACCACAACACAAGCATTCACTTTGAATTAAAAGAGTTACAATATATAATCCATAACGTTGGTATTGATAAAATCCAACTTCTATTATTTTTCAGAAACAGCCTCAGAAAGAAACAAAAACTATCATCAATTGTCATGTTCCAAGTGGCTGAGGCCAGCTTTTCTGGCCCTCCAGGCATCAGCTATGAACACTGCACTGGTTCAAGCCTGCAGAGGAACTTCATTCTTGTTTCTCAATCATCTGGGACAGATGGATATTTAAAAATCATGCATTTCTTTTATATAACTCAGCAAGTAAATGACATTTACAATACAATAAATCCATCGCTAATGGACACGCTTGATCAAGGGATGCAGTTTTCTGTGATATATCTTGTCTGCCTCAATTTTTAAAGACAGCTACGTCAATCTCATTTCATATTTCTTGCTATTAAGGAGCAAACTGCATGATTAGATTTTCATTTATCTTGAAATATTGTCACCATTCTCAAGCTTTACCATAGCCTATTTCTGCCTTTTTTTTAAAATTGCTTTTTAGAATTTGATCAACCCTACCATTTTGAAAGCTTCTTCAATGAAACAGCAGCTAAAGCCAAAAACTACACTGTATGCAAATTACACATACAGTCTAAAACCTGCTCCTGCAAGTTTCACCTGAACTCCCAAAAGATTTCAAAAATTCAGGGTATTTATGTAATTACCTTGTGTACTGCTTGACTAGATAAGAAAAGGGAAATAACTTGTGATCAGTTGTGTTCTCTGTGATTTGATCTCATTTTTTCTTGGCCCTTCATTCCTGGTCTTTCCTACACAGGAGAACGTGTGTGGTATTTGCCAATAAATTAGTTACAGTCTACTGAACCATTGAGGTAAGATAAGTTCTTATCTGCACCAAATACTTTAAAAACCCCAAAAAATCAACACAGTACATGCATTTGAAGCATAAAAAGGAAAAAAAAAAATCTGCAACAACACTAAAGTAGTAAAAACTGATTTATTGAACAGACAAATCAATCTTGGAAAATAGACTACTCTTTCTGTGACGCGTACAGCAAGTGATATTGTTTGTTTTGCTGTGCAGTAAACACAATGAATATGAAAATCTATCTTATAGCTTTGCTTTAGAAGCCTCATAATGTGTTAGCACAGCCAGGGTATCTGCACCTTTTAGACAGCCAGGAAGAATGCTATGGTATAATCCACAAACTTCCTTAAATGGACTCCAATAAACCTGCCTGTTCTCCACTGTGCTTCCAGCTTTGCACATTTCTCTGCACTTGCCATACAATATCTTTTATTTGGAGCATGAAAGCCACTGTGGGCACCTTGAGACCCCAGGCCCAATCAGAAAGGCAGACACGCTGCACCTGAACGTCAAGTAATGGACTGCCTTGACATTTACTTTGTTATGATCCATGAGGGTGCCACAATATAAACTTGAAGCTGCATGAAACTAATGATCAAAACATTACTCTCCAAGCCAACTTTGGGAACTGACATCCCACTGCCTTCTCTTAACATGGCACCACGGATTAACTTTGAGTCCGGAACATCTTTTGAGGGACCTCCTTACACCTGTCAGATCCTGAAGAGACTTTTAACATGACTTTTGTGTTTCCAGCTCAGGTACACTATGGCTGGCACTTCTGACCACATACCTGGGGAAGATGCAAATGAACATCATTCTCCCATCCGCACTGACTCCTTAGCAATGGGACTGTAGCATTCCACTGTTCAAATTAATGGGCGTACAACACACGTGTGCACACACAAAGAAAGACACACGAGGCTCCTTTTTGCTTGGAAAACATGGAAGTCAGTTTCCTCTGCATGGTGCCTCTGTCTGCAGGATACCCTCACCATCCAAACAGCATAGCAACAGGCACTTCTCTGAAGCAATGCAAACTTCTCAACAAACGTTCACTTCTTGTAAACATATTTGTTACGAAATCTGAAGTTCTGACAATTCAGACGCTCCATGTAAATACTGAGAATGGAATATTGGCTAAAAATTGATCTCAAAGTGACAGCGAGCCTTTCCTCAGGGTATAATCACCCCAGTAACGCTGTTTCCATCTGCAATGACTTCCACAAGCCCTAGGCATATGCACTACTTTTGGGTTTCAAATGGGGCTGCTATTTATAAACTGCATTTATGAAAACTGTGCCCTTCACTTACTGCATCTAACATGGAAGAGACATTACAAAGTCTGCTTATGATCTATCCAGTTCGTTAAATGGGTGTTTAAATTGGAACACAGTTCACTGACTCAAGACCTTTACGTGCTAGCCTTGCACTTCAACTTCTAACAAAGACAATTTTGTTAAAGCCTGTCAGAAAACTCAATTCAAAAGCCCTCTGCAGACCCTGGGAAATAGAGTCTGTTGTCTCTAACACAGCAAAATCTGGCCTGCGGCTGGAAAACGAAGAGTCAGTAAGGCAGTTCACACTTTAGTCCGACTGGGGAGAGAGACAGTGCCTCCCAAGAGGAAGAACTGCAAAAGAAGAAAATTGTCAGTTTTTCAATCTCCAATATAAGAGGGAAGCTACATACATCAGCCATCAAATACCACAGAAGGATGAACTGGCAAATGTACCAGGACGGGCCTGTAAACAGTATAGAACTGTTTACTGTACATCAAAAGAGAATCAGCAAAAGAAACCAAAATCCACAAGGATGATACTCTAATCAAAATACACACAGACACACACAAAAAATCCACTGTGTTTTGCTACTGTTCAATAACCTGCAAAACTCTTATATTGAAAATGGTAAGGAAAATCAATATAAAAGAGCTTCTTCCATAAGAGACAATACATTCCCATGGTTGTGAACCATGCCAATACTGTAGCTGACAATAATCAGTCACCTTTTGGGATGAGGTGCTTTCTTTTCAAAAGTTCTTACACACAAATGACAACAGCAAAACATAAGAGGTATATGCTCTGTTAAAAACTGCCATATGCAAGTTATGCAAATCAACGTTTTCTCAATACATTACACTATCATCTGATATAGACTTGGACAAATATTGTAAGTTAAGATAGAGAAAACCAGATTGATTCACTATCCCACTAAACATTTCCAGTAAATGATAAAAATAAAGCAAAACAAATAAACAAGCAATGCAAAAATTCCACCAAAACCTGGAACTTTTGACTTTTCGATTCACTTCAATTAAAAAAAATAACAGCCTAAAAATAAGCTACTATGCAGCTCTCCATTTTTAATAATTTCAGCAGAACAGGAACAGTATAACTCTATGCATCTCTTTAGCTGTTGCTTCAGACATAGTGTTTTTTACCTGGAAACAGCACATTTTCCTTTTGTTTAGTATAGCACTTCCAGTTCTATAATTCCTGACAATATGGCAATTGCAGATTTGTAAAGGGTGTCAGATTTATATAAGATGTGGCAAAGGAAAAAAAAAGCCAAAAAAACACTTGGCCATTCTTCCTACCAAGTGAAGAGGCTTAAAGCTAACTTTCCCATTCAATTTAAAAGGCAAAGTTTGGAAGGCTTCTGAACGTCAACATCGATGCATTACAGGGATGTTTATCTTCCCATCACTGCAGATATACAGCAAAACCTGAAAGGGATATTTTCCATCTCTGCTGTAATGAGAACTGTGGAACAGCAGAAATATGAATTACAAGATATATCTAGGTCTTGCAGAAGATTTATGAAAACTGCATTTTTTAGCTGCTGCAGATGAGCTGCCTTTAAGTTTTTGTTTTTGCTGATTTGTTTTGGATTTAAACCTCTGATAGGTGCTGGATATTTCAGGCTGATGTTATGGAGTGGGATGGTTACATTTTTGCAGTCAGTGTACTTCTACACCATGCATTTTTGTCCCGTCTGTGTGCCAACACGAGCACCTTTACACTCACATGCTGAGCTGGATCAAGGACTCCCCACAGACAGCTGCATGAGCAAGCCAAATGAATTTGGCATCCATAAGCAGGGTAAACACCAGTGCTGAGCTAGTTCAAAACAGGAGTGGGGCAGGGGGGAAGCTGCTGGAAGCGAGGGGTAGCTGAAAAACAGAGTGCCTGGTAGTAGCAAAACACAGAGAACACTGCTGCCTCTCCAGCTGCCTACAACCATTACTTGTGCACGGGCACACAGAGGGCTCAAGGGCTGCCCAGCCATCCTCAGAGCCCCCTCTGCCCCTCTGAGGGACACCAGAGAGAACAAGAACGTGCAGAATGGCAGGACAGCAGCTGCCTGACTTGAGAGGGTTTACTTCTTTTGTACCTTTAAAACAAGACTACACAACCCAACTAGAACACAACACTGAGTCCAGAGCGGCGCCAGAGGGCTGGAGCAGCTCTCCTATGAAGGCAGGCCGAGACACTTGGGGTTGCTCAGCCTGGAAAAGAGAAGACCTTGGGATGGCCTTAGAGCAGCCTCCCAATACCTAAAGGGGCCTACAGGCGACAGAGAGAGGGGATTTTTTACAAGGAGAAGTGGGGATGGCTTCAAACTGAGGAAGGGTCAGTTTAAATTAGATATGGGGAATGAATTCTTTACTGTGAAGGTGGTCAGGCACTGGAACAGGTTACCCAGAGAAGCTGTGGATTCCCCATCCCTGGAAGAGCTGAAGGCCAGGTTGGATGGAGCTTTGAGCAAACTGGTCCTGTGGAAGGTGTCCCTTCCCATGGCAGGTGGGTCTGCACCAGATGATTTTTAAAGTCACTTCCAACCCAAACCATCCTACGGTTCTTGTGAACAAAACAAACACACACAAACCTTCCCCACTGAGTTCTTCTCCATAAACATTTCTACTCTTTTGGAGAACCACTTGCTCTGCTGAGAAAGCAGAGGCACAAAAGGCAGCATACTTATGTCCCTAATGCATTTAAAGTCACATACTCATGGTGTATTAAAAATATCAGAAAAAATAAGCAGACCTGCCCAGTTGTGTGGTTTACTGAGCCACCACACCCAGATCCTGTATCAGAAATAATCCAAGTGGAAATAATATAAGCACGAGAAGCCCATAACAGTAGAACAGATTATTTTGAGTGGTCTGGGTGAGGGGTGCTGCTCCTCTTCCCCAGGAGCCCATGACTGCTCTCCCAGGGATTCCTGTGGTATTAATGGTAATGTGGGAACACTGTTGTGCTCTACACAACAAAGTATGTTTCTGTTAAACATCCTTAGTGATATGAATCTCCCTTTTTTCTTTCCAATCAAATCTACAAACACAGGATTATTTTATTCCTTACTACAGAATTAAGGAGAGAGCTGCATGTTCTTAAATTCGAGGAGGAGAGGGAAGACGTGCATAACCAGCAGTTGCCCTCCACTAGGAGTGGGCACTTCTCGCTTTTCAGGAAAGCTCTGAGTCTCAACACAGTTTTCATTTAAATATATATAGAGAACTGGTGACTTTTCACAGCATGATGATTTGAACACATATTTCTAGGTGTCCAAAAACCTTATCCTTTAGGTTCTGTCCTTTCCTTAGAAAGTGCACCCAAATGTCAGGCAGAACTCCCTTCCATGTACGTTCTCACTCTTGTAGCCAATCTTTTTGCCACTACAGCTAGATAAAAAAGGGTATTAGGGAATGTGCCAGTCTAGTGCTGGCATGTCTTCAGTTTGCAGACAAAATAAGTTAAGAAACCAAAACTTTAAAAGCAAACATATTAAGGTAAAGGAACATCACGGAGCTTAACATGCATTGGGATAAAATCAGCTCCAGTTATAAAACATTTGAGTTGCCAAAACTGGTCTTTTTCATGTAATTTAAAGTTTCTTTGAGTGCTACAGCCCATACAGTATAAAATCAGCTAAGGAACACTAAGGAGTGACAGAACTAATAAATGCATGTAGGGCAGAAAATGGACTTCCTACAGGAAAGTTGTCGGGATTTGATGTTGGGCTATGAATAGATCTACTAAATATACACTGCTGAAAAGTTTCCACTTGTAAAGCCAAAGTGACTTACAGCATATCCGAAATTTTAACTTCCTCATCAGTAATACTCGGCTTTAAAATAAATGCCCATGCATTTTAGTAAATATATAAAACATATGATGCTCTGCAATAAAGAAATCTCAGCTTGGAGAGTAAAACAAGGAAAAAAACCCAAACAATTATTTCTGACATGCAAAAGCATTCTCACCAATGAACATTTTAAGGCATCAGAGTCAAGATTATTTAGTTAAGTTAATAAAAAATATTTTTAAAGCATCAACCTAGAAATTATAATGAATTCTGCTTGCAATGTTATGCCTTTGGTAACATTAAGTAGTACGTTATGGTTGCTAGATAAAAGTTCTGTTTCTTAGAAATTAACAGCTGTAAAGCCATTCCTGAAAAACTATGATTGCTGGGATTAGACTGCAAACAGTATTTTGACAAGTTATCAGTACAGAATAAATTCTTGCAAATATCATACGAGACAAAACCTGTTCAAAAACCTTTCCAATCTGCCCCTCCTTTGCAGCAATGCTAACTGCCCAAGTCTATCAGTAAAAACCTTGGTGCTTAATGTTTAAGGCTGTGAAGTCTTTAGTCATAGACATGGATCGTAGAGTTTAAAATGAAAACTTATTTCTCACATAAAACCCTTACCATGTCATATCCTGTGACAAACCCGTTGGAAGATATATTGCCCAAACTGTTATAAAGTCAAAAGAAGTCTGACCATTTATCTTTCTTCCTTACTTCCAGATATCCATGTCACTTGATACCTTACTGCAATGCAAGAAAATTCTTAAGCCATTGAACAGGGGGTTGTAAGAATAAGCCTAATTAACTCCCCAAATTCCCACAAAGAATGAATGATGAAAAAAACCAAAATGAGCAGGAAAAAAAGAAATAGAGTAAATGAGGTATTCATCCTTCAGCTGAGGATGAGATTGGAATAAGAACATGAAATCACCAAGGTATAACCAAGACCAATGCATCTCACTACACTAACATGGATGTGTCCTGGCTGCAGTCAATGATCACCATCAAGGCTCCTTGTAAGGATCCAATCACACCTTTGTCACCTGATGCAAACATACAGGATTATTTCTTAAAGATTATTTTAAAGAAGAACACCACATCATTGTTTCCAGTGAATACAAATGTTAAGAACTGAGAATCAGTGTTTCACACACCTTACTGTAAGTTGAGCAGCCTCTCTGTTCTCAGCTTAAGTGCAAAACATAACTGGGTACCTCTGATTACCTGCAGTCCCTGTGCGCATTTCACCACACACATACATGCAAGTCAGCTTTGATGTAGAAATTATGCACCCCTGGGAAATATTATCAAAACAAATGCCTCCCAAAGAGGCACAAGGCCTCTCTCAACTACAAGATCTAGGCATATGAGAATGAGAGAAAAGGGGACACAGGACAGATGAAGTGTGCTCAAGGACAACAGATTTCAAAGAATTCTAATTATTTTTAAAGTAGGCCAACCCCCAGGACATATCCATTTCATCCAGAAAAATTAATCCAGCCTGCTCCCTGCCATCCTCTTTTCCCAAGGCCCCTCAGGCATACACAAAGATTAAAAGCTATATGAACTATCCTGGCAGTCTGCTCCCTTTTATCACAACAGCTTGACAACTCCCCTGTCATCACCAGTCTTGCTAGAAGATAATAATGGGAGCAAAACTTGTTAACTCCCTGAGGGGTGACTGATGTGACTATTCATGCAAAAGGTAAGCCTGCTCTCTAAGACAGAAACTCTGCATCTTGCAGAGATTTCTCCCCCCGTTTCTCTACACAAAATAATGGCGATGACTTTGACACTTTGGACACCTGCTCACTGCTCTGTCAATGAGCACTCAAGGCTCTCATCACCCACTGCCAAAGTTGGGTAGAGTAACCATTCACCCCAAGTTTGGCATTTGATTCCAGTGTCATGGATAGCTGCTCTCCTTGAGGGTGGTTCTTCCTGCAGATGACCCTGAAGGATGACATTATGCCTGGACCTGCTCAAAGAGCTTCACAGCCTCACTGTCAAGTTAACACTTCCTTGCCTTTCTTAGCCCAAACTTTCCTGTAGTGTTTACATAAACTAAAAAAAAATAAACAACTATTTAAGAAAACACAATGAGAGACAGAAGACTCACCAAGACCACACACACATCCGAGAAACTATTTCACAGTCTTACTTCAGATACCCAGGGTTGGAATAACTCTACAGAGAGTATTCGAGACTACTTTATTCACTTGGTAAATCTCATGCTGTAGGAGTACCTTACTCACATCGATTCAAATACCAGAATTTGGAGTTGAAGATCTCCCAAAAGCTATCCAAAAGGCAGCAGGAGATTCTTCTCACCCACGAGGAGGAGCTGAGGCACAGGAAACCCATGCAGCATCCTTCTGTATTTGAGGGCTCTTGGCTAAGAACTCTGTGATCAGAGGTAGCTGATACATTTACTCTTGCTAGAAACTCATATTCCATCAAATAAGCAAACAACAAAACCCCACCTACCACACCTTTCCATCTCTGCCATTTACTGAGATACTGATTCACGCTATCACTAGTGAAGGTCTTGGCTCTGTGCAGGCGGAATATACTTCATAGAGGGGAGGGAAATAAGGGTGGAAAACATGGAAGAGGTGAGAAAAAACCAACATATTTCATAGCTGTGGTTTAAAGCTTCTCATAGACTTTGAAATGTTAGAATAACACTGTGGGAGATGGAATAGCAGAGCCAGAGCAGGGTAAGCAGTCCAATAAAAGCAATATATTACAAGCCTTGAAGAGCTGACTTCAAGGCCTCATTTAACTGAGAGTGTAGCAAACCTTGTTTCAAGACTAAAGCATGCAGAGAACAATTAATCTTCCCTGAAGAACCCATTATCTTAATATTGTCTTTCCCAATCCTCCTTCCTCAATAGGAAAAAAAAAGAAACCTTTTTTAAGAGGTATCTTGGTTACTTTTTCATGGTTTTGCTTCAAAACGTTATTACAGATGAGACATTTTCTACAGCAAATTTAAAATGGTAAATACTTTCTCTGACATAGCTAGAATTCCTATTAAATAACTCAAAAGAAAGATATTGCTTAAATATCTCAAATCCATCAAGGCAGGAACTGAGAAATAAAATGGGGTGCTATGCTTTGGCCCTTGGTTCATTTATTAATGCTTAAAAGGAAAATGTTTTACTGCAGGCTAAGACCTAAGCAAATTTTAATCCCCAAATCGTGGCAAAAGTGTTTGAATATGAAAAAGACTATATTGAATTTCATTTAAAATATTGTCTTTTTTCCTGAAATATAGTATTTAAATAATACTTTTCTGCCTTATAAAAAAATCAACTCAAGTCAGAACACTTCTTGTTGAGCCATTTTCACTGCCAATTTCTTAAAAGACAACAAAAATAACTAAGAAATTTTGTGGGCTGAGCACCATCTGCTTATTCTTTAATTTCATTAACAGTTATATTTTGAGACTGTCACCTGTAAGGCAAGTTTTCCACATGTAAACAACATGTAAACCAGTATATATACTGTTTATACCTTATACCTTCCTTCAATTCTCTCCTGCTGCTCAGAGGTTTGCACATCAGGCCTGACTGCTGCTATTTGCAACGGAACGTTCCACAAGGAAATTAAAGGAAAATACATTGTAGCTTAGGAAAGTAAGAGCAACACTAAAAAATGTTACCGCCTTCAAGGATTAGAATGAGGGATTCAAGAAGACACGGTAAGAGAACTTAAAAGAAGTACAGGCCACCACAGAACAGCAAGCAATTAGTTTATTATAATAGAGAGAAAAAAATAAAGAAGCAATTTGTTCTCCTGCAAAGAGGCATGCTTATGCAGGGAGAAGCATGCTTAATTTCTGATTAATACAGTTCTTTTTAAAGCATCATCTCTGAATTACAAAAAGTAGCCATTTTTGTTTCAGTAATAATGTCCATATGCAGCCTGGCAAGAAAAGTATTTTATTCCCACATGGGAAGTCCATGGGCTTTCAGAAAATAGGAATTTTGTGCTATAAAATACACCTGTAGGAAAGCACCAACCTATTTCAAGAACAGCTCACACTAAGCAAAGAATTTGGGTTTTCTCAAATTTCAGGCCTTTTTCAGTAAGCAAACATTTCAAAATTGTTTGATCCCAAGCAAGGGGAACACAATAAGGATGCTTATTTGAAAAACAAAGGTAGAATACAAGTATCAGCTTTCTCCTCCATATCTTTGTACAGCTATTAAGAACAAAATACTCTTTTTCCACAAAAGCATGTATCTTCCCCACAAGCTCCTTCACATAGGAGTAGGCTACAATTAAACTGATAAATCCTAATCTGCCATAAAGTACAATCTCAAGCCTTTTGTTTAATTTTATAGAAACCCACTGAGTTTAATTTTTCCTTCTACAACCTGTATAAAGTGAAAAGCCAGAAAACCCCCAAATCCAAGCCTAAACAGTAGCACGGGTTGTGAGGACATGCACGCTGCTAGCTGCTCACTGCTCCCCTTTGCTGGGGACATCTTCCTTCTTGAACACATCACCTGAGCATGGCACTTAGTAACAGGGGGAACCTCACCCATCAAAACTGTGTCTAACCTAATGCACTGTGGGGCAGAGGTGGACTGCTAAAGGCAGATTCAGGCAAGATAAATTCCCTCTGATTCACAAAAATATTAAAGAAAACTGCTGGAGGAGGTGGCCTTTTGACCAGCATGAGCTCAATTGGAGTTGAAGCTGATCAGAACTGTGGGGGACAATAAAAAGATTTTTAAAAAATACATTGTTAAAAGGCAGTGCAGAAATGACATCAGCCTGTTACAGGATGGGGATGGTCACCTCAGTCAGAGATATTGACAAGGTGGAGATGTTTAATGCTTTCTTTGCCTCTGTCTTCAACACTGATGATGGACTACCATGGCTGTGAAAATGCTGAACTCCCAGCTGACCCCGCAGTTCTGAGGAATCTGCTGCTCCAGCTGGATCCATATAAATTTATGGGGCTTGATGGGATTCATCCGAGAATACCTAAAGACCTGGCTATGTCATCACAAGGCCTCTCTGGACGATTTTTGAAAGGTCTTGGGAATCTGCAGATATTCCATTGGACTGGAAGTTGGCTAAAAATGTCCCAATTTTCAAAAAGGGCAAGGAGGACCCTAGAAACTACAGGCCTGTCAGTCTCACTTCAGTGACTAGTAAAGTTGTGGAGATTATTCTGGGAGGTACTGAAAAACGCCTGAAAGACAATGCAGTCATTGCTCACAGCCAGCACTACTTAACAACGGGAAACCCTGCTTGCCAAATCTGGTTTCCTTTTATGACAAGGTAACCCAAGTAGCTGATCGAGGGAAGCCAGTCAATGTAATCTTTTAGGATTTCACTGAAGCTTTTGATACCATCTCTCAGTATCCATCTGGACAAAATATCCAGCACATAGCTGGAAAAGCACCTGAGTGGGGCAAACCTGGATGTATGTACAGCCTCCTGCTGTGCCTCCCAGTGTCCCATCACCAGGTCCCTGGGCTCTTTGTTATACAAAGGATTGCAGTTCCCAGCCTCTTGCCTGGGGCACCTCTGCCACCCAGAGCCCAACCTGCAGCTCCAACTGCAGCAGCACAGAGCTACCTGCACTATATGTATGCCACAACACTGTCCTGGGGGGCATCAGGCACAGCATCACCACCCAGGCAAGGGAGGGGATTGTCCTGCACTGCTCTGCACTGGGGCGGCCTCACCTTGAATATTGTGTGCAGTTTTGGGCACTGAAACACAAGAAAGACACTAAACTATTAGAGAAGATCCAAAGGATGGCCATAAAGGTGGTAAAGGGCCTTAAGGGGAAGCCGTATGAAGAGCAGCTGAGGTCACTTGGTCTGTTCAGCCTGGACAAGAAGAAACTGAGGGGAGACCTCATCGCAGTTACAACTTCCTTGTGAGGGGAAGAGGAGGGGGAGGCACTGATCTCTGCTCTGTGGTGACAGTGACAGGACCCGAGGGGATGGCCTGATGCTGTGTCAGGGGAGGTTTAGATTGGATATTAGGAAAAGGTTCTTCACCCAGAGGGTGACTGGGCACTGGAACAGGCTCCCCAGGGAAGTGGCCACAGCACCAAGCCTGACAGAGTTCAAGAAGAGTTGAGACAACGCTCTTGGGCACATGGTGTGACTCTCAGGGATAGCGCTGTGCAGGACCGGGAGTTGGACTGGATCATCCTTGTGTGTCCCTTCCAACTCAGAATACTCTGTGATTCTATGTTGCTAATTTTAAACTAATCATCCAGAGTAGACATTTGTTTTCCATACTTACAGAGTAAATCTAGTAATTAAATGTAACTGTTGCCAGACTTAAAGTCCTCTCAGATTATTTGGCCTAGTTACTGTAAAAAGCATCCTCCCTGCCCCCCCAAGTAGAAGTCAAACCTATTAATGTAACAGCTTATCCTGCCCTATTTCCACTTGGCAGTCTCCTGTAATGCTGATTTAATATCTGACAAAAATAGGACAAAGACGCTGTCATTTTTCATTAAAGAACGTCAGCTCAATACAAGCAATTTTAACTCTGCTGAGCTTGGGTTAGGGAAGGTGAATGCTGCTTGGCCATGTGGAGAAAAATCCACATATCTACTTCTGGATAATGCTGTCATCCCGATGACCCAATGAGTCTTTTGCAATAACTAAATTTACTAGCATCAGTATTTCTACTACTTCAGCTTAGCCATCCATATTCACCAGCTTTAAAACTGAGAGTTAACTAGTACATAGAATTTTATTTAAAAGAAGAATTTATTACATTATTACATGCTATTTTCAATGCCCCACTATTTGGCCACTAAGCAGCACAAATTACTACTTCTGTTTTGTTTTTTTTACCCCAGAAAAACAAATTACAGCCTACCCAGTCCATGGTGTTGATCCCAATTTCTGTGGTCTTACTCACAATTTATTCTTTAGGTACTACAATAGATTAATAGTTTTACCTGTGTGATCCCCAAAACAGACACAACTGCTAAGTTTTTGTAGAATTATCTTACCTAAGTGTGTAAAGTCACCTTTCATCCTATGCTGAGGATCCTGCCAAACATTCCCTAGATACTCTAGATCCCTCTTCTGCAACGGGATTCTTGAAAAACAAATGCCAGTCTTAGCTTAAGATCTTTGATTTTTCAGCTGTTCAGTTCTTTTATATTATTCACAAATGGTAACACTCGGGGCTAAAATGCAACAAAAGGAATATTGTCACATACATAAAAATGTTGCAAAACTGCTCTTTAAAGGGGAGTAGACATATACATAATTAATAGTCTTGAAATCACGAATTTTTTATCTAACTTAATACAAGGTTTTTTAATGATGAGAGAGTTTGAAAGATTTTTAATACAATCTATATATGTATACCAAATTGTAGGTATCATGTAGGCTTTCTTTTTTCCATTTCTTCACATTATTTGCTCTGTGGTCATTGATTCTGCAACATAACTGGAAGCACTTGTCAAATGATTTCCCTTTTAATATGATAGGGATTGGGGTTTTTATACCCTCCCAAAGGTAAGAGATTTTTACAAGCTTTTTCAAAGCAAACTTAGATTAAAGCACATATTAAAAAAATTGTAATTTAATATCTCAAAACATTTTGCCTATTATTGTTGCTAGCAACACAAGAGATTACTGTAAGAAGTGATGGTTACTTTCTACAACAGCAATACTTTGGCTATGGCAAGCTCACTACGCATGGTCTTCAAACCAAACTTGTTGAACACAAAAAGTTTGCCAAGGCGTTAATTTCTGGTGAATGTCACACAAGAAGTAGTGACTTATTACAGCTTTGATTGTAGAAGGCAGTGTGGCTATGCCTAGCCCTGCACCTGTATAGAGCTTTTCATACCCAGGTGATGAATGACTGTGTTCAGCTTTCAGATAACGCCAGAGTAGCAGACCTGACGCAGTGTCCTTTGTGTTGGTGTCACTCAATTACATAAAGGCAAACCAGTGAAAAACGTGACCAACGTATAGATAACTATACAAAGCAATTGGAGAGATTATTTTGTCATTTAATCACTTGTGTACCACCACGTATCACGTTTTTACCAAGTTCAGAAAACTCGAATCCCTTCACTACTGAACACCACTGTCCCTGTTACATCAGATTTATTATCTTATTTCAATTACTGCCTTTCCTGCAGTAATGATATCAGCTTCAAATTCCTGTGTCCCAGTTTCTGTTCTAAGCACACATTCCTTACAGGGAAAGTGAACAATTTCCTCTGGGATTTCCACACAAAGAATCTAATTTAAAACACAATAACACTTCAAGTTCAGTCTGCAACTTGTCATTAAGATCTCAGTGACAATCCAGCCAAGGTATACAGGATATTAGCAGTTCTTAAAGTGGGGGAGAAAGGGTGTCACCAGAAAGCTCAGAAAATGTCCATTCAGCTTTTATTTCTTCTTTTTTTCTAAAGCTTCTGCCTCCACATCATAAATTCTCCACCTTCTATTGGCCATGTGGGAATTGTAATGTTTAAACTTGGCAGTTGGTGAAGGCCCACTGCCCCAGCTGCAAGATCATCATCTGGTTTCCTGAACCAGAGGGACGTGCTAGAATTGCCACCTGACCAGGGCACGCAGCAAAGCCTTCTCTCCCTATCCAAGGGCAAGCACTCTTCCCTCACTCTGGCACGGCTGCCGTGACATCTGGCAGCAAGGACAGCTAGCTGTCCTGGCAAGGACATGCGAGTATAAATGTCCAAGGGTGGGAGACTGACCTCACAAGCTCCTGTCAAGCACATCTGGTACCAGAGATGTGCACACTTTCAGGGGTGGTAGGAGGAAGGGGACAGTTGTCCAACTACATATGCATAGGAAGAAACCCTTGCAACACAGTCAAGAAAGTCCGAGAACTATTGATAAACAAATAAGACATACGCAAAATCCCAGTAAAATCATGTCACAGACACAGAAAATTAAACGCCTTCAGTATATGGCAAGTCCATTGGTGGCTCAGGCATAGTGGCTATGGAAAATACTGAAATTGCTGTAATGCTTCAAATTTGAAGCATCAGGTTCCCAGATATAAGGCCAAGCAGCCTGTGCCAAGTTTTCAGGAAGTTCTCCTCATTGCACATGTGAACAGGACAGAACACAGAATTTATTTTGTGATTTTAACAATCTCATCACTACATTTCTGCCTTGTGCAAGGCTGGGCACACACTTCCAGCAAATCTTTTACTACCTTACCCATCTCCCTCTGCACTCTAGGAACACACTGGACACTCTCCCTTACTGTCCTTCATATGGACAAATGAATAGGGTCATTTGTAACTGGCCAGATTTGGAGAGTTAAAGCTGACCTACAGTACATTTACTCCTTTAAATAAGCTTTCAACTTTTCAGTAACAAATCTTTCTTTACTGTTTCAGCCCGTTGGTTCTGCCTGCTGTACTACCTACTCCTTGACAACACCAGCTTTAAGGCTGTACCTCTGAGGCTGATCATTAGCAACATATCTCGCTGGAGACCAACAAATACTGCAGCTGGGATCCCTACAGCAATCTTGTTAGGATGAATGGCCTCAGTGGTGTGATTGGCACAGGGTGTGATTCCTGGGTGTCCTGTGCAGGGCCAGGAGTTGCAATCAATGATCCTGATGGGTGCCTTCCAACCCAGCATATTCTGTGATTCTATGATTCTCAATCATTTTCTGCTGGCTCCAGAACTGTGACCCCTTGATCCAGAAGACCAGAAGGTATCAGAAAACATCCAAAAGACACAATATGGTAATCAAATCAATGATTCTACCTAATTTTTTTCTCACAGCCATAAACAGAGTCCCTGCCTAAATATTTGGTAGCCTTGCAATCCTTACTATCAGACAGCAGGTATCCTTACTTACACAAAAGTAGATGTGCACTTAAGACTCTGAAAACAGACCTTAATATATTTTCACTGTTTCTATTTGATTTAGATTGGAAATGGAAAGTTCTTAAGGATCAGAGTTAGTTTATTGTTTTTAGAGATTTCTTATAATGCAAATAAATACTTTTTCCTCAAAGGTATTCTTGGAGGAAGTTCCACAGTCAGGTTACCCAGAGAACAGCTTTGTCCTCCCAACTTCTTCATATATGTCAGTGGGAGTCTTCTATTAGAAAGAAAGGCGCTATCTCCAACTATCTGTATTACTGTTATTACCACTTGGTTCTCATTTCCTTCCTAAACAGCCGCTTCTCCATTTCCATTTTTATTTTGAAAACTCTCTGTACATTAATCACTTTTACTTTCCAAAAGACCTCTGAAACCTTTTAAATCAGTAGAAAGAAAGGTAACACAATATTTGAAAGGATAATTTTTTTAAGGGTACATAGTTATAACACTAGAAGGTCTTCTGTACTACCTATTGTCTGCTGCTGTGAGCAAGAAAACATTGAAGGTTATAAACATAAAGAAGAACAACATAGCGAATCTTTTCATCTTTGCATCTTTAATGCTTGGTGTTATTAAAAAGTGCCCAGGGTTACAATACAGAGAGGAAAAGGGTACTGCCTGAAGTTAGCTAAAAAAGCTAAATTCTATTTTAAGCTGGTACTGTCTGACAAAGAATTTCATATTTGTTGGCTAGAGCTTTTAGTGCAAGAAAAGGGAGGAGGGTGTTGTACAGGAAGAAGATTTATCTGTCATCTTTAGCTTAACAAACTTTTGGGCAAATAACAACAGAGCAAACACAGACATTTCTATGACTGAACGAAGTGCACACCACTGCATTTCTGAGAAGCAGTTAAGATTAAATTCCTACTTCCCTTATGCTGAAGCTGTACCAAGGTACAGTCTGTTTCAAGGAGCACACTCCAAGGTACAAGCCCAGCTCATGGGGTCAGCTCTGCCTCTCCTAACATGATGCAGGGTGTGCAGGTCCTAACCTCCAGACACATTCTTGGGCTCTGTCAGCTTCCCAGAAATATGCCGGAGCACTGCTAGTAGGAAACACAGCCATTACCATTTAACTCACATCCCTCACCTGTGCAGCTTCCAAGCACTCCAACCCAAAACATGAATTTAGTAATAACAATAATGTTTCTCAGAAAATGATGAAGTAGCATGTGTTACTCTCATATATATCACAATGGCAAGTAAACAGCTGATCTAGCTAATGAACCAGATAGTCTGTTTAGATTTCCTCTTTTGATAGTGTTTACTTAATATAATTGTATTTGTTCTCAACAAAGACTGAATTATTTCCTGAGACGGCTGTCATGGACATTTCCTCTTCAGGTCAAGACCAGGTAATCAAGACAGAATGCTGCTTTATCAGGGGCAGGACTGTAAAAACTCTTGCAATTTCTCTACTGGTACACAAACCTGCTAAAAAAGGCTTCTGAATTAGACCTCACATGGGAATGGAAGTGATACAAGGGTTCAGCTCAAAAGTCTCCCAGCAAAAGCCTTTAGGCTCATGAGAAAGGACAGCATGATGCATTACAGCACCTGAGTAAGTTGATACAGTACACGCACGCTAGGGCTACAATACTTCAGCTGTCAACCCACAATAAGCATCTGATGATGGTCACTGCCCTACACAGCAATGCAACCACAATTTTTTCCCCCTGAGATTGTCACTCTGCATGTCTGTTTACAGTCCTTTCCTGAGCAGGAAAAGTAATTTGACCTGTTTTGGTGCAAAATGTCTACTGCCTGACATTTTCTTTGGAGGTATACAAATAAATTCCTGAAGATTTTTCCACACACAGAAAATCCCACATTGCCTCTAGAAGAACAGATTACAGAAACTTCACCACTTAATAAACTGCTTATCTCCAAAAAAACCGCTATGGCCTATTATCTCAGCAGCAACTGCCAAGATACAGCAAACTGTAACAGCTCCAGAAGACAGAGCATCTGCTGAAGGAGTCCAGAGTCATTTCCAGTTTTTGAAAACAAGAGTTCTGTCAACTCACTTGCCTCACACTATTATCCAAAGCAGCCCACTAGAGAGGTCCAAGATCATTAGTGAACACATCATAAAAGATCCCTTTTTAAGATAATCACTGGAAAATTTTATGACTTTACCAAGATTATTTTAATCTTGGCTAATCTTACTTCAAGCAGATCTGCTTTCCTGAGCTCTAAAACATCTGGTGAAAACGGAAGAATTACTTTGACTCCTTCTAAGACCCTGGTGTCAAAGGGTCAGATTATTTTCACCTGACTAATACAAGGCCATGGCAAGACTCACACTGCAGATTTGTTCGTCTGACCTCCTGAAGCATTTCTGGAAGTTAGCTGAAGCGCTGCCCACCTCGCATATCATCTGTGCTCCCAACATTTCGGCGTGGGAGACCTGCACCACCGCCTGGATAAATCCAGCGCCTTTTGGTTTTCCGTGAGCTGTTCTTCAATTACCTGATCTGCTGCTTCTCCTCGGCCAAACCTGCCCTTTGGTTAGTAAAGCGTCGGGAACACGATCCGCGGCATCTAGGTGAGTTGGCGAGGGAACACCTACACCCTTTGTTGAAGCTCTGGGGGACCTTTGCAGGACAGTTACGCAGGGGACATCGGCGCGGTTATTTAGGGATGGAAAACCCCCAAAGGGAAGACCATCCCACGCGATTCGGGTGCCCAGGGCACGGCCGGCGGGAACGTCCCGGGGAGGGACGGGTCCCGGCGGGACCACCGGCGGCGCGCTCCCGGCGGGCGGGGGGGCTGCGGCGGCCCCGAGCCGGGTGGGGCGGTCCGGACC
>VWZT01000202.1:589874-636005 GCA_013397055.1 Pachycephala philippinensis
CCTCCCGCGGCACGGCACGGCACGGCCCCGCCGCCGCTCCCCCGCCTCCCCCGGCCGCCGCTGCTCTCCGGCAGACGCCCGCCTGCGGAGGCTGTCCTCTCGCCGCCGCCGCACGTACAAACTTTCTTTTTTTTTTTTTTCTTCTTCCCCCCCCTCTTTTTTTCTCCCTCCCCCGCGCCGCCCCGCTAGGCTGCGGGCTGCGCGCTTGCCTCCCCGCGGGGCGCAGCGGCCGGGGTGATGCGGAGCAGGAAGTGGCCGCCGCGGGAGCCGCGGTTCCACGTGGCCGCCCCGCACCGGGGCGGGAGAGCCTCGCCCCGGGTCGCCGCTCGCTCCTGCCCCCGCCCCGGCACCGCGCCGGGCGTGCGCTCCCGTGCACCTGCTCCCGCCCGGACCGCGGCTGCGGCCAGCCGCGCCTGCAGCCCTCCGGGAAACGGGGGAGCAGTAGGACACCTCGAGTGGCGCTTGGGCTTTCCCGGTTGGGTGGGCAGCGCTGCTTGGCACCGATTTGTAAAAAAAAAAGGTGCAAACGTTTAACTTTAGGGATTGGCATAGGCGTAGGGTAACGCAGGCCCATTAATTGTTTTGTGCAGCCGGGGCAGAGTAGAACTGGAAAGTCAACAGATTTTTCTTGGGGATAGCAGATTAAGTAAAAGATTACAGAGATGCTATCAGCCCCTAGGTTGTGTGTTATTTTTTTACTAATTTTCTGCACTAAAAGTTAGGCATCCTATTTCCTCCTTTGAATGAATATCACACGTGCGCACACACATAGAAACCTGATAATGTAAGCTCTCCAAAAACCAGAGTGACGCAAACACAGTACTTCCAATGTAATAGTGCTTTTGTCTTTTCTGTGTATTCAGTACTATCCCCTTGCTCTGTTGTTTTTAGTTCTATTTCTTATGTGCAGTGGGAGGGTATCAGATCCATGGATCCTGAACATTAACTTTCAATGATAAGGACTGCAGAAACGAAACAGGATATTACACCCTGAACAGGATAACTTTGGAGGAATAAAACCCCACACCGAAGTGACCTTTGTAGTTGGACACACCTAGACACAGAAGTCTTTGTTTATTCATATAACTTGTGCTATAACACTGTGTGATGTCGTTTTTTTTCTTCCCCATTCTGTAAGATCAAGGTATGAGACATAGACAAATGCAATGTTTAAGGCATGGGCAACAAGCTCTAATCCTCAGAAGTGTTTGCACAACCCTGTGACTTCCCCAGGAGGACAGAACTGTTTTACCCAAAGCTCCCTCCCTATCTGCAATTGCAGCAACCACACAAATATCCCAGCACAAAGATTCAGGTGACTGTTTTCAGGTAGGTAACAACCTCTGCACAGGGCTGGGAGGGACTGTTAGGGGTTTTTTGGATGGGAAACACATAGAGTTGAGGTGCCCAGCTCTGAACAGAGCCCCTGGCTTGCTGAGCCCAGAAGGAAAAGGCAAGTTGGGGCTGTAAACTGTGAAGGTATGTAGGCTGTAAAAGAACTATAGAAGCGTTTCCCCAACTCTTCCTTCACTCTTTTGTGGAGACCTTAGTGCAGCAAACAGTGCTCTTTCCTCATGTTGTTTCATTCTTCATTTTTGGCATCCCTTTTTAATGTCCCGTGCTGTTGCTCTCAGCACACTCAAGAAAAGTGAGAAGAAAAAAATGTTACTTATAGCACTGCATGGAGGGTACAGCCATGGGATGTGATACTGCTCTGCTGCTGCTCCTAGGAGCTGAGAGTGGTGGGGACAGAGCCCTCTGCACTCAAGCTGATATGATGAGAACTCACATTTGGCTGCCTGCCAAAACCGGTTTGGGGTTTTGTTTTTGTACGGAGGTGTATGTTCTGCACGAGGCCATAGGCAAAGGTAAACCATGCATCCGTGATTTCACGGAGAGCTACACACCTGGAAGATGATCAAGAGTTTTGTCGTTTTGGTTTTAGATACCCAAAATCTTGCTGTCAGTGAATTCCCCCATCAGCTATCCGAGGACAATGGCTTCTGTACCAGGCATTTTAAATCCCCCTGTGTTTTATCCCGAAAGAGAAGTAGCTGATGCCCACTGGGAGGCAGTGCGGGCCAATGGACAGGGTGTTCATGCCGGCCAGCCCCTCTCTCTGCCGGAACCACGAATGACAGGAGATTGGAGAAGGCGTCATGCTTCTGTTTGACCATTATACCTGCCTGCACTGGTTCCTCAACAGGGAGCATCATCTACCTTTTTTCTTCTCACGCACAGGCAATGCAGTCTGACTCCAGAAGTATTAGATGAATACTGACCTTGGAAGCAGTTTTATTTCAGTTGTATCCTCATTAAGGATGTGCTGGAGTTTCAAATTCTGCGCCTACAGTTTCTCCTATGTAGTAAGGTGCCTAAGAAGACCTGTATATCATATTTTCGTTCTTGTTGAATTTGTATCAGCTAAGACAGAAAATTCAAATTAAATTTGGCTTTGGATTGCCTCCAGTACTATTCAAAACCATTTTTCAAAGTCTTTTACAACCTGGAGAGAAAAAGAGGAAGGGTTACACACAGGCTTCTGTCTCACTCAGTTACAAAATGTAAGTAAATATAAACTTACATATAAAAATATAAGTATATATAAAAGTAAAATAAATACATAATCTATAAATCATGATGCTTTTACTGTAAAGACAGCATTAAAACAAGACACAATTCTGACTGTTATTAGGGAATTAATCAATCTCTGTTAGACTGATATTCAGTCATTGAAATGTTTCAAACAGGCTGGCAACTGTCACAATATTTGTATCTGTATGTGGACATCTACTGCTTGTTACACAGAAATCATATGTTCGCTTCTCCACGCATGACCCCAAATAAATATGCAATGGCATTTAAGTCGTTACAAAGCCTTGCTGCTCTTGAACCAGAGACCTACGATGACCTGGAGGTGAGGTATCCGATTACCAATCCCCTAAACCATACAGTTGCCTTATTGCTGGGGATTTGGGGGATGGTGTCTGGAGCAGGATCACTAACAAATGTCAAAACCTCGTGCAGTTGCTCGCATGGGAGAAGCGTCTGGATGTGGATATACCCCTCAACTCTTGTCCTGAATATCTGGCCACAACAAAACACTCTGCTTGTTCATAACACAATGTCTGAAAGGAAATTCCTACATACTTTTGCACCTTTCAAGGTGAAGGTCGTGTTACAAAGTTCCATAACACAACAAGCTGCTGTAAAGGCTTCACTGTACAAAAAACCTCACATTTTGCTCATTTGAGGGTTTTCTTCTGTCAATACATAGACAATCTTGGTAAAATCTGCAATTCAGAGACCAAATTTTCTCTCTACTGAGTGCAGAGAGCACAAAACACGACTGGTTTTTTGTCATGTAAATAGGTTTGAAATTCAATATTTGAAATTAGCAATGGTGTGCTGGTTTTGGCTGGGGTAGAGTTTACTACATAGTAGCTGGTATGGGGCTATATTTTGGTTTTGTTCTGGAAAGGATAACACCGGGATGTTTTGATTCCTGCTGAGCAGGGCTTGCCCAGAATCAAGGCCTTTTGCGCTCCTCATCCCATCTCACCAGAGAGGAGGCTGGGGGTACACAAGGAATTGGGAGAGGACACAGTTGGGACAGCTGTCCCCCACTGACAAAAGGGATATTCCAGACCATATGACATCATGCTCAGTATATAAAGCTTGGGGAAGAAGGAGGAAGGAGGGGGACATTTGGAGTGATGTTGTTTGTCTTCCAAAGTCACCATTAAGTATGATGGAGCCCAGCTTTCCAGGAGATGGCTGAACACCTTCCTGCCCATGGGAAGGGGTGAATGAATTCCTTTTTCTGCTTTGCTTGTATGCATGGCTTTTCCTTTACTTATTTAAATGTCTTTATCTCAACCCAAAAGTTTTCTCACTTTTACCTTTCGGTTCTCTCCCACATCCTGCAGGGGGTGAGTGACTCAGAGGTGGTTGCTTAGTTGCCAGCTGGGGTTAAACCATGACAAATGGATTCTAGACCTCAAACAGTTACACTTTCCTTAGATATTTCCAGATTTAACTACCAGCACTTCATTAAGTGCAGTATTTTGTTACACGATACACTCTAGGCTTCATGTAACAGCAAACTTGGTCATGCTTTGATTAAAGAAAGTGTTGGAAGATGCCAGCTGACAGAAAGTAACTCGCCTTCCTAAATGGAATACTCTCAACACAAGCAACACCTTTGCTCCAGTGAAACCTTCCAGCTCCATGTAATCTCTTTTCCCATCCTGACCTTGAATTTAGATGGTGATCACTGAACAAAGCCTTTGCTGTTTTCCACACTGTTACTTTGGATCTAAGGCGAGCTGGCCATTGACACTTATGGAAAGCTCGTGCAGTGCATTAGCCCTACAGCAGATTTATTAGTACTGCATGTTGGAGTCCTGGGGTGTCCTGGTGGAATCCAAGACACACCTTCCCTAGTTTTCATCTGAGAAGGTAGGAACTCAACGTGTGGCTGAAGATGCCTGGCCAGATCTCCCTTCATGTTAAGCTCATACTCCCTTCTGACACCATCCCCAGCATTGAAGGATTTGCAGTGAGATTCTAGATTAATGAGGTGGTCCCTGCTAGGAATAATCCAAAGGGCAGAGTTTGGCATACATTATGATGAATATAAAGTTATGCCACAGACATTTACAATGTGTGTATATTTAACCTCAGAGCTGACAAAAAGGAACAGAAGTACAGGATTTTAAATTCTTCTTAATTTCTGAGATTGTTTTAAAAGTACTTTAATCAAATAAGTGCCTCTAGGGAGTACTTAATATATGCTTTTGCAACTTAGACTATGATTGCTTAATTTTCACTGTTTTGTGTTCATGATCTCTGGTCTTTAGTACCATTCTTCCTGTAATTCTCAATTATCCTTCTTTTTCTTCAGCCAGCAGTTTGGCCATGCGTGTCCTACCAAAAATTATCCTTCAATATTTCAGCATTTGAATAGATGCTTTTGGCTGAGTGCTGTTCACCTCCTTTGCTTTTCCTGTCACTTTTATGAAGAATGTGTTATGAAGTTCCTGTCATTACATTTAGCCCCCATACTCCTGTCATGCCTACTTAGTCTGTTTTATTCCTGCAGTATCACCTCTAGCTCCTCTTCTCTTTTCCCACACAGCAACAGTAAGCAAGCTCATTATTTCGTACTGGTCTGGATTCTACCAACGTCCTGAAGACTGGAATGTAAAATAATTTTGTTTCCAGCTGCCCTTTCTGTTAATGAGTACCAGTCAATGTTTATGAACTATTTTGTATTATTAATACTGCTTTTGTCTAAAAAAAATTAACTTCTTTTGCACCTACAAGTCCTCAAAATATCCACACTGATGAGTGTTGACATTCCTTGACAGATTTAGATCTCATTAAAATAGTGGATGGGATGGTCTGTTACGTGGGTGTTTCATTTAAGTATGAGAAGAATTGGAATGATTCTAAGCACAGTTTTGCCATTTAAAAGGTAAAATATATATTTTAAATTACTTTTCAAAGAAACTCTCACCTGTATTTTGAGCCAGACAGAAGTATGAGTAGTCATATAGCCTCAGGTCTGGAAAACTTCCTTTTCCAAGGTGCCATATTTCTGAGCATTTCAAACAGAAATTAACTTGCATCATTTCCTGAATCTAGGGCAGAGAAAATTGAAATAGGTTGCTGCAATTTCTGTTATGCTGAAAAAACGAATGTTGTAAGCACCCACAATTTCAGATGCTGAGTTATTTTTCTAAAAGACTTTTCAAGTATAGTAAATTAGTGGAGTTAATTTGATGAAAATGTCAGTCTGAACAAGAATCACAGTGCCTTTGAGAGAAAAAAATGGAAAATTTTATGCCTGTAAATTAATTAGATTTTTGTATTTCTTTGGAATTTTGTTATTTAGTGATAAACTGTTGACAGTTTAGCAAATAACTGGCAACTTGGGTATTATCAATTCAGTATCATTTATCAGCTATAAGCCTTCAATAAGTTTGACAGATTTCTTTTCAGGATATACTCTGCCATGTTGTTCAAAATTAAACAAAACCTAACTGCGGAAGATATGAAGCATTTGTAAAGCATTAGAAGAGTTAAATAAAGCCAACATGTCAAATCTGCACAAGCTAAAGCCTTATGAAGTTTCACAGATAAATAAAAAAAGACACTCAAAATTGGTTACATGGAAAAGTGTGGATGTACAAGAGTTACTAGATGCTAAAGCCAGTATATGATTTTTGTTCCTTAGCTTAGTCACCGTTTCAGAAAGAATGGCCTGCCTCATTTTACATAAATGCATAAAACCTCCATTAATAATTACTGGAAAAATCAGTCCAGTAGATAGATTTATACACTGAATAACATTGCAGAGTTCTGCCAGACTCTGATTGTCAAACTGGAGTTCCTGGATTCCTGTGGAATGGGAGTGCTGTCTGCAACAGAGAATGATAGCAAGACTACTGCTGTTAGCCATATAAAGTTTGTGATATATGTCACAAATTGGTAACTGGAATTTAAGGGTCTTAGTAGCAGTGAATCACAAAAGCATTTCTAGGCAGCTCTGAGCTTTCTTAACTCTTTGCAGATTTCATAAACTGTAAGTTTGATGTTATTGGTGGTTGGAAACAAACACCACAATGCTGAGCAGCCTCTTTTCTTAGTGAGCTGCCATTTGGAGAGAAATTCTCAAACAATAGATTATTTCTATCATGTATCGTCTGACACCAACCTGTATTGATTAGTAATTCAGTGACATGATTCTGTTATAAAAGGCATGTTTTGTGGGAATTGCAGGCAATAGCAGCTGTTGTATCATAACACTGCATGCATTCAAGTCTTCTACTAAATATACTCATAATGAAATAGATTTCATAAGGGCTTTAGTACACCATGTAGATGCAGAATTCTGTGGAAGTTTTTCCCTTTTCTAAGGTCCAAAGCTACAGACAGATATCCCTACTTGGTATGAATTAAATGATTTTCAACTTTTACAGTTTAACTCAGGTATCAAAATAGATAATTCTTTCAAATTTTTTTAGTATGTTTTCTATCTTTCTCCCAAACTGAGAGCTAAACAAAAAAACCCAATCCAAAACAAAAAAATCCCAAACAAACCTAACTCCCCAAACCCAACCAACATAAGAGAAAAAATTACTAGACCTGTCAAAAAGACATTGAAATGAAAGTGAAGAATTGTAATAAAGTCATCATCTTGGCAAGCCAAACTCCACTGCTTTTCAGTCACCTGTGACAAGTAAGAGTGATAATGGCAGGATCTCATCCATCTTTAAATACTGCAGCTTTCCAGATCTCTCAGCTCACTGCCACTCACCCCCTTTCTCTAACATATAACAGTGTGCTGGTTTTGGCTGGGGTGCAGTTAATTTTCTTCCCAGTGGCTGGTATGGGGCTGTGTTTTGGGTTTGTGCTGAACACAGGGCTGATAATACAGAGGTGTTTTTGTTGTTGCTGAGCAGGGGTTACACAGAGCCAAGACCCTTTCTGCCTTTCATTCTGCCATGCTCATGAGGAGACTGGGGCTGCCTGGGAAGTTGGGAGGGGACACAGCCAGGACAGGTGACCCAAACTGACCTTCAGACCATATGACATCATGCTCAGTATGTAAAGTGGGGGAAGAGGGAGAAAGGGAGGTACATTTGGAGTCATGGCGCTCGTCCTCCCAAGTTACTGTTACCTGTGATGGAGCCCTGCTCTCCTGGAGATGGCTGAACACCTGCCTGCCCATGGGAAGCAGTAATTGCTTGTTTTGCTTTGCTTGTGTGCTCAGCTTTTGCTTTCCCTCTTAAACTGTTTTTATCTCAGTTCATGGGTTCTCTGCTTTTTACCCTTCTGATTCTCTCCCTGATCCCACTGGTGGGGAAGTGAGTGAGTGGCTGTGGGGGGCTTCGCTGCTGGCTGGGGTGAATCCATGACAAACTGCAATGATTTAAAAACTAGTTGGCTGAGTAGTGGAATTAAAAACTTCTCTAAATTCCCAGGTGTGTGCAATTAGCAAGAAGCAGATCTCTAGACTGTACTTCTATTTTTACTCTGGCTTAACTAAATCTTTGTTCTGAGTAGTTTGATCAAATCAGGGACATCCCTTACGTTTAGATGTTAGAGTTTACAGAATAAGTGGGAAAAGGTTGATCTACAATTTAGTCCTTAAAAAANNNNTCTTTTCAACTTGAAAAGTGTACTTATGGAGCAGAAGACTAATTCAATTAACATTATTTCAAATTAAACTGAAGAATCACTGATTTACTCTTATTCCCATTCACTGATCCTTTGAGTAATGGAAGCTGCTCCTGTAAACCTTAGGCCAAAGTGAAGTTTATTTCATTCCTGATTTACTATCAACAACTCTGACATTCGTATATATCAAAAAATGAATACAACATCTGTGTAATTAATTGTTTTTTCTTTTTCCCCACAAATGGTGCTTTGGGACAAAGCCGAAGTGATAGGAAAACTTCATCTTCAATTAAAGCATGGTGATTTACAGCAGGACATTTGTAGACTGTTGGCTAACTGCTTGAAAAATCTGGATGACTTCTTACTAACCCCCAAGATACAGGAAGTGAACATGTCTTCAAAACATTTTAGATTTAAATAAGCAGACTTATAATATGACTGAAAATGAGTGTAACAATTTGCCTCTCTTTCAGGTTTATATCCAAACAGTTTCTCCAAACTTGCCCTGCTAAGTCTTTGGTGTCAGGGCTGATTAGCAAAAAGCAGGAGATAGAGGCACTGTTCCTCCCGACATTTAGGTCAGCTCTGATACTCTCTAGTGTGTATCTAGGCCACGTCTAATTAATCCCAGAATATTCCATCACTGCTGGATTACCTCTGTCAGCTTCTCCCTCAGAAACCTGGCAGCAAAGATTTTACCTTAGGTGAAGAGTTTACCTTTTCTAAAGGCAAATGGGAGTGGTTTTATTCATTGCCTAACTACATAATGTTTATGCAACAACTTATAGAGCCCTTAGGATGTAAAGTATTTAGTAGAGGGGAATAGCTGCACTTGAAATTACGGGAATGTTGCCAGATTTCAACAGAGCCAAGATTTCAACCCCAATTGTTTTAAGGATGAAACTTACCAGCCTTCTCATCTCCAAGTTTGATGCTGCTATTCAAAAGAATCACATACTTTTCCTTTTTGTAAGCCAAATGTGAGTACAAAGTGCTAAGATCAGAAAAGGCAAATGATCTAAAAAACACAATAAAAATTCCACCTAAAAGCCTATTGGAGATCAGCAAAAGTTAAGGAACTAAAACGTATTTTTGCACTTTAAGCTGCAGCCTGCAGTCTGCCATGCTCATTACTAGAATTGCATAAACAGTTTGCAAAGACACATAACAGCTCCGGGAGGTGCTTTGGATATGCAACTGGTGGCCGCTGAAAAATAACCCAGAGCACTTACTGAACTAAGGATACACTGCATCCGTGTTCCGTGTTCCACAATAGTGAAGCACAGAATCACAGCACTAAAAACAGAGCATTAATTAGCAATGCAAAATGTATATGCAATTATGCAAGGTGCTGGGTGTCTCAAGCAGTACCACATTTGTATATCGAGGGTGAAGAATCGTGACTTTTGGAATCAATGCTCTTTAAACATGCATTCATCTATGCAAAAAGCCAGTTGATTTTTTCTTATACCTGATGACAAGACAACTCACTACTTGCAGAACAAGAAATACCTGTTATTGGAGGTCTATTAATATGCACTTTAAAACAGAGGCAAAGAAAGGCCCAGGCATTTTTGCAGTGGGTGAGGTATGGTTTTTAGCTCCACCCTCCACATTCTCAAAATATGTCCTTGCAATCTCCTTTAGTTAAACATCAAAAGGATTTTCACTGCATTTTGTACAGGACTGTTGTCAAAACCTTCATTTAAATACTTCTACTGATACCTTCAGAGTTATGTAATATTAAAAATGTAAATAAGATGCAGATTTGTCACATACTAATTTTCCTTTCCTATGTAAGTTGATTACTAAAGCAGGAAATGCTATTCATAAATGCTCATTACTAACACACTAAAAAATCCATATAGCAAAACTTTTTTTTTTAACATCACTAGAAAAATAGGCAAATCGGTATCAGTCACGAGTTTTGCCTGAGGTAAGATTTACCTGCCCTTCAGATGTGCAGCTGTGGGTCATTGACATACTTAGTACCCGTGTTTGAGAAGTCGTCTTATGTTTTAGCTCATATTAGAAGCAGGAAAGCAGATTTTCTGAGATGTAGGATGAGTGCACCTGCAGCAAAAGTACAATAGGTATATTGCAATTCATAGCCAAAGCAGTGAAAGTGCCAAATCCTGCTGTCTTGCATTTAACGTCTTAGCATGAGCCCACAGGTAGGTAAAAAAAAAAGTCATTTTGACAGGTGAAAAATGCACACCAGCTGGTGATGTGATATTAAAAACACTCCAGCTTAGTGGAAGCCCTCACAATTCACATTTCCACCAAGGTCGCCTACTATGATACTGGACTTCAACAGAGAAGAAGAACTCTCATCTTTTTTGTCATGGCCCACATTTCTGGCTGTATCTAAGAATCCTTTAAGTATATATGGCTCTGCCTGAATTTTGGTCATGCAGCTCAATTCAGAGCAGAAGGATGAACTAGATTTCTACTGGTGTTTTTAACTGTGATAAGCTCCCTGATGCTATGCATTAAGTAAGGTACCAAAATAAACTTGATGGTGTGGGACAGTACCATTATTGAGAGATTATAGCATCTTTGTCCTTTTGCTTTGGAGATTTACCCCTTCTTGTGCTTCATCACTCAGTTCAAACTCTGTACAAACTTGTGGTAGCAAGACGAAGACCCAAAAATGCTCTCTAATCTTGTCATTCCCCATCATGTACAATGCCCACTAGGCTACTAAATTTTCACCACCTTTTTTGTGACCAGCATCTCAAACTCATCAGCCTTAAGCAGCAGAGCAAAAGTTACAGTTGTTGGAGTTATCTGTAGTCTTCATGATAGCATCTTGAGGAGAGAGAGAGAGAGAGAAAGAAAAGTGTTCTATTTGTGTGGATTCTACAGGCTCTAAATTTGGAGTACTATTGCCCTGTATGAAGCAGAAAAACATGAAGTTGTTATCCAAAAAGTATATCAGTCATGTTAATTTAAAAATTCCCTACATTCAAGAACGTGGATTTTAGACTCAGCTAGGAATAATTTTCCTTGTAACACCTACAGAAGTTAATTAAACTTTGTAATCCAGACAGAGATGCACTATTAACTTAGACAAGAATGATAAATAACTTGCACTCTCTGAGAGTAAGTACATACAGTACATGTAAAATGTATGCTATTATCTTAAAAAGAGCTTTTAAGTTTTTATGAGTGCCTGCACAACTTGCATTGATGTTGAAAAATTAAAACAGTTCATTGTATGCCTTGAATGCTAGAAATTGCTTCATATCATAACAGTGTCCTCTCTGACCATTAAAAGCTTTCACCTAATTCTTCTTTTCCTTTTCCTTTGTTAGTTTGTCATTCTTTCCTCTCCCTCCAAAAAAAAAAAAAAAAAAAAAAAAAGGAAAGATCGTTTTATACATTATGAATTCCTCATTAGGCTCCTGATACAAGGATTCCAGTTTCCTGATCAATTATCTGGGTACAGTTAAATGATTCTCTCCATTTAATTACCCACAATAATTGCCATTAGGAAGACAAGTGTTTCACCCTGCACCATGGTGAATGGAAAGGACCAGCAGTAGCATCAGCATCAGCATTTACACTTGTTACACAGACTAAGAAAAAGCTAGGCCTTTCTAAAGCTGGTGTCACAGCCTTCTCCCTGCTACTTGCAGGTGTAGGAGGAGCTTCTCACAGTGATCAAACAAGCCTCCTTGGTTTTGGGTAATATCAGTCTGTCGCTGATGAAACCTGAGACCGGATATAAAATGCAAACAATAGGCAGAATCATCCAGCAAATGGATGTCATGGTTCAAAAGCTTCTGACAGCCAAAGTCCTCAACAAATACCTGCACCCTGCCTAGGTTTGTGACGTTGAGGTTCCTCAGCTCTGCATAACAGCACATGCCTTCATGACAACAATCCTTGTATTGTGTGCCACAACCTGAGCTCTAAAGAACTGGCAGAAATCAAGCTGACAAATCTTCACATAGTTGTCTGAACAAACCCAACTTTCCACCAAGTCTAAGCTCACGGGTTCTGGGGATGAGCATCCTGATGAGCTTTGAACCAAGGTAAAAAAAAAAAAAAAAAGATAAGAGCTTCTTTTTTTCTTTTGACATAATAAAAGCCTAGTGTCCATTGTTAGTTACCTCAGATCTGAAGTGCTGTCCTATCCAACTTCTAAAATAAAGAACATCATTATGTAAATTGATGTGTCCAGAAATCCTTAGCAGATGCATCTGGTTTTCTTCATTCTCCTGTGATGTTGTGTTTCAAATTCAATACATTATTTTATATATCCTGCTGACAATGTTTATTTTTAAGAGCATGAGACTCTCAGTGCTTCTCTATTCTTCCTGAATGCTGACAGTGCTCTGAACATGGCACTGGCTCTCTGAAGCAAAGAAAATGAAATAGGAGTCATCTTAGAAATGGTTCTGCTTAACATCAGGACAGTTTACCTTGCCTTCTGGTTTTGAAATTTCAGCATGCAAAATGCAAAAAGATCCTAAGAGCTCTGCAGGCTTGGCAAGGAGTACAAAGTTTGGGTGCTGTTATGCTGACCTGCTTCAGCTCTTTTTTTATCTTCCTCTGTTGCCTTTTTGCTTGGTACACTGTCTATTGCATATCCTTGTCCTGTGTTTGCTCAATTGCTTAGCACAGGCCAGTCCAGGCTGTTATTAGAGCACCTACAGGATGGGGCATGTGTTTGCAGTCTCTTAATCCTGGAAGAAGTTGAGACCTCAGGCACGCACACACATGCACACACAACCTACTTATCTGGGATTTCAATATGTTTTCTATAGATAAAAAACCCTGCAGGAATTCCAAAAGGTGAATCTGTGCTAATTAGAATCCGTATCATTTGCGTGCCAGAGCTTTACTCATTACCTCAAATTGCCCTCATCCACCCCAATTTTAGCATTCATATCATGCTGCTTTGTTGTGAAGACATTTGAAAATGAGTTTCAAACTCACAATCCATTTCTAAAGCAGTAATGAATCCTGTGACAATTTTTGTTTTCAATAAACCAGCTTGCATAGCAAGTCACAGCTTTTATTACTGTTAAATTTCTTAATTCTGTAAGACGCCTGAGGCTGAAATACCTGCAGCTGTTCAGGACCATTGACTGGGTATTTAATCTCTGAGAATGTAAGAACCTTTTGTGCACCAAATTCTGCATACTGCTTTTTTGGCTAGTATTTTAATAAGCTTTCATCACTATTTTTGCCCAATCATTCTTAAGGTCCACAGGCTAGATGCTGAGTATGTATAAATCATGCAGCTCGAAATACATCAAAGAAACTATATTCATTTGTCCCGGGATTTGGCTTCTTACTTCCAGTTTTACCAGGCTTTTCTTTAACTAATCTTATGAATTCCTTAACCACATCCACTTCCTACTGTACTCCTCTCAATCCCTTTCAATTACCTCCTTCTTTACATATAACACCCCTCCCCCAATTATTTCCTTGTAAATCCTGTTAAATCCTATTTTTTCTTCTCCTTCTTTCTTTTTTTTTTTTTTTTAATTAGCTAATTGTTAGAAGCGTTTGTAACTCTTTGAAATTGTACTTCTGAATGCATTGTGGTGTGTTGACTCTAAGGGCTAAAGTTTCTAAGCAGCTTTCAGAATAATGAGATTTGTGGGCATGACTCCCTTGCACTGCTATAAAGATTTACTCTTTAGAGTTAAAAGATTTTCAAAAAATCAGTTTCTTTGTGCTGCTGGCTTGTAAACACTGTGCTTGGAGCATGGATCCTTTACAGCAGAGTTACCCTTTTCTCTTTCAAGTTACTCATTGTGCTTGAGGAGCTTGTGAACATCTACCCTTAACATGCAGCTTTATAACCCGAGGGTGTGTCAGCCTTAGCAGCAGCTGATACACACTCCAGTTTTTGTCCAATTTGCCTCCACTCTGCACTTAGCATTTGTGTGCATAAAATATTTGCACTACATATTTCTTTAACAGGCAACTCATTCTCTTTCTTTGCCTGACCACATTTCCACTGATAAGTGGCAGCAGCTTGTAGATATCTTATGGAAAGTTTCAGTCCAATCAAAAATGGTAGACTCATGTGCCACATTTCTCAAGTTAGCAATGCCCAAAATGTTGATCTAAAATGCCTGGCTTTTGCAGACAATTGTTCCTGACATTTCATAGTGCATTAAACTTCCTGTTATTATTTCCCATCTAGTTTCATGACAAGTAAGCCTATCTCACATATAACTATTGCCTGCAGAATGCCTGACCCGGTGAATTGGGCTGTGTTTGCCGAGTCTAACCTCGGATACCTTTGTTTGCCTTCGCAGTGATGCTGTAGCACAGGTATATCAGCGTGCCAAACAGGGTGAGGTGGCTTCACTGATTGCACCGGCTGGCCCTCGAGTATTTGCATTGCCTGAGGCCAGCCCAGCACTCCTCCACCACACCTGCTGCTGTGTGTGCTCTCCCTGGGTGCTGTGGGACATTTGTCAACCTGAAATCCAACTTCCTGATGCAATCCAGGACGCAGCCACGTATTATTGCTTTCTTTTTTCCCCTTCACCTTCCCGGCACAATGAAACCACATCTCATCCTGCTGTTCTCTTTTGAGCTAGTCAAAGCATGTGCAGAAGTCCCTTTGCATACCAAAAATGCATATTGGGCTACTGCTTCCTCAAGATATCATCAGATTTTGATTTTGCCACAGTTTTGCCCCATCAGCAGCTTTTTGGTTAGCTGATGCCATTAATCATGAGCTATGGGAAACATAATTACAAAGAACTGGAGAATAAGAATGTTATGCAAGTCTCCTGGAAGGGAGGGAAGGTGAGGAGAGGGAAAAAAAAAAGCTATCTAGTACATGTATAGGTTTTCACACATGGCCTCATTTGCCTTCCCCTTTCCTCAGGAATTATGTGATAGTGATTTTATGATGACCCTGTTATCATAAAGTTATACATATGCCTAAGTAATTTGATAACCAAGGTACTAAGGCTTGTGCTGTCATGCTGCCCAAAGCTGCATAAGTATATTGACTTTTCCATAATTAAAACAGCAATACCCATTCATTGGAATTAACTGTTTGCTGAAGAAAAACATAACCAGAAATGTTAGCTGCAGACTTTTACAGACCCTGGAAAATGTTAAGGTTACAAGAACAATATGCATAGACATGAAAAGCTGAAAGACAGGTAGAAAGGTAAAGAATAAAAAAAAACTTAAGAACTGTTGAGTATTTCCACACATTAAAGTGTTTAGAAGGCTTCATTCTTATCTATTCCTTGTACCAACTATGCTTTTATACTTATTTTTTAAATCTTTTAATCTGTTAGTAACACAACTGTCACACCAAGCATTTGTAGGTATCTTAAAGTGTTTCCATTTTGAAGAAAAAAAAGTCTCCTGCATTAAGAATCACCTCATTGCTTAGCATGCACTGGAAGCAGAGAAGGTTGCAGTACTGAGGATGTGTCTGAATCCTCAATACGTATTCCCAGCCAGCACCTTTGAGTTTATCCCCTTTAAATACAGAGGGTTTGGGGAGGGATGTGGTGGTGGTGGTGGCGTATCTTTTTTGCTTCATTTTGCTGTCCAGTGATATGACTTGGCATCGCTGCTTTAGGGGAGGCAAAGGAAAGGCGACCAGAGTCAGGCTTTTGGTCCTTGGCCAGAGCAATGTTTCAGCTCAGTGAGCCAGGCTGCCTTTGCTGCTGTGCATTCACCTTCTTCCTGTATTAACCCCTTAATATACCCTTTCTTGGGGAAAAAAATGCTTTTCTTCCCAACATAGTTGTTGTCAGATATAGTTTTTACAGGTTTGAGGAAGCATTTCACAAATGCTTTAAGCATGCAGGGGTGAACTCCTGCAATCATATACAGCCTTAAGCATGAAAGGATGCTTTAAGAATTGTAATTCTTTAAAAAGCTTTCCACTCAGAAGATGATCCTGCCTGGAACTGCTAAGTGGATCCAATGGTTCCTACAGCTCCAGGATATCACAAGTAGTGGGACCAAGCTGTGTCTGAGAACCCCAGATCTGGTACTGTAGCAAGCACTCCCAAAAGCAGGGTGCTGTGTTTTATATCTGCTCTGCCAAATGCTGAGTGGGACAGTGCAGAAAAGAAGCCAAAGGTAAGATATTTTCTCCTTTTTGTGCCAGCTCTTGCAACTTTGGGGCTTTTTCCATAGGCCTCAGTCCTTATAGCCTTGTAAATAAATTCTAGCTGTGACAACTGAAGAAAACCACAATCTTCCCATCCTTGCTCCCCAAGCCCTGTCACCCTCCAATCCCCCCAAACCATGCAAAGTGCTTAAATAGACCTAAAGTCAATAAAAACACATTAAAAATATGCTTTATGAGATAAACTGGAAACTTTGTATGCTCGCCCTTGGCAAACTATTTTGTCTTTCCAGCTTCAGACTTGTGCCTTTTCCTCTTTCTTTGAGGATAAAGTTTCCCAGGGTTTCTAAACTGGGAAAGTGACCTTTTCTGGACTCAGCTGGCTTTTTCAGCAGGCAGCACTTCTGTTGCCATGGCAGTGGGAGCCAGGGCCCCAGCTCCAGTCAAAGGGGTTGGGGGATTTCTTCTGAGGCATCATTGCCACAAGTAATAGAGCAATTAGGTGAGACTATATAGATGCTGCCTGGGTTATCTGACATGGCATATTTTGCTACAGATAGGTAGCTATGTCATTTATGGAGCAAATTACTTCTTTGTGGATTTTGTCATGCAAAAGGTCCCCTTTAGGAGCTCTTCTATGGTTAACTTCACTGTGGCCTGAGAGCATGTGCTTCAAAACAGTGGTATACTCTGTAAGGGGAGTTACAGCAGCTCCATCCTTTTGGGGAGAAGCCAAGTGCCAATAGGCATTCTCCTTGTAAACTGTATTTCATTAAGAACTAGCAGACTTCTTGCCTCCCTCCACATGAGCAGCTGCTGTTCACAGTCAGAGTCACAAACCATGCAGCACTGCAGAGCCACAGAACTTTCACTGGGGTTTGGCTTTGCAGATGGGAACATCTCCATGCAAGCTCATATTCGATCCTTGCACGCAGCTGTCGCCATTACAATCAATAACGCTTAGAGAGAGGCCTGCAATTCAGTTTTGTGACCAGATGCACTCTAATGACAGCAGTACAAATTCCCTTGTGCTGGTTCACTCAGCTCACAGGACACAGAAGGACCAAGAGTCTTTCCCCAGGGCTATGCACTGACTGGGCTCTTCTTAGCCCTTCTTTGCTCCTTGCTGATATCTCCCCTCACTTCTCCATAATCTTTGGGAAAATAGGTGCTCTGTGGAGTTACTATTTGTTTCCCTTTTTTTTCCCTCCAGCCAGCTGATGAGATCATATGTTTGGTTTTTTTGTTCAGGTTTTTTGTTGTTGGGGTTTTTTTTGCTGTTATTGTTGGCTTGGGTTTTTTCAAGAAAACCAGAGAAAAGAGAGGGACCAAGATTTACTCTAAGTGAAAGTGTTCTTGTTTGGTGAATGATAGCAAATGGTGTAAGACCACTAAACTAACAAAGAGGTTAGGTTTTGTACATTGCTTAAAAGTAGAACACTTATGAGCTTATGTTGGTTCTCTCCAGAAAAGCAAATAAAGACTGTGATCTGTTAAAAAAAATCTAAAAAACATCCACAAGAAGCTAAACACACCTTACATGCTACATGCCATAAAAACTCAGATCTAAATCACTACTGCTTTTCACAGAATATAAATTCAAAGATGCCAAAGTCTAACCCTTTTACTTACAGAAAACTACTTAGCACACAAATAAAAACCTGAGTTATAAAAAGATGTAATCTTTAAATGCATACACAAACTGCTGTTAAATAGTCTGTAAATTGCTGCTCTTCTGGGCAGAGTAAATATTTTGTGATATACTGTTATCTCTTCGTCTGAAATGCAAACTGTTTTCTTTATTACTGATATAATAACGCTTTTTAAAAAGATGAGCAGCAATATTTGTATATGCTACCACTGTGCTCAGACACCAAGTAAAGGATCTTCCAGCAGGCAAAAAACCAGAAAAATATTTAGTTCCCCTTCTTCAAACATGTGCTTTAGAAGGGAAGTAGTTTTGTTTGATGGAAGGTCTCAGGGGACCTGGAAACATCATAGACCTTATTCATGGCTAGACTTTCCTTAATTTCATCACATATGCACTGACAAGACTATTCTGAGAATCACCACAGCTCCAGCCTTTAGGTGTAAGCTAGCTGAATATTATCTCAGTAATGGGTCAGGTGAAGAGTTAATTCAAGAGGAAGGTTTTTTCCCATGGAACAGAAGTTCAGCAATATTTGCTATACCAGAAGTAGCTAGCACACAGGACATGAAATTTATTGTTGTTGGTTTTCATTTACTGAAAATTAGAATATGGCAGCTCCTAAACCGATGTACATATTTCTTAACAGAAAAGCTATGTCTCCCCACCTTCCCCTCCCACAAGCTGCAATCTCAGAAAGAGTTAAATAGACAGTCCTTGCCCTCCAGTCTACAACCACAAATGATTTCATGAGCTCCCTTCTGATACTCATACCTGGCTTGCCAACATCAAGAAGTTTAATCACTGACCTGATTTTTGGTTGGTGTGGTCTCATGTCAGCTGCGTATCCCAGTCCTTGGAGAGTCAGGGTCATACCTTCTTAAAAAGCTGCAAATGCAGGTTTCTTGTCATGAGAACGGAGAAGGCACAGCTGGTCACTAAGGAGGAGGTACAAACAAGAGCCCAAGTGAAACAGGTAAAAAAACGCCAACCCCGAGCATGTACCTGTAAAGGCTTTATAGAGTCTTTGACATGGTCTGTTGCTGTGTGGGATCGATGAGGAGCTGGCAGTTCCTGCCCCTGACTTCAGTCTCCTGTGCTGGTGGTGCCAGCATGCACCCTCCTGGGTCACCTGAAGGATGCGGGGTGGCCTAAGGAGGCACTTCAGGGGGATGTCCAGTGATGACGTTTTTCCTGCTCTCCATCGGACTTCTGGGAAGCACCAAGGAGATGACAATAACCAAGTAATCCAGACACAGTGCACATCTTCTCCTCTAGTTCAGGCAGTAGCTGCAGAGTCAACCTCTGTTGCAAAGGGCTGTGAGGAATTAGTTTGCAGGTGCTACTACAGGGGTTAATACCCCCAGCTGCACTTTCTGAACTCTTCCCACTTCTCTGTCTGTTAGGAGACACTATCCTTCTACTTATCAGTTTTGCTTCCCCCCGCCAAAATAAAAGTTTACCCTGGCATTTCCTTTAAGTAGAAGCTTATCAGTTCTAAATCATGAGGCGTGTTTAATTAAAACAGTGATTGTCACTTGAGAATCACTTATGCAGAAAAAAAAACAGTATTAAAAATCCCTGTGTTTTTTTCTTCTCATCTTAAAAGCAAAAAAAAAATGAGCTAGTTAGAGTAATCATCCAAATACAAACATCCCAGCAGACACCCTCTTCTGCATCTACTCACAAAGGCTTCCAGCTGCAGAAGTCACTACAATTTCCCTTCAAAAATCAGAGGGGAGATATTAGTGCTGACCAGGAGTGCACACACATCTCCTTCCCACCTGGCTGGGGCAGTGTGTTGTCCAAACCTTAAAAATTTCCATTGTGCAGACAGGCAACACTCCTCCAACTGGTACAGGGAATTACCAGTCAGGGAACAAGGGATGTAAGCACCACCACTGAGCAGCTAACATACAGAGCTGTTGCCCAAGCTGGTGGTGCACAGGCTTTTCATGATGGGAATTCAAGGGCAGCTGCCCTATGCAAGCCCTAAAGTGGAGCTCTGTCTGCAGGCTGAGCTCTTGTCGCTGACCTCCACTGTATGAGAGCTCTGCTACCCCTGCACGGAGCTGCCCAGGCAGCAGGATCACAAACTGCGCTCACCCTTCCCCATCCACAGACATTGCAGAGTAGGGAGGGAGGCCAGGAGGTAGGAGCCAGGCTTGGATTCTCTCCTTCTTGACTAGCAGGAGTACGTGGCAGCATCTCAGCCTTGAAGTAAAAGTCAAAGCAGAAACTCACCCAGTCTCCCTGTCCCTCTTCCCAAACTGAGAAGCTGCATTTGGAGTCGATAAACATGCTCCAGTAACCGTTGTGTATCTCTTGTCTCTCACTGGTTCTTGCAACCAGGGACAGGACATTAATTCAAGAGCAAGATGCAGTTCCTTCTCTTCTCCCTGCAACAAGTCTTATTACTCTCCTAATACACCTGTACCTGCAAGAGCTCTTTAAAGCTTTTTCCTTGAAGGTTTGTACCTGATGTTATCAAAGGTAATTAGATAATTGACACACAATTCACAGAAGGCTCTCTGGTTTCTTTATACATGGTATTTTCCTTGGGCTGTGAACTTTAAATGATGCAAGTGGGAAAATTCTCTGTTGTTTTATGGCTTTTAACTTTAGGCTACATTAAAACTAATGCCTAATTGATCTTGATGTATCTAAAGCACTTTATTGTTCTTTTAATAATAATTCTTCTTTGTTCCTAGTTGTTCTCTTGCCAAGGGTCGTGCCTGTAATGTTAATGACTCCAGTCTCTTTAGAGACTTGATAGAAGTTTTTGTTATTCTCAAATCCCCTGACTTGTAATTTGTTTTGTTGTTATAATCACCATTTCAGAGGGAAGATATTTACCAAGGTTTGTTCAGTAGAATTGCCTGTAAGAAATTAGTCCCAAACAGTTTAAGCAGAAAGGTTAAGTAGAAAATAAAATTTTTTTTTTCCTGATTGGGCTGTCTTCAGTTTGGTTTTGACTACAGTATCCTTTTAAGCTCTCTAGACAAGGAGGAATCACATTTTCAATGCATGCTTATAGTTCTCTTAGTTTTGCTAGATGTTCAGAGGTCTTTGGAAGCAATGTTCACTTTAACTGCTCCCTCAGAAACAAATGAAAATTAGATTGTGTCCACTTAAATCCTGCCACAACTCTGCCATATGCAGTAGGTGTTAGGGATGGATTTAATCAACTCATTTAAATTAGAAGGTTTTAGGATAGATGTACAGCACTGAAGAACTGAAGTGTATGGGTATGCATAAAATTAAGTTACAGGACTTAAAGAGACACAAATTAAAAAGAAAAATAATTCCTTTAAAGATAAATAATATGTAATAATCAACTCTTTGTTCCTTAGTTTTTGAAGATGATTGACTAATACTGTTATTCTAGATGATTCTCAAACTTCTGCAGTTAATCCTCTTTATGAAGATGATGTATTTTATGTCTTATCAGCTGTAGGTAGAAGAAGGACTAGAGGTGCTGGGAATTTCTAAGGGTTTTTTGTTGTTGCTTTGTTGGTGTTTCTTTTTTTTTTTTTTTTGTGTGTGGAAGTGGGACAAATAAATCTTGACTTACATGACTTTTTACTGAAATCAAGTCCTCATAAACTTTTTCAATGCTTTCTTATTTGTCACTATTATGGGTGTACAACTGTTTTGTCCTCACTTCTTTATTTCTCTTATTCAAGTGGCCATTCATTCAAGACATGATTTACAGTATTGCCAGAGCTAACAGTGCTCTTTGTTAAAGAAGAGGACATTGTTTTCTCTCTCTGTTGATATTACACGGTTGGCGTGGCCGGAGCTGTGGGAATGGGAGCAGCCGTATGGCCCTGGGCAGCCCTGCAGCTGGTTGGGCTTGCCCGGTTCTTCACCCACCCAACACAGCAGATTATTTTAGCAGCAGGAGATGTACAACAAACTGAAAATTTTATGCTGTAGCTTCTGAGAGGTATTTATTCATTCAGATCATGGTAATTTTTTTGAAACAGCTGTTTAGCAATCTTTTACTTTGTATCCTGTAAGATAATACATCCAAATATAAAATAGGACAGGTGTGTAATTTTTATTCCATAGTTCAGTTTTTTAATTACAGTCCAGAAATTTACAGGCATGTGCTCTCTGTAAATCCTTTAAGCATGTCCTGAAAACATTATTTTAATGCATCAGTAAGTTGGTCAAAGTTTCTACAGCTGTTGTTTAGTAACATCTAAGCCAACTATCTCAGACTAGTCAGCACAGAAGTGTATGTTCTCATTTTACTTATTATAATGTATATATTACTAATTGTAGTCTATTGTATAATACTTCAAATGCACACATCTGAAAATATTTCCCCCATTTTTTTAGAGAGCTATATTTCCTAAATCACAATAACCAAATAATTTGACCTTGATTCACAGAAACTTAGACAACTCCATCTTACTTGTTGATTGATCTCTACTAGCTGCCTATCAGCCCACCTCATTACTGGCTGTCTTGTCTACTGGGACATTGGACAGGGATTATACAAAGTTGTCTCCAGTTCTTCTTGGCCCTTTATATATAGTTTATAATAGTTGAATTGCCAGGAATTATTTTGTCCTGAATGTTGTTTAACAGCAAGTGAAGGCTGTAATTCCAGACTCTCAGAAAAGTGAGAGAAACGGATATTTTGCAGGATACCTGCAGGAAAGTGTGTTTATTCACAGAGATGCCTGGAAAATACTCTGATCATCAGAAAGACTAGTTGATAAGTAGAAGCATCTCAGAGGCTCAGAAGGGACCACATATTTCTATTTTGCTACCTAGCACTTGTTAACCATATGTGTGTACGTGTGTGTCTGTGTGTGTGTGTGTGTGTATGTGGACTGGAGTGCTGTTAGGAGATGTGCAATGAACCACATTACGTGGAGAGCTGGGCAATACAAAGCTACTTCAACCAACAGAGTCTGAGGTAAAAAATAGCAGGTCAGGCCAAATTTGGAAGGAATGTAACCGTTGCCAGGATAACAGCTGTGCAGAACACTCTCCAACCCCAAAGAACAGGTTTATATAGCCATGCTCCAGATTTGTATGAAAAACTGGCAGCAGAGGCCTGATGCATCATTATCCTTCTAGGTGTAAATTACCATTATATGTTTTGATGTAGAGCAGAAGCTGCAATTTGGAGGCTGATATGACAGGAATAAAGGAAAACAAACATGAGAATCATAGAGTGGTTTGGGTTGGAAGGGACCTCCAAGATCATCTCATTCCAACTGCCCTGCTGTGGACAGGGACGCTTTCCATTAGACCAGGTTGTTCAAAGCCCCATCCAACCCGGCCTTCAACACTTCCAGGGACAGGACATCCACAATTTCTTGGTATACCCCATTCCAGTACCACACTATCCTCACAGTAAAGAATTTAGCCTTCTCTTTTCCAGGCTGGACAATCCCAATTCTCTCAGCCTTTCCTCACAGGAGAGGTGTTCCATCCCTCTAACTGGTGACCCTGCTCTGTGCTCGCTCCAACAGATCCACGTCCTCCCTGTGCTGGGGACCCCAAAGCTGGATGCAGCACTGCATGTGGGGTCTTGCCAGAGCAGAGCAGAGGGGCAGAATCCCCTCTCTTGCCCTGCTGGCCACACTGCTTCAGATGCAGCCCAGGACACAATTGGCTTTCAGTGCATATAGCCAGATCATGTCCATTTAGGGAGTCTTATTTTTCTTTTGTATGAAATCTCTGTTCCTTGGCTGACAATCCTTTGGACAGAGCATTTGTACAGCCTTTACACCGGTACTCTGATTGCCTAGGAACTTCTTTAGTGAAGGGACAGGGTATAACTTTTATCAATATGTTCTGGTTACAAATAAATGACTCTGGAGGTCCATAAAGGCATACAGGAAACAAGCAAAAGGATTCTCCTCTAGTAGGAAGGAAAAGATGATCTTTTACTGCTGTCTCTGCAAATGTTGCTTTGATAATGGGAATCATTATAGATATTGATTTTGCTGATATACTGAATAAACTGTACATCTGTAAGCAAAAGCCTACTGCACGTTGGACAATCTCTCTCTTTTTGTAAATAAAGCCCCTCTGACTCTTTGCAGCTTGACTAGAGGTTAACCTGTATCATGTACTCACCACAGATTACACACCTACTTCAGATTTGGAATAATGCCTTCAGTTAAAGTTATTATAACCCCTTGGTGGCTTATACGAACCACTTTTTAAAATAATTTTACTCAGTTTCTTGTATCTATGTTAGCTCAATAGGGATAATCAAAAGTTAAAAACTTGAGGTCAAGAAGTTCAGCTGCTTCTAAACATTTGTACAAAGTATATCCACTGAATAAGATGCTTCCTGTTCTTACATAGTCCCCTCTCTGGGCAGCACTGAATTTTGAAAATGGATGAGAAAGTAGGTCACTAATGCAATTTTTTTCCCTCAAAGATGCTTGTCTGTCTGTGCTATGAGCTATAACTCCTCCATGGGCAAAAGCTGTGGTGAGACTGGCCCACAACAACAGAACTTCTCCCTTCTCCTCAGGTGTCTTTCTCCTCCCCATCCCTCTGCTAGAACAAGCCAGGTACCCCGAGGCAAGATCTTGGCTTGTGGCTTGGCCAAGTCAAGATCAAAGCAGCTTTACTCGCTCTTATCTTGAGGAAGGGATCTGCAACAGCAGAAACACCTCTGGCACAGACTAGAAAGGTGGGAAGAAAGAGGACCAGGATTCTGGCAGAATCTGGCAGATAGGGAGTCAGCAGAAGGGAAGAAACACCAAATAAGAAAAACAAATCCATAAAATAACTGAAATGCCTAAAAGAGATGAATGCTGCAAGGAGCCATGAAGGCAGGGCCACAACGTTCTTTTTTTTAAGAGCTGTATGTGATGTCCGAAGAGAACACTTGTTATCTTGATCTGCAAAGGGAGTAGGCAGAGCTACTTCACACCAATCCAAGTTGACATTTCCTAGGAAAATTTAGCTAAACACTTCTCTTCTTTCAAAAAAGCCTTGAGATAGAGAGAAATATTAAACTGAGGTAAAACAGTGGACCATAATGTTCTGCTTCTACATACTATCCAAAAGTATCCTCAGGAACACACACTCATACCTCTGGTGGAAAACTCAGAACAAGCTTGGGGTCCAGCAAAGTTTTCTCTATTGTGATCACATATTTCACAATCAATATATTTCAGATTAGGCAGTTCTCTTTATTCTAAATTTAAGTCCTTGCAAGAGGACTTGATTGCCTCTCAGTTCCTCAATATTTGTGATGGAAATAAACATGCAAGCCCTGCTATGAAGAGGTATCCAAAATTATCAGTGGCTGACCCTTGTAGGTCATACTTCCTCCACATGCAGAATTAAACCTGATTCCTACTTTTTCCCTTTTACCACCTATTTCTTCCTTCCTCTCTCAATTAAACTGCCAACCCCTAATCTCACCATTTGGCCTTTCACCTCCCTGAAAGCTCACAATTCTTGATCTTCTTAATCTAGGATCATTACCATCAATCACTCCTTTAGGCAAGTGAAATCTTTTTTTCACAGAGGGATGCCAGAGGCCTACAGATCTTTTGGGCTGATAATATTAGTTCTGGTGCCAGTTTTTGACTGGGGGTTTTTGGGGTTTTCGACTAAACTATGCCCAATGGTATATTTTGCTGATTAGATGCTCCAGAGCGATCAACAGAAATTTTCTTGGACTGTGGTTACTTCCAGGTTGAGTCATTCAGTGGGAGAGATGAAGGATTAACTTAATTAAATCAGCTAATACTTTGACAGTATTAGGGATCCTGCTAAGATTAATGAAGACTAAGGTTAATGAGGACTAAGTTTTCCTTTCCTATGTCTTAGTATGTTTAAGATAGTACCACTCACCAGACTTGCCTCACTGCAGCTCCCCTCACATTCCATACACTGTCCATGATATCTATCTCAATGTCTTATTCATCTGCTTCTCTAAAATGGATCATTCCAAGTTTTTCTACATCTTTTAATGAGTACAAGCTTTTCTGCTGGCCCACTTTGCAAGGCTCCTTCTCATTCATCTGTTCTGTGAGGCTGGGCACCTACCAAAGTGGCCGCACAAAATATACAAACTTCTCTTTGTGTATAATTAACCTGCTGGACAGTTAATGATGTGTGGTAAACACATCTTTAGGTAACCACATATTATTATTGTTTTAACCCACGTCCTCTTTGTTCCCCTGCTATCTGCATTGTTTTCATAAGGCCCACTGAAGTACCTACCGCACTGCCAGGTCCTGTAAAAAAAGAACAAAATACTAAGATAACAGGAACCTTATAAACAAAGAAGATCTTAAGGCATACCAGACTGCAATGTTGGAATGCAATTTTTTCAGATGCTCTTCCTATATTTTTTTCCCTCTGGCACCATGCTGTCCAAATGCTAGTAACACCATTTTCAGAAGTCCTGCCCCAGGAATAGTACCACTGATATTAATGATACACTGAAAGAACAGAAAACCACTGCACAGAGCAAAGCTATTTTCTGAATGCTGCTGAAGCTTTGGAAATGTGATGCATTTCTCTGAACATCTCTAGCTAAACTTTCTCATTATTTGTTTTTATATATGTTTCTTACCTTTTAGAGGTATTTTTCATATGTTCCGATTTTCTTAAATCCAGTGCATTTAGAATTATAACAAGGAAATATGAGGAGAGAAATATTTCAGACCTAAGAACAAATTTATGTATTACATGTGATTAAAGAAAAACAACCTGTCAGAAACTAACCACACAAATTCACTACATTTTTTTAAGAATTAGAAATCTTAAATAGAAAGCACTACACACTAAAGATTTAATAACTCTGTTACTTATTCATCTAAAATTTTCCAGTTGAAAGATACTATTTTAGCACAAGTTTAGTAAAATCTCTTGGTACACTAGACATAACAGGTATTTTTCTTTGGGTTTTTTTGTTACCTTTTGGTTTATATTTCCTAATTTTTTAAAGGCTTTTCAAAACTTTCAGACGGCAAGATCCTGAAAATGTTATGTAAAACACTCTTGGACCCTTGTGGTCTTTCTAAGAGGATATGGAACAGATTTGGAAGGGAGTTAAACAAAGGAATAAATGAACATTACAGTACTAATACCAGCTATAAAAAAGTTACTTCTGATTGGCTTGTTTTGTTTTCAAGGGCTTTGAAATTATTTCCCTAACAACCTTGATGGATCAAAAAAGAAAAATAAAACCACTGTAATATTCCCTTTTTTTAACGTACGTGCTGTGTTCTCTTGAAATGCACTGGGTTAACAGCATTACAGATGCTCTTTAAATATCAAATGGATGAACCCCTGGTGTCAACCACACTGAAAGCTTCCCTAAAATGCTCCTTCCTAAAATGCTCCATCCCCAATCCATCCAGGTAGACTAAAAGGGTCCCCCTCACTCAGTCCCTTGCAGAAGTTCTCAGTAAAAATGCAAATTAATTGTGATTATTGTGTTTTTTTAAACAAAGGTAACATCCACTCCTGCAGAAGTGCAACCTATCTAATCAATTTGGTCAAGCTATTTATACACGCTTCTTCTATGATCCTCTGTGGCATAAGATTTCACTAAGGTCACTGGAGACATTGATGCCTGGTAAATTGCCAGTAATCAAAGGTTGTCAAGGGCTTGTCAGCTCCCTTCCAAGCTTAGTCTATCTTTATCATGAGGCAGACTTAGTTCACCAGGTAGAGACCACTTATTCATATGGATAACACTCAGGAATAATGCATTATTATATCATTAAAATATCCATACTGTTGCAGAAACATTTGTTCTAAAGCAATCTCATTTTTCTGAAATCAGACTGTGGCCAATGAAAAGTGAAGTCTTGTCATGTCTCTTCAACAAGACTGCTCTCCCACACATGAAAGGCTCTGTTTCCCAGCTCCTCCTCTCTGCTTTGAGCCCTGTCTCCCAAGGCCTCTGTTTAGCTTAGATTCTGGAATATATGCCGGGAAAGATGTGTGATTTTAGAGTTTTAGTTGCACTTGGAGTTTATTTCAGTTCTTCCAGTTGCTCTCTCCAGTTGTAGTAGTTTGCTGGCCAAAAAAAAAAAGGTTAGATAACCTTAAACGGAAAACATTTAGGGTAGATGCTATTGAACTCCGAGAGATACAAAGATCTTCTTTTCAGACATCTTGATTAAAGCCATAAAAAAATTAAGTGAAAAAAACTGAAACAAGTCATTAGCTGGGGAAATCAGTATAGCTCCACTGAAATGATGATCCCATATCAGTTAATGCCACCTGTGCACTACGTTTAAATTATGTTCAGAACTACCTGGTATTTAAAAAAAATTCTGTGAAGAAATTTCATAGTCTTTTGAAGAAACATGAGTTAAATGCTCCTGGAGAAATATGAGAGGAAGATACATCTCTCCAACCTATCAAATTGTTCAGTAGTTTATTGGGTGGAAAAGATATGGTTGCAGGAAGAATTAAAGAAATTCTTAATAATAAATTAGTAATGAAATACTCTTATCAGTGGAAACCTTTGGAGAACACCCAGGACAGACTTTAACTGAAAGGTAGCGATGATCATTTATTATTAATAAAACTTTTGTAGAAGGAGTACTGTGCAAGGACTGCTCTCTTTCCCCACAACACCTGACTATTAGTCATATGAACTGCTTTCTGACAAGGACTGCTAGAGTTTACAATTTGTAATCAGCTACAAGTAAGTGGAAGGCTTCCTTTAGCAGTGTAAGGTGCTGTGCAATATGACTCAACAAGGGCTGTAAGAGGCATTGAATTTCTTTGCCCTAACAGCAGCCTAGTTCCCATCAGACATCTCAAAATCAGACCACTGAGATGCAGACACTGAACGATATAACCCTACCAATCTGTTCCAGTTTAGGAATCCTCCTTTGCCTCTCTATTTTGGGCATACAGTGCTGCTTCCAGGACTGACAGTTTGGGGCCAGTTACAATCAGCAGCTCGAGGGCTGCATTTATATTTGAGGCAGCCATTTTCTTCTTTGCCCAAACCCTCTTTCCTCGTGATCAGGCTGCAAATAAATGATCCTGTGAGCACCCTGTCTGGGAAAGCTGACAGCTTGCAGTGGCTAGGCTGGTTCTTTGTACTGACAGCTAAACAAACCTGAAGTATCCTCATACCATAAACCTTACTGCTTCTGTTCCCCAGCACACTGTATCTTCAAATTAAATTTAAACAATACCTAAACAAGCTCACTTACTTTAAAATCATAAAATAAGAACTCTATGGACACATCCTTTTAAATTATTTGAAAGATCTCTTCAATAACTTGCAGCAATTGCTCAATATATTGGAAATTTCAAATTTCCCAAGTGCACGCATCCTGAATGCTACAGGACCTCATTCCCCTCATAAAACTTTCATATGACCTGCAACTACAAGATGCTGCCATAAAATAGCACACTGGTACTAGAACCAGCCTCTGGATGCAATCAATGCTCTTTGTGCATAAGCAGAGCTTAAGGAGAAATAAACAAAACACAGTCATTCTACTCCCTTAAAACAGGGTAGATTGCACATCAGTATTCTGGTTAGTCAGCCACCTCACCAGCAATCAAAATAAGCAACTTAATTACAAATGTTATTTTTGGAACCTGAAAGGAGTTACAGCACAGAGGATGTGAACTATCTGCATTTATGGTGCTTTCATCTGTGAATTCATCTTTCAAGCAAAAGCCACATATTTACTTGATATAGATTTATACTCACTCTTACCTCGAACAATCTCAAAGTTATCAGTCACGTTCCACACACCAGTATGAACTGAGAATAACCACAGACACCCTCCCTAAGACATTTTAGAGGCCTCTCTCTCCAACAGCTTGATGGATCTGAGGGACCCATCATGATCATCAGTGTGATGGAAGTCTGTGCTACCCTAAATGGTGCCTGTGCCTAAAGTACCAAAATATTGTAATGTGATGTGTGACTTGCTTGCACTTGTTTCCACCCTCGTGACATCTACAATACCATTCACTTGTGCACTCTGGAAAGTTCACATGATTTCCATCACAGATTTCAGAAACTCCGAAACCACCCAACTGATTTCCTGTCAATTTTTCTCTCCACTTCTATGTGTCAAGAGCACTGCAAGATCTTTTAAACTGCACTGCGGGGAGTCAACATGCTTTTAGGTGACGGCAGCATACCAGTATTAATCTGACTAACCTAGTTCAGCATGCAGTATGCAATTATTTCCCACTCTCCTCCTGATTTTTTTTCCCAGCCTATTTTCAAATTAATTTATATGTTGGTAAGGATTCTACCTTTAGAAAAGATAGCTAGTCCACAAGCCTTCCATTATGTTGCAGCTGCTGCTGTTATATTTGTCACTAAAAAAAAAAAATCTCACCTTGTGTGACAATGGGATTTGAATCACAATTGCTAAATATATCATATATAGAAATTTGATTGCTTTGCTTTATTTTTCCTGAAGGGGGGAAATGTGAGGGCAAAACCGTACAGTTTATTTCATGCTTCACTACAGTGTAATTCTAGACCCTAAGATTTCTACCATTCCTATTTTGGTAATGAATGGAATGTAAAAGGGAGGTATTTAAAATTAATTGCAGCAGTGCTGAGGGTTAAACCTGCTTAACCCAACCTTTTATTAAGAGAATGTCAACAGAGCATATATCTTGTCTAGGGAGTGCTGGGACATCATTATTCTTCTACCAGCATGTTTAACTCTAAAACCTGGGATTTCTTCAGGTTCCTGTAGGCGTCATGCACACCATAAACCCATCCCAAATTATAGCGTCTGTTCTGAGCTACTCACTACAGCAGGATTTGACCTGAGAAACTCTAGAGTTTTGTTTTACTTTATTAACTTGGAGTACTTTTAAACAGTTTTTAAACAAAGTTTTTCCCTTGACCAGCAAGGGAATTTTCAGCCTGAAGTTCTCAGCAGCATCCGGTGAGGCTCTTGGCCAAGTTCTCCAGATACTGTATATCCACAAGGACAGCCTGCTGGCTCTTGCTGTGGCATTTTCTTAATCCTCAGAACAGATTTCCTGGATCTAGGAAATTTAATTCCTGACTCCTTTGACCCAGATGCTGGCGAAAATGTAGTCTGCAGTCTGTACGCAAATAGGTGTGTTCATTTTTCTTTTTTATTTTTCCTTCTAGGAACTGGCCTTGTTAAATTTTTCTAAAACAGTCATATTAATATGTTCAAAAATCCACTGCTGAGTTTCAGATAAAGGATCACATCTGTTCATGAAAATCTTCTTCTCAGCTGGGTTGCAATCTATGCAGCTGCTGCTTACCAGATGGAACAAAGTTTTGTCCTACAGGAATGAAAAAAAAAATAGAATTAAGTAGAAAATGCCAAATCATTGGAAGTGTTCTCATTTTACAGAACATGGATTAACACAGCCCTATTTGAAATGATTTTGTGGTCTCTGTGCACTAACCCTGTGTAATAACTACAGCTATTATTAGAAAGCTGTAGAGAATGGAGTATTTTCTTCCCTTGGGCTATTATCTTTTAAGAAAGTGGGGATTCAAGAAAGAGGGAGACATCATCTGGTCTTTGACTAACAACCGCATAATATAATGAAAAAATAGAATGTCTTTTAATATCTTTGCATACCATGTATTTGCTTGGAGCCCATTTAAATGTCTGAACCTGAAAAATTGATTTGTTTGGGGTTTTTTAGAGAAGTCTTGTTCTTGACAGTGTTGTGTTTGGGGTTTTTTAGAGAAGTCTTGTTCTTGACAGTGGTGTGTTTCTTGGCAGGGGGAGCTGTAAAATCTTCAGCTTGGTGAAGATGTTAAAAATGAATTATTAACTGAAGTGGTGGACAGATGGACACAGGATTGATGTTCTCATCCCATTCAATGCCTGTGGCCTCGCTAAGACCAGCCACTGAAATACGCTCTTTCTCCTACTAAGACAGAAATCCTAACACTGATTTAGCTCCATATGGAGATTTTGGGAGGGTAAGCATGGATTAAGTTGCTTTAAAAAGCATATTTATGATGATTAGTTTTATTAATTTTACTTCACAAAACTGGAGTGAATATTAAGTAAACTGACTGTGAATCTTTGTTAAAGCAGAAACTACTCAGTTGAGCAGCTGGTATGTGTGAGTTGGGTAGTTTCAATATACTTAGCTCATGTAGGCATGTTTTGAGAGACAGATGTGGGAGTCATTAGATGGTTTGAAAGTTACCAGGGACTATACTGCATCTGTTGAAATAAATTTCAGATTACTCTTGGTAAACCACATTCAGGCTTTTCCCCTCCATGGTGATGATGCCCTGCCAATATTTTAATACTAATGCAGGATATGCCTGCTTGCCCAGGTGAGAGAGAAAAAAAAATCAACTTGGTAAATTGCAATTGATTAAAAACTCACACAAATACTCTGCGTGCTGAGCAACAATCATAGAAACTTCTCTTTAACTAAAAATATCCCACATTAAAAAAAAAAAAAAGAAGGAAAACAAAGAAAACCAGCAGCTATTTAAAATCACTTTGAAAAATTAAGGTGTTTTTTTTTTTTTTTTTTTTTTTAAATTTAGGAAAGCTGAAATTCATTGATTTGTGGTTTGTGAAAAAATGGTAAAGTACAATGCCTCTTTTTAAAATTAATATATGCAGTAAAGAACAAAGTCAAAAGCACCTTGTGCCCTGGCTGAGGGGGATGGTGTTACATTTGCCTTTCACACTGTGTTTTACCTCCAGCACCGGCCTTTCCCCAAAACCAGTGGATGAACACACACCCCGCCCCCGCCACCAGACTGAAATTCAGAGGGATGCCATCAAAGCTGACAGGAACAAACCAAATGAGTAGAGGCCTTTCCCTTGTGTTCTACAAGGAGAGCAGGGAGGATACTTCAGCTTGTAAGAAGGGAGTAAGTGTACTACGTACAAAGGACTATTGTGTCCCTACTAGGAGGAGCTGGGCTTGCAAGAACTGCCAGGCACCCTATGGGGTGGTGCAGGCACCCATCTGCACCTTGCCAGCTCCTCCTGTCCTAATAAGAACTTGATGGAGTGGCACTGCCCAAAATCAGGACGCAGTGACTGTGCCATGGCCACCCTGCCTGATGTGGGACCTTGAAGGAAGGGGGCATATGGTTTTCCTTGCAGTATAGCTGGGCATGAGGGCCAGCCAAGCTATTATGAAGCCAAAGTTGGAATACTAGAAGTTTTAATAAGATAGCTGGTACAAGAAGAAAGGAAACAACTTCAGCACTAAAAGCTTGCTATGAAAAACACTCTAGCCTTTCCAGAAAGCTGGTGGTCTTTCTTACAGAAATATCACAGGCAGGCAATTTTTTAGTGAAGCATTATTGGTGCTTTTATTTAGAGAGTCTGGTTATTAGGAAAGAAGAGTGTCTTTTAAGAATAGGGACAGAGTCACCACTCCAGAAAAAATTCTGGCTGACTCAGCTATATATAAAGGCCTATTAATTTATCATCTCAAGCTTATGCTTATTAAAGGTCAAAGCCTGGTGGTCTTATGGATTTCAATGGAAACAGGCTCAAGACTTAATGGGGTAACAGCTGCGTGCATCCCAGAGAAGAACTTTACAAGAGAAACACATAAATTCCTCTTTACACCAATACTGAGAAACCACAAGCACTCTTGTGGAGACATTTCTAACATCTGAAAACAGCAGAGTAATTTTTTTCCTTCTGCATGAAAACAAGCCTGAAGATTATTTGCAGAAGGAGAAACTCCTCTGTAAGATAATTGGTCTTGACAGTTCAGGGGGGTTGGTAATGAGACACAGAGCCTTTCATTCCTTATAGGTCACTGCTATAACTGTCGCCAATGTCAAGAGCAACTGGAAGTCATTATTAGCTGGTGGCTGTGGTAGTTTATCTGAAATTAGTTGGTAGCTACAGTACAGTTTCAGCAGGACTGATGTCCATAGGATAAAAGCCACTATCACAATACCATGTCTTTGGTTGTCTGAGGGAATATTCAATGCACCTCCCACGTGACGAGTGAACTGATTCTTACAGTTTGTCCCTGAAGCTGTCAGGAGACTATGAGCAAACCCCTGTCTTTGGGCTCAGGTTCTGATGCTGTCAGTCGAGCATCTATCATAATCACTAGGCTCAGGGTAGAATTACCATATAATGAAATTGATTTTGCACAATTGTTTCTTTTTAAAGACCTACTAAATCAGCCCTCTCTTGGATACTTCTGCTCTACAAATAGCAGTAGTGGGCCTGTGGCACATAAATTGAATCATACTTTATCAGAACCAATGCACTACCTGTCAGCCCAGAATGATGCTACATTGAAAACCAGAGGCGTATTCCTTCACTATGAGGAACAGAAATTTGTAGGCACTGCTCATCATTGGCTCTGACATGCTTAGGAATATCAAATAGAGTCAAAGAAATGGCTTTAGCTTGGGAAGCTAAAGCCATTCTCCCAAATATCTAATAATTACAGGTTATTACATTTATCTATCTAATATCTTACATTACCACCAATAAGGTGCCAATATTTTTTGTCCTGGCATTACACTCCCATTCTTCTATTTACAACCCACAGCAATGTCTGAAGTACTTCTTGGATTTATTCTGCTCCATTGCTTCTTACAGGGTTTTCTCAAAGGTACACTTGGCTGTAGACCAGTATTTCAGATTGGTCCTAAGAAAATTGATTACTTAATATTGCAGACTTACTAGACTTTCAAATAGCTGCCCAGATGTAGTTTAAGCAGTATGGGAATAAGAACAGTTTTCTGACACATGTTTATTAGTGGTAGTTTTAGAGTTAGGCTTCATTCATCTGAAAAGAATGTGGTTTGCTAGCTCTGAGACTGCACTGCAATGAGGAGCAAAGTGCACGTAATGGGGATAGGCTGTAAATTTTTTCCAGAAGAGCACTCCTTACTCAAAGTAAAATATTAATGTATTCTACTTGCCACTAAAATATTTAAGCTGTTTTTATTCGCCAGGATCCAAACCCAGGTTGTTAGGATTTCTATGCTATAAGAATATGGAATCTGAAAATAGTGCCTGGCTTCAAATTGCATTTGCAGCACTTCGTAATCACTTCACAGCCATAAGTTTTTATCAGTGGCTCAAGGATGCAAATGATCATGAGAAGAGACTCATCTTTAAATGAATAAAAACCTCTTATCTTCTAGTTTTATAGAAATAATATGACAGCATAGTAAGAAATGCTTCATATTAGGCATCTTATAAGACATTAACAAGCAAGGTCATTTCTCCTAAAGCATGAGAAGAATTTTTGGCAGGACGGATACATGACCATTAGGTAGTTACAGTGTCTATAAAAGGTGCAGAGAACAGAAGAGAGTGGCTGACCTACTCTGTTTTTTAAAAGGAAACACTTCTTTCTTAACCACATTATTATTCTTATTTATTTAGGGTGCAGAATCAGTAGCATACCATTCCCTAGGTAAAGGGCTCTAGTACAGATAATTTTTTGTTTTGTAGGGGGGAAAAACACTAAAAGTTCTATTGCCAAGATGCTTTCAAAGCTAGAAAAGGATTATATCATATATAAGGTTTTTGGAGGTATAGCTGTACTACCAGAAATCTCTAATATAAATCTGTCTTTTATCTGAGGAAATAGACTATAGGAAATGGTAAAAAATACTTACTGTGTAGCAAACTAAAACTAAGTTTTAAGAAAACCATGTATACACAGTTCTATCATTGCAATGCAGTTTCTTAACTTGAGGGTTTATGCAAATTGACCAGCTTGCTATCAGGTTGGGATTACAGTTAAGAATGTGTCAGTACTTCCATCATAACAAAACTCTGTGGTGTTTCTTGCTGAGATGGAAATGCCTGTCTTGCATTGAGAATTTTTACATGAGCCCTGTCAGCCTTCTGGAAATTAAAAATGAAGATGTGCAGAGAATTTAATAAAACTTACATTGTGTATTTTTTCCAAATGTCATTTTTTTTAGGTAGCTGCTATATTCTGTCCTCATCAGAGGTGATGAGCCTTACAGAAGGTAGCTCCAGACCTGCATTTTGTCTTATGAACTGGCTATATTAAGCAACAATCAAGTGCTAAAGGTATGAAAGCTTTTGATTTGCAGCTTGGGTAGGCAAAAAGATAAATTGGAAGGGTTTTGAAGCAAGAAGGCACTATTACGGCATTATAAAGTCAGACAGGCAGCAATAAAACCACCACAATTTATATCCTCTAAATATCTGCCCCACATATTCTAACTTTCTTACAGCTAATACCTCACTTTCAAAGGGATTACACTTCTGGAAAATCTTGTGGTGGACCTCCATTTGCAAGATAAATAAGCTAAAAAAGGCACAAGCTAATAAGCAGGCATTCAGAAAAAGTCCCAGGACAAAGCTACTTTTAATGGTTCTGAATTAGTTTTCTACTATATATATTTTCAAATTAGAAAACAGTATTGAGGTTTATCTGGCAAAAACCAATTCCTGGTACTTTGGCCTCAGCTTAAGCAAGGTGAAGGGCAAGGCACAATGGTCAAAGAAAACTGAAGCATGTGTGAGAGGAATCAGTGCTTCAGAGAAATCCTTATCCTGAATGGAATAGAGAGTTTATTAGAGAAATCTTTTATCAAGGCAACTTGCTGATAAACCATTAAAAAACCCTAATAATAACAACAACAACAACAATAACAAACCAGTAGCATTACGAGGACTTTTTACCATAACTGAAGCTCTGACAGTTTTTAGCTTGACCTCCTGTTTCCAGTGATTTATAAAAACGGGTTGAAATTCAGCAGATCAAAGTAGTGTCTAAGCTGCTTATCTTTAGTTTATAAACTCCTGCCTTCTTTGGGCTTACAGCAGTGCTTTTAATGTTGGGTTGGGTGTGTTTTTTTGTTTGTTTTGTTTTTTTGAGAGAGAATTTTCTGCCACTTGTAATCTTTAAAATGTAGTAAAGTAATAACATTTATGAGCAGCATGTCTTGCTGCTGTCACACTGGATGAAAATATTTCCAACAGTGCCTCTGCTAAAATGACACAAGCATCTTGAAGCGCCAGAATGGTAAGACACCTTTCAGGGAACAGATCCAATACAGACACCCTCTGAGCTGGATCAGATCCATTTTCATTTAAATTTGACCTAAATATCCGAATGCTCAAAAGGAACATATTCTAGACAGATTACCACAAAAGTAAATTGGAATAGGATGTGGTAGATTTTAAAACAAAACTTCTTTGATGGGAAAACACAAGCCTGTGCTAAACTGAAAACAGGCTTAAGACAGTCTGAACCTCCCAGACAGATGCCCCACAGTGACTCTGACCTTCCTATAGCTCCAGTGCTGGTTTCCCTTCATCCCGTGACAGTCATACAGTGTGACAGGGCTACTGTGCGAGATGGCGTCGAAGCAGAACTTCCTGGTGTGAAGTGGCTCCCCGGGGCGGATGTCTTCTCTCCATCCAAAGGTGAAGAGCTAGGAAAACAATCAGGCAATACAATGATATATTATTAGTGAAAACATTTAAAACAACACACAAAGCTTAATGCAGGATTCCCTTTTCGCACACCCCAGATGCCGGTTAATTGAAGTCCTGCCTGTGTACAATCAGTGATGCCAACTGCCTTAATAAAGTGCACCAGTGTCCATGTGGAATATACCCCAGGAAGGCACAATCCCTATGTCAGAGAAGGAAAAAATCTCTAGTGACAGAGAGGGGATATGCTGTATTAAAGCTTTTAGTTACCCCAGTTAAAGCAGCACCTGTATGCACTAGGATTTCAGCTACCTAGGACTCAGAAAGCCCCCACCAGTGATGTTCCTTTAGCTTTCATTTGGGTCTGAACAAGCTGCAAAGAGAGATCTTCCCATCAAAGCCTCTTTCCTATGTTTAATGAGCACTTTCCTTCTGTTTATAGGGGACACTGTTACCATAGCCTCTCTCAGCTGTCTTTTTTCCCCAAACAACACATGTTAAATGATCTTCATCTTTCTCCTGTGAAACCTGTGAGCTATAGGCAGCTTGTCAAAGCCCTTTTTCTCGCTGCCTGAGAGGAGTCATGGAGGGTCACAGTTAATAGAGGAATCCTTCTCAATTAGACACCAGCTGTCTGAAGTGATGCTGTGACACTGCAGTCTTTCAATCATCAGATGAAGGTGACAGGTCTGACAGCATCAAATTTAAAGACGTGGAGTGCATTTTCCTTTCCATGGACCAATCCTTGCAGAAAAGAGGTTGCAGGTTGTAAATTACTACCTAGAAGCTCTGTCAAGAGCTGTGAGGTTCTTTTCTTTTCTTTCTTTCTTTCTTTTTTTTTTTCGTTTTTTTGAGTGAGTGCTGTTCTTTGGCTTTCTGCATGACTTTTGATTTTCCACAGAAAAAAAAAAAGATGTAACACTGAGAAAGTGAAGCTCTCTTTAAATGAACAAACTTTGCTAGTAGAAACTGTTCAGCTGAGATGGTTCATGTGGAACTGCATGCAGGCTCGTTATGCAGAGAAGCAGCTCCCCATACTGAGCTCAGACTGTCTCCAACACCTTATCTCAGGTTCGTTTTGGCCCTTATCTAGCACCCTACTCCTCCAGTGTGTACATTCCCTGATAGAACCAGCTATAAATTGAAACTTAATAAATATCATGTGGGTCTGATCCTGAGTAATTCTGTGGTGGTTCCCAGATGTTAACCTTTTCATTGCTATAGTTACCTTCTTTCCATGGTCTTCCTAAAAGAAACACCTCTTAAAAATACTGCATCTTCAATGCTGTACCATCCTCTGAATATCACATTTGAAAGGTGTTACTGTTTCTCTTGGCTTGTAGACCCCAAATACAAGCATATAACTGAATATTTACCTTTTTTGTTCTGTGTCTTATTGTAAGCCGTTGTTTTCTCTGTTAGCTGCTGTTACTCCCTATTTATATCTGTATTAAAGGTTTTCTAGAGAGTATTTTCTTAATCCATCTCTGTGTCCTGCTTATTTCTTCTATCTCCCAGAGTGCATTTTACATTTATCTGCAGTAAAATGCAGTGGACAGCTTTAACCTCATTTTCAAAGCAATTTCTGCTTTTTGAAAGGTTAAATCTTTTCCCACTTTTCTTCATGTTTCTTTGAAGCATCATCATGGACTCCCTACAATAACTTATCATTTCACAAGCAAAGACAGAAGAAAGATTTGGTACAGAAAAAGCTATGTTGCTGCTTCTTTAGAAAAAGAGAAGCCTGAGACAATTTTCCTTTAACCAAAAGCCAACAAAAGCCATTTTCTTTATCTTATCCTTTACCTTTCTACAGACATGTAATAAACCTAGAGTCCAAAGTGATGAATAACAAATACCTAGAGGAATGGTGTGGAACAGTGCTTCTTTAATATTCTCACTCTCATTACTACTACTGCAGAGAGAGATCCTATTTCAGGACCATCCTCATCTTTCCCAGTGGGTGGCTCGCCAAATTTCTCATTCTGTGCATGAGTGGTGAGCTGAGGGGCCAATTCTTGCTGCTCTCTGGACCTTGGCCTGAGGACTACTACCCCACTGAATGCATGGGTACACCTGAAAGAGCTCAAGCCAGCCTTTAAATCAGATCATACTGATCCAGACTACCCCTTTGCTCTTTCCACTCCTCTGTGGTTTTTGAAGACTGCCAGGGCTGTGTCCTGTTTGCAAGTCAAGACACGGTAACAGTAGGGGGGTTTTATTCCCTTCCACTGAAAACCAGGATCTGTGTAATACTAGATCTCAATGTTTAGACTAGCTTAGATTCTTTTTCCTCCTTCTTTATCCTCCTGGTTTTTTTTTAAACAGTTTCATTTTTAAATCAACAAGTATGTCTTCTCCCTAGTGATACTATTATAAAACCAACCTTGTCAGGGACAGGAACTCAGTTTTAGGACTAAGAGAGAAAAGAGGAAAAAAGTAATTATAACAAAGGTTGTACTTTTCTATGCACCCAATTGGTATTAAGATTGTGCAATTACAGACACAACATGAAGGTGCACAGTCTTTCCAACATCATAATTCTAAGCTTTCCTCTTTTAAACAGCAATTTTCCTCTAGTTAACACTGCATCTGGCCAATATAAATATTATCTCTCCACCGCATAACGTCCAACAATGCTACATGTTATTAGCTGGAGCCCAGAGTATATAATGTTCTGCTTTGCCACAACTTGTCACTTTGGATTTCGTTGTTCCTTTGTTAGGAACAAACTGTGTCAGATTTTACAAGGAATGGCTGAGCCTTTTTGTACCGTTTTTGTACTTCATTCGTTTCTGACTGCTTGTTGATTTGAAACAAGGCTGCACTGAAATTCCCAGACACATTATTAACAAACAGCAGGCTGATTCTTCACCTGCAACACACAGGGTTGCTGTTCACTGTTCCCTGCTGGACCCAAGAAATCCTCTGTCCTGGCTCAGTGGATGCTCATTCTCCTCTTTCGCCTTCTCTCATACCAGAGTCTGTAAAACACAGCCCCATCCTCTGCATTTCCAATCAAGCAATCCCTCAGCCCTTATGCTTTGCCTTTTTATGTAGCCGAGCCCTGTCATGCAGTAACTGGGAAAATACAGCTTTCCAGCTTCATTTATAATTGGCACAGGGCCTGAAGAATGATTGCCTGATAGAGCCATTGGCCTGGGACTGTCTTTAGGACAAAGGCCCTTTTGATACCATTAATGCTTTCCAGGCTGGCAACGTCACTCAATTACTCGCTGTCTGGCTGGGGTCTGTCAGCTGGCGCTGTGCTTTGACTGTAACATGACACTTGAGGGGACAACATGTAACCCCACCCAAAGACGAAATGCCATGTTTCAGAGCCGGACTCTGGCTTGAACTATACCTCCAAGTACAGAAGAAAGAGCTGGGCACTTGCTGAGCCATGTTAGAGATGGTGCCTGTCCACCTATTCCCTGGCAAGGCTGGGGAACTTGATAAGAGACAGTGATGTCTGTCACTTTTGTTTGCCGTTGATTATCAGTCCAGCAGAGCCCCAGTTTCCCCTGAAGCCAGAAGTTAGCTCTGGGAAGACAGAAGTGGAAGAATGCAGTGCCATGACATATCCTCCTGCCCCTTTCTTCCCCTCCGGTTCTTAATTTTGGGGAAGTTTCCAGAAACCACAGTGACACATCCTCATTTCTCACCCATCTCCTGTTTACCAGAAAGCCTAAAAGTGCCCCAAAAAACCTTTGACTGCTGTTTGCCCAGCGAGGCTTGCACAGCCCTGAGGTAGAAGGTCGTCTTCCTCTCCTGGGGTCTGCTAAAGGGCTGTGCCCCTGGCATGGTGGCTGTCACTGTCAGCTTTTAATTCCTGCCTTGGAAACACAACGTGAATCAAGTGGCACAAAGGATCATCTCTGTCTAGTACTGATGCCTGTCGCACTGGTCACATCAAGCTACTACAGCCTGCCACTGAACTCTGTAAATTTATACCGAAGCCCAGCTCAGTGTCAATCCATGCTACTCGAAACATGATAATAAAATACGTGATACTTTCATTAATACTGCTAGTTTCTACTGGTGTATACAGAACTCATAGAGGCTAGAAATTTCATGAGATATAAAGAAGGAAGAGAAGTTCTGTGGGGCTGGCCCGGGGTTTTACGCCCCACAGACGAGTGCGACAGCAAGCGCAGGGCTGGCCGTGAGAGCGGCGGNGCCGTGAAGGGCGCTGGCCGTGAGGAGCGCTGGCCGTGAGGAGCGCTGGCCGTGAGGGGGCCTGCTCGTGAGGGAGGCTCGCCGTGAAGGGCGCTGGCCGTGACGGCGGCAGGCCGTGAGGAGCGCTGGCCGTGAGGGGCGCTGGTCGTAAGGGGCGATGGCCGTGAGGGCAGCCGGCTCTGAGGGCGGCTGGCCGTGAGGGGCTATGGCCGTAAGGGCAGCTGGCTCTGAAGGCGGCTGGCCAGTCCCGCCGGGGGCCCGTTCTGCTGGGCCGCGCTGCCCCCTGCCGCCCGCCCGCCGCACCGCAGCCGTAGCGCCGCAGGGCTGAGGTGCTCCCGGGAAGGTTTCCACGGTCTCCGGCAATGCGAGGGTATGCGCTGTTCCCCACTAGCCCAGCAGTGACAATTCGTGCTGTCCCTGGGGACGACGTCAAGCACCGAGGTGCTTGAGGCTTCCCAGCTCTGGTTCTGGGATCTGAGGAGCTGGCTGGTTGAACTCCCTTCTTGCCAGCTTCACGTACTTGTTCTAATGAAGTCACTTTGCGTCCCTAGTACAGAGTAAGACCTTTATATCCAGTCTGATCCCAAACGTTGCAGCATCCTGGAGTACGCTGAAACACGGATTCCTCCCTAACATCCTTCTCCCTTTGTGTCATTTCCCCTTTGTTCAAGCCTTTATTCTTGCAAAGGATATTTCAAGTCTCCTTTTTATCTGCTAACTTTTTTCCTTCCCTCACGTTTTCATCCAACTTTTTTTCCTCCTTTCTCATCTCTGGCAGCCTCAGCATTCTCCCCTCCCTTCATGAGGAGGGCTTGGAGCTTTGCAGATTTTAAAGCCAGAGAGCACTGTGATGGTCTAGTCTGGACCATACAACTTCCTTCAATTAACTCCTTGAATTACTGTAAGTCTTTCAGAAGAATTATATTTATCTAGTCTTGTCACCCTATCCCCAACGCAGTATCTTTGGTAGCTATCTGAAGAAGTCTTTCAGCAATTTCCTTTTTTGCCATGTTGGCACTTACCTAAATTGAGATAATCCTTCAGCTTCTCGGTTTCATGCACTTGCAGCTCTCCTCCTGCGTTTCTCAGAATCCTTAGAGCACGATTTCTTGACCTCAGCACTTCAAATACCCCTCAGAACTCCTCTCTCCTGAGCTTTTAAGTTTTTACAAAGTGCCATGTGTGACGGCCAGGTCAATTTTTCTCCTCAGCATTAGGAATCTTTTACTAATCTGGGGTCTTTTCCTGTGAAAGACACACTTACTAAATTTGCTAATAAATGGTTAGGTTGTACTTTTCATCTGGATTCTCTTTGGTCACATTGGCCAGACCCATGGCCTGTGAGTCATGATCCCTTTCCTATGGCACTCACAGCGAGTAAAAATCAGAGCTCTTTTCCTCCATACTCCTGAGAACTAATATTTTTCTACCTAACCAACCTAAATAAAAGGGTTTTTTTAGTCTTTATAATTCCTTGTCTTTTGAAATGCATTTTTGCTTGCTTTTACCCATTTATCTCACTTATACCTCATATTTGTTTAAAATGTAACTGCTTATTGAGATGAAAGCATAAAAACAGACAATGACTGGAGCTGTACAAGGCCTGGTACTATATTGAAAATGTTTTCAGGTAACTCAATCAAAATCAACCTGTTTTCATGACACAGCTGGAGACAATGGGGCCTCAAAAAGCTCTCTGGGCATTGCAATTCCTTTTGGAAATGAAGACAGCCCAGCTGGCTGTTGGAATTTCTCAGGTTATGTTAAGAAGTACTTCGTAAAAGCAATTGAGGTCAGTAATAATTCACAAAATATTTCTACACTCTGTTTCACCTTAAGAAAAGGAGAAGCCCTCAGAAAAATGTTTAAAAGCTGGAAAAGAGAAGCAACAATGTTACCCTGATTTTCTCCTTCCACCATTAAAATACCTGTTCGTGTGACCATGTTCGTTCTGAGCCGTCCTTCACGCAGATGTCCAGCCTCAGCTCCGTCCCCGTGGCTCCGTGTTTGCTGTCCACACAGAGGTTGGCTGCCACATTTCGAATCTGCAAAACCAAGCAGCAACATTTCCCATTAAACTGGGCTGCAGATAGAGCTTTCAGCGTCAGGGCTTAGGAGTTTAGCTCCCAAGGACTTGAGATTGACCATCAGTTACATAAAACTGGTAGGAATTACATTTTGCAGGGTAGAGAGCCATGTCCTGCAATGAACTACTCTTTTTAGGAGCGGCTTCAGAAGAATCAAAGTTTGAAATATTTTGCCTAACAAATGAAAGGTAGGTCTTATGAAATAAATTCATGCAAAAAAAACTAAGAGAAAAAGAGTTTGAGAAGTTCAAAGCTTGTCTGACTGCTTCTTCCATCCTATGAGAGCAAGAGAGATCAACAGTATTAGAAGGAACTGATTTCTGGATGAGTCTCTCCCAGGCATGGGAGCAGCAGTAGGCATTAAAAATTCAGGCATGCCCTGTTCCAATCCATGCTCTTACTTTGACACAATAACACCATTGCAGATAAGGTCACACATTACTCCCTGAAGTGCAGAAAATTAAAAAGTACTTAACAAATCTGCACTGAAACTTAGGCTTTTAAAAAGTACCTAACAAATCTGCACTGAAACTTATGCTTACACGTGGAGGTTCCTTCTGTGTGCCTGCTGCAAACACTGCAGTGTAACTTGTTCTTAAAAGGAAAATCTCATTCTTGAGGCTGAAGAAACTGAGTAATAATTAATCTGTGGCTATCAATCATACCTATTATGTACTACTGTGGACACATATATTTTCTTTGAAACACTGGGTTGAAAATATTTGCCCACTGCCACCAAAAAGAGCAAAATCCTAACTTTATTTTGCAAATACATGCACATTTCTCCTTGAGTACTTTAGTTGGGTTAAAAATCCTTTAGACACCTCCATAATGAAAAGGATTTCTTAAAAAAAACTTACCCTCTCAATGAGATAAACAGAAACTGAGTAATCAAAGTGCATGGAAACATGTACAAATTCTATATGTATAAAATATAGAAAGCAGGTGCATATTTTGACATTCTGGATGCTACTTTAATCCTTTTTTAAAAGAAAGCTAGATGCTGAACGGAGATACCATTGAGTAGTCATTTGTGTTTTTTCATGAAAAATACTTTAGAGGTCACTGCTGTTGCCATAATATGCCAGACAAATGTACACATTGCCACTGCATACCTCATACACATCCTAAGGACAGAAAACTTCTCAGCATTGCACAAAATGTTGTGAGGAGGGGAAATCCTTCTGCATGCAAGACACATGCCAGAGCTACTCTTCTCTTTTTCTGATTCTGGAGGGGCAGGATCAATTCTATTAACCATGATCAAGAAAGATTTACACAATTGGGAAAGCAACAGGTAGTGGAGAAAATGTAAAAAACAGTCACCTTCAGGAAAGGTTTCAGGAGGTGCATTTGTTTAGCTTAGAAAAGAGCAGACTGGGCAAAAGGTGGGAGAGCATCAGTTTGAGCAATTGCCTCCAGGAACCTTTGATCCTTCACAAGAACTCAGAGAAGCACTTGTTTTAAAACTTGGACCAGTGCAGTCCTAGGATTTTTTTTCTTTTTTCAATACAATAAAAATTGCTAAGGATGGAGTAAAGCACTAGCTCTTCATACACACAACCAGATGCAGAAATCCAGCAATGGGCAGCCCCACAGTAAAAGAGATGAAAGATAATTTGTTCTCAACAGCCTTCATTTTCATATCACCCAGCAAAAGAGGCAGGAAAGAATAATGATGGGAATAGAAATTAATGTCATATTTTTAAAGTTTCATGTGAAATACCTACGCCAAGTACAATTTTTTTTTTTGGAGAATGTTCAATCATTACTCAATGCACTTAAATTTCCATTGTATAGATAAAGATTTCTGGTCTAATAGAAAATTAAATGATACATCAGTTCAGTTCTTACAGCATGCAAGTTAATTAAAATGGAACTGCTAACAATTGCCATTAATAATTGGGTATATTTATGTGATTCAGAATTGTAAAATGACAGTGAATACACTCCACGTCCAATTAATGCGTATTGCATTAAAAGGCTTTCATAATTTTGTCTTGATGGCATCACTCCATCCCAGTCTCTGTCATTTGGACTGTGCAGTAAATGTGTTCAGTCCATTTCTGGAAAAGGCTTGAGCTGAAGCTACATTTAGTTCCTTCACTGCTGGAATCTCTCTCTCACATTCTTTATTTCCTCCCCTCTTCCCTCTGCTCCTGAAAGGTTTTCTTGAGTTAGTTTTTCCTCTGTTTTTTTGCAGCTTACATGTTAGCTCATTCTTTTTTTGTTTCATCCTTTCAGCTGCAGAGGGGTCATGGTTTGTTTTTTGTTCTCTTTTTGTAATAAGATATTTCAGTCAAGTCTGTGCTTTTGTTCTCTGGCGCTTCTGTGTGGCCTTGGCAGTTGCTAGAAACTGAACTGAGCCATCATGCCAGAGCCACGGGGAATGTTCTGCCAAGCATCAGCACCACACAGCCTGCAAATCCCCTAAGATGCTTCCATGGACAAAGGAAGGAAAGCAGAAGCACAGAGGCTTTTTTTTTTCCCCCCGCATTTATACACCAATATGCATTTGAACTGCCTTGTCTCCAGTCACACAGCATTATGGATGCTAAAAAGCTT
>VWZT01000205.1:0-116411 GCA_013397055.1 Pachycephala philippinensis
GAAAGTGCTCAGGGATGCTCCAGGGTGCTCGGGGAATGTGTGGGAGCGCTTTGGAGGGTGCTCCAGGGGTGCTCCAGGGGTGCTCCTGGGTGTGCTCCAAGGATGCTCAGGGGGTGCTCAGGGCTTTTGGCCCCTCGTGGGGCTGCCCCCGGGCAGCATCAGCCCTGCATCACTGGGGACAGGAGTGTTTCCAGAGCACCCCCGGCTCCGGGATGGAGGCACTGAGCGTGGCTGGGCAGCTGCGAGAGGGCAGGAAGGCTCCGAGCCCTGGTGGGACCCCCAGAGGTCACCGTGTGAGGGCTGGGAGGGGTCCCCAGGCCCTGGGCATTGCAGTGGAAGTGCCCGGAGTTGTGTTTAGCCTCAAAGCCGAACCATAAAACCCTGCCCAGCCGTGAAGATGGGGCTCAGCCAAGCCCCAGCCCAGCCTCCGGGCTGAGCGTGGTCTCCCCCCGCTGCCTGCAGCCTCTCCCCGTTTCCCTGCCGGAGTTCCAGCCTCCCGGACCGAGCAGCTCCTGGCACCGTAACTCACTTCTGGCTCTGGCCAGGGTTGTGCTCGGGTTCCCCGTGTCCCGGAGGGGCAGAGAAGGAGAGGAGGGACGGGCAGCGCCTCTCCCTCTCCGGCAGCATCGCCTTTCCCCGGCCGTGAGCGCTGCCAGGGCATTGCTGAGCAGCCCAACTCTGCCGGGACCAGGCGTGCCCCGGGCAGCTTCCCCCAGCTCCCAGCGGCCAGATGGGGATTTCACACAGGGCTGGGAGCTCGGGCTGTGCTCCGGGAGAGAGCAGGCACAGCGAGCAGGGAGCTGCTGCTCTGGGGTGCACATTGCTGAGGTCTGGAGAAGAGGCTGGGTGCTCCATGAGGAGGTCGGTGAAGGCAGAACGTGGGTTGGATAATCTCAGCTGGAAGTTCAAGTGAGTTCAGGATGGAGGAAGTCGTGGTCTGGATGCTCTGGGTGTGATGTTCACCGTCCAGGGGTGGAAGTGGGTCTGGACTGTGCAGGGATATCTCATTTTCCTGTCAGCTCTGGGGTGTGACACCGCCAGGAAGGGTTTCCCTCATCCAGAGCCACCCCAGATATTAAATATTTCAGCTGTGTTGCCCAAATGAAATTGGTGACTACCCAAAAACATTGCTCATGCAGGGCAAGGGTAGCGACCACAGCAATGGCAGAGAAGGGAAGTAATGTAGAAAACTCAGCATTTGCCTTTGGACGTGTTTTGCGGTCTTCCACATGGTTTGTGTTTGATTTGGGATGGGCTAAATGGGAAAAGCTGATTTCTTAAATGGTTCCTGAGATGGCAAATGAGGAGGGGGAGCCTGTAACCTCAGGCTAATCATTGATTATTTGTCGCTTTGATTGTAATATTAAAAAATAAATATATCTGCTGAAATGCCAGTCAGCCCTATGAACAGCGACCTGGCTGGGGAATGTGTGGTTGAGGAGGGCTCAGAGAATGGATTCATTAAAACAGCCCTGGAACTGGAAGATGGGATGTCAGGGAGCCTGTTGCTGCTGTGGGCTCTGTCAGTGCTGTTTCCTTGTGAAGAGGAAAACCATGGTCACATTCAGCTCCTCTCCAGAAAGTCCTGTTGTGAGGAAGGTTCCATCTCCCTGGTGTCACCCCCTCATGCAGCGCTGGGGCTGGCTCATTCCCACATATTTCTTTACCACCAAGCAGGAGTAGGACATTGCTTCCCATCAAACAGCCTCTGGCATGGGAACCTTTTGGGAGGGAGAGGTTTGGCCTCAAAGCATTCCTTGAATCAGGAGCGGCGTTGAGATCCCGGGACACGGCTGCTGGATGAATACAGGCTCATTCAGGAGCTTGGTGCTGGTTCAGGTCCCTCCCTTGGTGGTTTTACAGCCACCAAATATTTTAAAAGTTGCATTTTCATCACCGTGTGTCACAGCCCAACTCGTCAAAGCTTGGGTCTTTCCAAGGAAGCTTTGGGAGCAGCCACAGGGATGAGCGTGGCCCCATTGATGAGGGGAAGAAAAGTCAATATGGAAAGTTATTGTATTTTCCATTTGGTGCCCCGTTTGACAGGGGTTATGTGACTCTGCCTCGCTCCACAGCAGCAGGATGCAGATTTTGGTCAATAAAACCCTGACCCCAGCTCCAGGGGTGTGAAGGAGCCCATGGCTTGGGGCAGGAATCCTCACAGTGACAGTGCCAGGGGAGAGCAGTGGGGAGGAGCCGGCTGCAGCAAGCTCCTGCTTCAACCCTCTTTATTTTAGACCCCAGTGGAATTCATGTTTTGGGAAGCCTCAAGTCCTGCCCATCCCAGGGTTTAAAAAGTATGTGGAAAAGAAGGTGGTGTCATTATGAAGATAATACACTGCCCAAATGGATGATTTGATGGAGTCAGAAATGTGAAATACGGTGAAAAATCCACCCAGACAAAGAGGTCTCCATCTTCAACGTGTTAATATCTTAAATTATCATTGCAGCAGGTTCCTCTGCCCATCAGGGTTGAACGTGGTGCAAGTGAGAAAGCTGAAACTACACCAGCAATATGTGGCTGAGGCTTGGTCAAAATCCTGGAGGAAAATTCCCATTTCCTAAATGTGTGAGAGCTGGGAAGTGCTGCTCCAGGGCTCCCAGCTCCCGTTATCCACACAGGAATCACCAGCAGAGGAGGAAGGCGGCACGTCCATCCTCTCTGCAGTCCCAATCAATGAATAGAGTGGTTTCAGGTGGCCTGAAAAAGAAATGTTCCAGTGTGAAGAGGTTTTTGAACCTGTCAGGAGTGTGATCAATCCAAGTCTCGTTGGCTCGGGTCAGAAATCGATGTGAAATGGCTCCGTGGCTCCGTGGGGGACTGCGGTGCTTGCCCAGGGAAGGGAAATGCAACAACAGGGTTTTCCTAAAAGCACCTAAAATTTCCCACTGTCTTTGGCCACGTGGGAGTTACTCAGTATCATGGCAGCAAAGCTTGACTTGTCCCAAGGTCAAGGAGGTGGAAACCAGCAGCTTGGAAGAGTCCAGAAGCCATAGCAGGGCTTCATTATTTTCCTCAAAATTTGTGGGATTGAGGCAGGAAGAGTGAACATTAGAAACGAGGCACCTCAGATTTTTGTCTGCCTTCTGACTGTGCAGCACTTTTGTTTCAGGGCTTTGGGTGTTTTTTGTGATCACCTGGCTCTGGGAAAGGAGACTTTAGGGAAAACACCGCTCCGTGAGGGGCATGGGATAAAATCAGGAGAACCGACCAAAGCTTTTGTAAGTCTGTGGCTGGAATGAGCTGAAGGTCAGTCAGAAAAGAGGTTATCAGAGGAGGGGGTGAATGTGATCGTTTTCCCCTCCTGGTGAGCTGTAAAAGAGGGAGAGGGTTTGGATATCTGATACCTCCAGGTCTGACCCGTCTCTAATGGAAATGCTGGCAGGAAGCTCACAACATTTATTAGGCAGCAACGAGCAGCTTTAATAAAATCAGTACCCACACGACTTCATGGCAGGCGTTGGGAAAGGGGCCTGAAAAGGCTGTTTAAGTACCAAGGGCTGCTCACCCGGGGGATTGCTGAAAGAGATCAGCTTCTTTATGAAGTGGGGCCGGGTTCATTATTCAGCTTCCTCGTGAACCCTCTCTGCTCAAACCCCGGGGAGGCCCCACACGCCTCCAGGATGTTTTCCATGCGCACAGCCCCCGGCTCCAGCCCCATCCGCCTCCTCCTCCTCCTCTGCTTTTTTTGCAGAGAGGGTGGGAGGCCAGCCTGGACCTCTCCATCATCAGCCACGAGCTGATGAGTTGCAGAGAGAGCTCTCACAAATTGCTTCCAGCTCCCAGCTCTGCTCTGGAGATGCCCCGGGCAGGCAGTGGCCGAGGGAGTTTCCTCTTGGGGTGCGATGAGATCCCGGTGCCTCAGGGTACCCGTTGTCATCAGCCACGTGCTGAACCCATCCCCTGGCCCCGGGATGAAGGCTCTTCCCATAAGTAACAGGTTTTGCATCCCTAAATCCAGTCCTGCTCTGCCTCAGCACGTGCCGTGGGTGATACCAGCCTGCCCAGCACATGTGGTGGTGTGGCGGCAGGCTGGGATGGATCCAGCTTGGAAACTTCTCCTCCTTGGGTTTATAGCAGTGCCTCAGGCATTGTCTGGTCTCCCCACTTTAATTTTGGGTCTGCTCAGCTGCCTTCTGTCCCCTCAAGCTGCCATTCCAAGGGATGTTGTGGGGCACAGGACCACTGGCAGTGATGGTTGTGTGATGCCAGCAACACGTGGGAAGGTGGCTGATGGGCTCCCGGGATTCAGATCTCATCCAGCAGGAAGCCTGCTTGCTCTCACTTTGGGAAACCTCGTGACAACTCCTTGCAGTGCAAACCAGGACTTTAAACTGCTTTTATTTAGCTAGGTATTTGTTTAATCCCACAAAGTTTTCAAACCTCTTTTTTTTTTTTTCTCCTGGAGGGAAGCTCCTTCCTGCGGCCGTACCAGCGGCAGCGGATCACAGTGGAGATCCCACCCGTGTGCACGTCCCCAGCAGACTGGAAGTGGGTTATTTTTCTTCCTCTGCAGTGAAAACAGCATTGAAAAATCCGTACAACAAATATTCCCCGAGAGGCCATTTTTATTCCTGGTATGTCCATTTGCAGCGATAGCTCGGCCGGGTGTTGTGCAATCCAGACCGCCGGCATGGAGCAGGTTTGGGTGTAACCCTTTGGGTGCTGAGGGTGAGCTCTGTCTGTGGGTCACCCTCAGGTGATCCTGCCACTCTGCTCAGCTCCGTGAGGCACATCTGGAGTGCTGTGTCCAGCTCTGGGCTCCTCAGGACATGGAGCTCCTGGAGTGGAGGCTGTGGAGATGAGGAAGGGCCTGGAGCATCTCCCTGCCCAGGAAAGGCTGAGGGAGCTGAGCCTGGTCAGTCTCAGGAAGAGGTGACTGAGAAGAGATCCCATTCATGGATATAAGTATCCAAAGGGAGGTGTCAGAGGATGGACAGTGGTGCCCAGCAATGGGACAAGAGGGATGGGCCCAGGAATTTTCACCTGAACCTGAGGCAGAACTTCTTCCCCGGGCGGTGACCGAGCCCTGAGCAGATTGCCCAGAGAGGCTATGGAGTCTCCCTCACTGGGATATCCCAGACCTGTCTGGACACACTCCTGGGTAAGGAGCTCTGGGATGACCCTGCTGGAGCAGGGAGGTGGCACTGGATGATCTCGGTTGTCCCTGTCCTGAATCGCTCTGTGACAGATCCATGGTGGAGAGGAGAGGGGGTGAAGCCCAAACCTCCCATCCCACTGGGATTCTGTGTGGGGAGGGGAAGGCAGCAGCCCTGCCAGCATCCAGGCCAGGAGGGGTGGATGGGGTGGCTCTTGAGCCACTTCAGGGCTGTCTGGTTCCTCTCATCCGTGGGAGCAGCCGGCAGAGCAAAGCACCCCGACAGCTGATGGGAAGCAGCAGCAGTTTCAGGCCATGACCTCAGTTCTCACGCCTGAGGGACAATCTTGGTGAGCCCCTTCCCCACTTCCCACCCTGCAGCAGCCCCCTTGGGCAAAGCTATCAGAGGCGGGTTGTAAATCCATCAAGTACCAGCCCATAATTAATTAATTTGCATGTTTTCACTCCTTCCCTTCATAGCTCCCGATTAAAAGCTTACTTAAGGGGTCACAGACTTCTTCAGTTCCAGAGGGATTAAATCTGGGAACAACTGTAGGTCGTATGTGGGTAATTGCAATGAGGAAATGCTCCAAATTAAAGCTTCCTGCTAGGTCTTTCCAGTGGGAAAACCAAACAATTCTTTCAGAGTGACTTTAAAATCAGCATCCTATAGAAATATGTGTATTTTTTGCGTGGCGCTGCTGTGTCTGGAGAGCACAAGCAGCAGAATGCGCTCAGAAAAGACGCGCGAGCGTAACTAAAGCAGAAGAATTCTGAGCAGAAAAGGAGCCAGCGTGCTCTGGAGTTGGTTTTAAACCTCAGGCTCAGTAATTGCTTGTGAAAGCAAAAAGCCATCGACGCCGAGTCATGGCCCCGCGCGGTGTGGGATGGAGCCGCGTGGGAAAGGCGGCATTTGGGAAAGGCAGTGTTTGGGAAAGGCGGCATTTCACCGGCTGCTGGAATTATTTTTCATTCCTCGGGTAGGAAGTTTAACCCATCCGTGCCTCGGGGAGAGCTGGCAAAAGGACAAACGCTGCTGGTTCCCTCCGCGTCCAGATCCTCTGCTTCCTGCAAAGGCAAAACTCGTCTGCTTTTCTTCAAAGTGAATGTGTTAAAGTCCCGTTTGGGGGTTGCAGGGAGCTGGAGCGGCGCCAGCAGCTCTGCTCTCACACGGTGACAAGATGTGGTTTTCCTCCCTAGCATGAGATTTGGGTTGTGCTGCTCGCTCAGCGCTGGGAAAGGTGCTGGCACTGCTCCGGGATGGGAGTCCCTGGTGAGAGCCCCCAGCAGAGCCCCCTCAGGTCCCAGGGGATGCCTCCACTTCCCAGGACTTTTTTCCCAGCCCTGGAAGAGGTTTGCAGCCCGGGCAGTGACTGAACCCCTCGGCCTTTGCAAGCATGAGGTTGTTGCGAGTTCAGTGCGGAGACTGAGGGATTTGTCCCTGTTGCCAGCCCGGAGGGGCAGCAGTCCAGGATGCCCGAGGGGAATGCCAATGCCGGAGCTCGGGACGGGCTCGGGACGGGCACTCTGCCCATCACTGAGCCACATGCCACAAGTACCCTGCCCAAAATCACAGAATCACAGCACGGTTTGGGTTGGGAGGGACCTTAAAGCCCTTAAATCTCGTTCCACCCCTTGCCATGGGCAGGGACCCCTTCCACCATCCCAGGGTGCTCCAAGCCCCGTCCACCCTGGCCTTGGGCACTTCCAGGGATCCAGGAGCAGCCACAGCTTCTGTGGGCACCCTGTTCCATGTGCCTGCTCTGCCAGCTGACCCCTGCCTTGCCTGCTGCCAGCTGGAAGTTTGGATGGATAACCCCAGAGCCAAGGGCTGGAGAGTTTGACGCGGAGAGTGCCCCTGTTCCCCCGGGCACACCGGGACATGCTCTGCCCATCCCGCCGGCATTCCCGCTGCCCATCCCGGCCGGCATCTCCCGGGGGGCCGGAGGGGCCGGAGCTGCCCGGATAGGGGCGGGGGACTGTGCCTGCTCCGCCGGGAGGACCCGGGGACACCGAGCCCTTGTGAGCGGCGGCGGGCGGCGGCGTTTCCTCGGGAGAGGCGCTCCTGGAATTGCTAATGCTCCAGCCCGGAGTGCAGCATGCGGAGGGCTGCGGCTGCAGCATCAGGTACAGCCACAACCCCGCCGTTAATTATTGACTCTCCTCTCAATTATCAGCCCTGATAAGGGAGAACGCCCGGCAGCCCTCGGTGCCCTGCGCTTTCTGGGAAAGAGAACTATTTAAAGTGGAAAAGTCGCTCGTTTTGTGCGCCGCGATTGAACTGTCCTCTCAGAGGTCACCCGAGAGCCGTGGGTTGCTCTATTGGAAAATCAATCCCTCTTTTGTGCTTCTTGGTTTAAACTTGTGTTTGCTTTCTGAGCAAGGTCACAGCTCAGCTGACCAACTTTGTGAGTGCTGGAGCCGGCTGGGGCTCAGCCACGACGCGTTCGAGCTCCGAACCCTTCGCTGCCGGCTCGGGGCATGGGAGAAGATGCTCTGGAGGGAGGCGAGAGCTGCTGCTCCCCGGGGGGTTTGTAGGTGCCAGCGGGAGAAGGTAACATCACTGAATGCTTTGCTAACCACAGCTTTTCCTTCCACCACCAAGTGCTGGAGCCGCTGCTGCAGTGCAGGAGAACAGAGAGGCAGAGCTCAAATAATGTTGTGTTACAGCTAACGAGACTGTGCTAACGTGCTGGTGGATTATCTTGTTATTTATAGGCTCGGGGTTGACTGTTTCCCAGTTAAAATTGCTAGCAAGACGCTCTGGGAGAATGAATTTTGTGTGTATTTGTGGTATGTGGCTGAGTTGATTTGTAATTTAAATGTTCGGGGGTGCAGTGGTGCTCTCCTTTCTGCTGGCTGGGGTGGATGGGGGAGCTGCTCCCGTTGCCTGGCAAGTGGGATGGAGTGAACGAGGGGTTAAATGTGAGTGTAAAGAACCAGTGTTTGAGTCCAGGCTGGTTAAAAAGACAGTACATTGTCCCTGCAAAACGGGCTGCCCCAGGGAATGAAACCACTTCACTCTGTGCGGTTGCCTTCTCACATATTTGGCTTCTCCCTTTCCATTTCTGTATGTATTTATTCCTGCCTTGAGAAAAACAGCCCAATTCCAATCTGGATTAATCCTCCCCACGGCCTCTCTGGGTAGGAAAGGTAAAAATCGGCGATGCGTGGGGAGAAAAAGAAATGTTCTTCAGTTTTATTTAATAGAAAAAACTCAGCAAATACAGAATCTGACAGAGTCAGCCTAACAGGTTTTAGCAGGATGGAGACCCACCTGAAAGTGTTGCCCTGCCTCAAATTATGGGCTGGACCCTGGGTGTAAGGGTCTGCTACTTCTGGCAGATGACTTCATGTTTTAATCTCATTTTTCTTAGGGACAGGCGTGGGAGAGCAGCTGTGGGGTCTAAAGAGGCACATTTTTTGGCTCTAAGCCATCTTCTCCCTGCCTGAGCTGCCCTGGGGGAAAGGAGAACATCAGCAATCCAGTTGGGTACATTCAGCATCCTTTTACGAGGCGATTTTGAAGTAGATTGGTCAAAAGAGAGTAGTCGTAGTATCAATTTGGGCTGCAGAGTTGGGACCCGGCCAGCTCATAAATGATCCAAATAGATGTAATTATCTAGATATTAAAAACCACCCTATTCACTCTCTTTCCCCCCCCCTTCTGAATAAATGACCCAGAAGAGTGGAGTGTAGCTGGTCAGGCTGTAATTGGCTGCAGTCGGAAAATGAGGGGAAAGAAACAACATTTGAGAAGGAGGTTGATGTTTGTTTTGGCACGTGCTGTTCATGGGCAGGAGGAGCCAGAAGGAGCTGCCCTTTGTAGAAGGAGTGTGGTTAATTGGAGAGCACATCAGGAGCTTTCCAGGAGCTCACAAGGTGCTGGGTGGGCATCAGCGTGACCCTCTGTGACCCTGCAGGAGCTTTGGGGAGCTCTGATGTTCTCCTTGGGCTGGTGATGCCTAAAGAGGCCAACCTAGAAACAGAGACTGGGCAGGAGGAAGGGAATAAAGGTGGATATTTATTTGAAAGGCCTTCAGAGGCACACCNGCTGGGTGTCCTTGGAGAGCAGCCTGGAGAGGCTTTGTTCTGTCTGTCTCAGCATGAGAGAGCAGCAGCTCCCAGGCTGCAGGACACTGCAGAGTTACACACTGGGAATGCAGCATTGGAAAAATATAAAAGCTAAAACGTAAGGCATCACTGGGACCTTCCTGACTTTCCATCAGGGCTGTACATTGACCATAAACATGCCTACCTGATTGACAGCTAATTGTTCCTTTAAAAGGTTCTGATCTTTCAAAGTATTTGTTAGAGAATTGTAGAATGGCTTGGGTTGGAAGGGACCTTGAAGATCATCTCATTCCACGGGCAGGGACACCTTCCACTAGACCAGGTTGCTTGAAACCCCGTCCAGCCTGGTCTTGGACACTTCCAGGGATGAGGCAATGACCTGTGGTAACAATACAGCAGAATCTGACTTCATTTTTCAGCTGGTCTTTGGTAAAGTTTGGCTGGACCCCGTTCATGGGGAGCTCTGGAACTGTGGTCAAGTGCTGAAGCCCTCGCTGAGGCAAAGCTCTGCACACAGAAAATGAGTTCAGACTCGGGTGGTTTGGTCCATGAGATGGGTGTGAGCTGGGGCTGGCTCAGCACAGGCTTTGCGCTGCTTGGCCCTGCCCTGAGAATCCTGCGCAGCTCAGGGATGCACTGCAGGAGCAGGGATGGATTTCCAAGCGGCTGTGGGACCGTCTCTGGCCAGGAACCAGATTGAATATTGTAAGGAGAATCATAAACAAACAACCTACTGTTCAAGAAACTCCCACTTCATCCTCTGTGGCAGAAATTAAAACCAGACCTTCTCACTTGGAGCGTTGTTGTCCTTCTCACACAAGTCAGGGAGCCTCCTACTGAGATATCCAACTGCCCCAGCCTCCTTCACCCTTCCCTGCCTCCTCCCTGTGCCTTTCTGAAGGGCCTGGAGGAGAGAAGTCTCACCCAGGACCTTTCTTGGTTGTTCCCAGCTTTCATCTCTCATGGTCCAGGAGGGTCTCATCCATGTCCACATGATGGGAAGGAGCTGGAGGGCAACAGAGCCCAGGAATGATGTGAAGATCTCAGTGTTGGCTGGGGTAGATCTCCACCTGAAGTTGTTCCCCGAGCTGAAAGCCATTTGTCTGTGGTTCAGTGCAGTTTGGTGAAGGTTCTTTTTAACAGCAGGGACGTGCTCTGAAGTAATGGCTGTCGTTTGAACGAGATTCAACATAAATTTTGAATCTTTGCTTGCTGTGGGTTTAAAAAAAAAAGGCAAAGCAGTCATTTCTGTGTGTAGTTTATATCCCTGTTGTCAGGGATCTTACATCGTGTTGGATATCTCCAGCCTGCAGGAGTCAGTGGGGAGTCCCTGTGCCATTGATCTCGAGTCATCCCAAATGTCTGTCTGTCTGTCTGTCCTCGCTGGCAGCCAAAGCCTCTGTGATGCAGGGGATGTTTTACAAGGACCAGCTCCCCGGGATGTGTCTGTCAAGCACAAGTTGTTGCCTCTGGAAAAGGAGCTATTGATTTTAGCAGCTTCAAAGCCCTTGGACTCCACTGGGCTGCAGAGGATGGGAGGGGGGTGGAGTGGGAAGACTTTTAAGGCTTTAAGGAGAGATGGAGTTCACATGGTTGAGGTTTTTTTATTAAATTAAAAGTATCAATTTCTTTTTTCAAGGGTGAAGCGACTCTTCAGCCCTTGTCAGAAGATGTTTAAGTGACAGCCCAGTTAGACCCCACCATGGAGAAGACAGAAGGTATGGAGCCAACAGGATGTTTATTTGCTCATTTATTCCTTGAAAAAACCCCCCAGCCAAGCCTTGGAGTAATTTCCTTACCAGAAATGCTGTAAATAACCTGTTCTTTGTAGGTGTGGGGCCAGGAGGTGAAAAATGCATCATTTATTATTATGCAGACTTCCTAAAAACCACAGCAAAGCAGGTCCCAGCTCTAGATCAGCATATCTTTGTCCTCCCATCCTCTGGGACAGATCCCAGCTCCCACCCTCCAGCTGTGCTCCTGTGCCCTGTGATGACCCCAGTGGTGTCTTCCCTCTGTCCTTCCTCTGACTTCCACCCGAACAGCACCTGCATCTCAGCGATGCTCTGTGATGAGCAGCACCAAAATCCCTTCCAAATCGTCCTGCTCCTCTCCAGCTGCTGCACCAGGATGGAGGCAAAGGGGTCAGCCATGGGCCCTGCTTCCCCCTCCTCCTCCTCACTGAGCCTAACTTGTTTGCTCAGAGGTGCAGAGCAGCCCAAACCACTGGGATTTCAGGGACTTGCTGCAGAAGTTTAACTGTTTAGGTCCTCGAGGTGGAAATTCGGGGGCTGTGAATGTTTTCAGGCTGGAGATGGCTGTGTTAAGCTGTGTTAAAGGGGGAGACTCGGTGCAGAGCTGCTGTTTGCCTGTGCTGGCTGGGTGGGCAAACACACTGACACCCATTTAGTGGTGATTTGCCTCAATTAAGAGCCGTGCTGGGAGCCTGAGCCGGTCACCTTGGGATGCACGTGTTCCGCATGGCTGCGGCTCTGAACGCCCGGCTGGCGCTGTCTGGGTCCAGCCTCTGCCTGGATCCATCATTTTCAAGGAATAATTTGTGACCTGGTGCTTGCAGGTGAAGCGAGGCAATGATTTTCTTGCTTGGTGTGCAGTACTTACGCCGCTGAAAAGTTAAAACCAAACCAAAAGCCTTGAAAAATGTCGCTGTCATAGATTGGTCCCACCTTCTGTTACTGAGCTGGATTTATTATCCACCAGGCAGCTGTCTGTACCTACACAGACACGTAGCTCTGCCTGCAAAACCTGCTGTTTGCTTAATTGCCAATTAGAGCCATGATTTCAGCAAATTTTTGGCTTCCTCAGTGCAACAATTACCTGATGCACCTCTGGAAAAGCAGATCAGAGCTTGGCGCGTGTCGCTGTGTCTCTGCACAGCTTCACCCCGAGCCTCTGCGATAATGAGCTGCAGCCCCTGCCTGCCCAAAACTGAGATGAAAAGAGAAAAAGCATCTCCCCCCTGCTCTAAATATTTTTTTTTTCAGAAGTCAATAATTGCTTTTTTTTTGGGTTCTTTCAGCAGATGGCCAGCCGCCCAACCGCGACGGGGACAGGGAGCAGCCCCGCAGCCTCCCCTACTCCCTGGAGACGCCCTACGGCTTCCACTTGGACCTGGACTTCCTCAAGTACGTGGATGACATCGAGAAAGGCAACACCATCAGGAGGGTCCACATCCACCGCAGAGCCAAGCAGCCCAAATTCAGCACCCTGCCCCGGAACTTCAGCCTGCCTGAGAACGGCTCCCGAGGATGCCCCAGCGCTGCTCCCACCAAGAGCTGGACCTCCACCTGCTCCTTCCCGCAGAGAAAGGCTTCCCTGGGGGAGGAGACCCCCAGAGCCCCCGAGGCAGTGACCGAGGAGCCGAGCTACCGGAGGAAAGCGCTGCTGGCCGAGACACGGCGGCAGGCGGAGCTGGGCCGGCCCCGGGATGCGGAGCTGGGCCGGCCCCGGGATGCGGAGCTGGGCCGGCCCCGGGATGCGGAGCTGGGCCGGCCCCGGGATGCGGAGCTGGGCCGGCCCCGGGATGCGGAGCTGGGCTGGAGCTGGGCACGGCCGCAGCTGCTGCGAGCCTCCAGCATGCCCGAGGCGCTGCCACCCGGCCAGGGCCCCCCGGCCGGACCCGCGCCCCTGCGGACCCCTCCCCAGCACTGCCAGGACCAGGGCGGCTCCGAAAGCGCCTCCCGGCCCAGCTCGGACAGCAGCGTGCTCAGCCCGCCCCGGGAGGTGAGCTCGGAGCAGGACGGCTCCTCAGGGCATCCCGTGCAGCTCCCCCGGCAGAGCCAGCAGCTGCAGGTGGTGATGGAGAGCGGCGGCGGGGAGGGCGATGCCGATGTGCCCAGGGGTGAAGCAGCACCGGCGGCTGCCCTCCAGCTGGCAGAGGAGAACATGAACCCTGCGGAAAGCAGGCTAAGTGTGAGTGAGGTGGAGCTGAATGTGCTGAAGGAAGGCGAGGAGAGGGATGTCCAGGCTGGAGGGGACAGGGAGAGTGGAATTCTGCAGGCTCCTGACGCTGGAGAGCCCGGCGGGGTCGCGGCGCTGAAGCAGCAGATCGCTGACCTGGAGGAGCAGCTGGGCAAGAAGAAAGAGGAGCTGGAGCGGGTCAGGGCAGTGCTGGAGCAGCAGGATCATGAGATCCAGGAGAAGGAGAAAAGCATTAAGCTGCTGGCCAGCTCCAAAGCTCAGCTGGAAGAGCAGCTGTGCCAGGAGAAGTCCAGAGAGGCCGAGCCGCGGGGCAGCGGGGCCTTGCAGTGCCTCGATGCCGCGGTGAACACGGAGCTCTCCCAGGTGGCAGGGGTCAGGCAGGCCCAGGACAAAGGCGTCAACGTCAACATCCCGCTCTCCACCAGATCCATCGGCTGCGGCGTCCACGGGGCAGATGTCAATGCACAGGCCGTGGAGCTGGGCACGTGGAGAGAGCAGGGACTGGCAGAGGGACATACGGGTGAGGCCAGCATGGAGGCTGGACTTCCTGCTCCGTGCCTCACCCAGCTGCAGATCCACGAGCACCCCGGCGACGACAACCAGAACCACCGCAACAGCTGCGCCTCCCTGGGCCCAAAGGCAGCCGAAAGCAAGGCAGGCTTTGGAGAAAATAAACCTCGGGAAGGGCTGGAAGAGGAAGGTGCCCCTGGCCACGAGGACCTCCCGGCTGTTGACCCCATTGGCCAATATGTGAAAAAGATCCAGGAGCTCCTGCAGGAGCAGTGGCTGTGTTTGGAGCACGGGTACCCCGAGCTAGCCAGCGCTATCAAGCAGCCGGCCTCCAAGCTCAGCTCCATCCAGAACCAACTGGTTAATTCCCTAAACTCCCTGCTCTCTGCCTACTCCTCGCAAGGGCCCGTGGATAAGGAGAATTCCAACACGCACTATCAACAGTTGGGTAAATAATATTGGCATAGGCTTTGATGTGTCCGGGCCAAATCCTTTCCCATTTATTCCAGCGTGGAGCAGGGGGGATGTGGTGGAACAGTTGTTGTCAGTCAGATCAGGAAGAGTCTCGCCTAAGCGTGATGAGGAAGGCAAATCTCTGCACATCACAAGTTATGGATCTGAGATGAAAAAAAAGCAAAGAAAATGATGTAGGAGCTCATAAAGCCGTGGCTCTTTTATATGCAGGATCAGCTTCCAAAAGCTGCCACACTGGTGGCTGTTCCATCAAATAAACATTTTTTTATTTGGATTGGACATCTCAGTTTGCAAGAATATGGGGCTGGTGCTCATCTGGGGTAAATCAGCATCAGAACCCAAACCAGTCAAACTGACTGAGCAACCAGGCTGGGAAAAGACCTGTCCCCACTCACAGACCTTCCTCTAAAATAATTTTAGCTTATATGAAGATGGGAATCCAATGCCTGTTCATTGGGGGAGGGAGGGAGGGAGGGAGTTGCAAATAGATAAGTGATTTATTCCTTATAAGCAATATATAGACACTATTCAAAATCCAATGGAAAAACTCATCCATGTAGTGTTATAGCAGATTTATATAGGAAATTTCCAATACATTACTACTGGGAAAACAACCAGAAACCAAAACAGTATTACAAAAGTGAAATCTACTTATATTCATAGGACAAATACATAATTCCCAGTCACTTCCTTTATATTCCCAGTCACCGGGAGATGTTTGAGACCTGTATTTAAAGGTGGCAGGGCAGGTTCAGGTTGTGGCCAGCTGCATCTGTAGTTCTGCAAGACATCAAAAGACTCTCATAAGATGAAGTAAGATGCTTAAGGTTATGATTTACAGCTTGTTGCTAGAGGTTGGGAATAATTACTGCTAATTATGGCACATCTGCTTAATTAATCTATTATTTTGTATTTTGGTAGAAAACTCTCCAACCACAAGTCTTAAATCCATCATGAAAAAGAAAGGTTATGGTTTCCATGCAGGAGGCAATGGGACCAAAAAGAATCTCCAGTTTGTTGGGGTAAATGGTGGGTAAGCATCCGTTCAGAAGATAAAACTACCTTTTAACGTGGAATGTCCTCTGTATCGCTGGAGAAGTCATTCCTTTTCCCCCTCTTTTCCCCTCCAAACCTCCTGATTAAAAGGCCAATTGAAATGGAGCCTCTTTTCTCCCTTCTTTAATCCAGCACTGATAACCTGTGAGTAACCTTGGTGAGAAAAGGTGGTGGTGTGTTCAGAGCAGCTGGGGACTGACACTCTCTGCACACCCATCTCGTGGGGCTTCATCCAAAACCCGGCTGGGGAAGGTGGGAAGATTCCCTGGGAAGATTCCCTGGGAAGATTCCCACTGACTTTGGTGGGTTTTGGAGGAGGCCAGCACTGCCTGGGTGGGCACGCTGCCACTAACCTGCCCCACGCTCCAGCAGAGCCAACAGCACTTGGTTCAGGGCCTGGGAAGAGACTCTTTTGGTAAATAAGGAATTACCTTGGGGTGAAGGAGACTTTAGGTTGTGCTCCCCATTCCAGGTGTGTCCAATATCTCACACTCCTTGTGAGCTAAGCAGAGGCAGCATCTCCTGCTGAGGTGTCGTGCTGGCATGAGGAGTGCAGGACACGTGTCACTGTCCCCGGGCTGGGCAGACAGCTCTGTGTGCCAGTCTGGGAGCTGCTTTCTGCTCACATCCCGCTCCTCTGCCTTCCCAGCTTCTGGGTTCATCATGAGTTCCTCACTCTAATTTTGTACAGCTGCTTCTACCAAATGGGTACAACTCGTAGGGAGTGGAGGAGTCTTGGTTACTTGAAGAGAGTTTTGGGGTCTGTCAGAGTGAAATGTTCTGTTTTGTGGAAGATGTTGTTGATGCTTTTAGACAGCCACAGGAGATCTCTGTCAGGGCTGTTTGAGTGGTGGATCCAGCCCGTGCAAACACAGCTTTTGTCTCGTGCTCCTCGAGGTTGCCGCCGCCGCCCGTCCCTCCTTGCCACAGGGGCCGTGCTGCTGTCCTGGCAGCTCCCTGTCACCGTGCCAGCAGCTCCCAGCAGGGAGGCAGCTCTGGGTCCCTGCCTGGGCTCTGTGTGATGGACATCCCTCCAAACCCTGAAGTAACCCTGCCTGCTGCTCATTAACTGCTTCTGTCACACTCCCGCTGCTTACGGAGCCAAACAAAGACTAACCCCGACTTTGGCTGTGGCTCAGACCTTTTAACTTGCTGCTTGTCACCCTGGGCTTCACCCAAGGCCCATTGGAGTCAATGAGCCTTGGTCAGGCCCCGTCAGGGGAAGGAGGGAGTAACGTGTGGTGTCCTCAAATAGCTACGAGACGACGTCAAGCGAAGACACGAGCTGCGACGACAGCGCGTCCGACGGCGACACCGACACCGAGACCGAGGGCAGAGCTGGGGACGTGGAGCCTGAGCAGGCTGGAAGGGAAGGCAAAGGGGCTTCCCCAGGGGAGAAGTGTGAGGATGATGATGAGCAGGAGGCATCAGCAGGAGCAGCAGCCTGCTCTCAGCACGAGGCTCACAGGTAACCAGGACGCCGGGCGGTGACCGCGCTGTCGGTCGTGGCCGCAGGACACGGCGCTGCAGGGCTGGGCTGGGATGAGTTCTGCTTGGTGGAACAGCAGTGCTGACCTCTGCAGACAAGGGAAAAGGCTTTAAAGAGCTAAATATTTTCTGAGTTACTCCAGAATCTAATGGGGATTGATTCAGGCCCTATGCTCCACACTGAGTCATGTCTGGCGAGTTAGCTCATTTCTCCCCTCTCATGGAAAGTGTTTTGGTAAAGTTCTTTGCCAATCAGGAATAAGATGTTTTTTCTTTTCCCCACCTTAAGGATTTTCATAATAGATGAACTTGACCACACAAATCTGTGGCTCTGGACTTAAACCCTTACTTAAGTGCTTAACTTTGTACGTAAAATCTGTGTCAAGTCAATGGGACAACTTGTGTCCAATAACTTAAAACGTAAATAAGTGTTGAATGTATTCCAGTCTAATCTGTCTGTGGTCTCCTACCTGGTTCAATACCTCCTGCAAGTCGTGCCCCATGGTGGATTTACAAAAGTCTTTTCCCTTTAGATGCAAACCCTCCGAAGATTTCCTCGCCGCCTGCCAGCTCCTCAGTGAACACCTCCCAGAAATCAGGAGCACAAGCAACAAGCATCTGGTACAGATATTTCCCAACCCCATTTCAGACACGGTTCATGCTCTCTGTTCACTTTAATGCGTGAGATTATCCCGATGGCACATTGCAGGCTGTGCCCTGGACAGCTTTTTGAGGAGAGGGGGGTGAGGTGACATCTGAGTCAGTTTTAAAACAGCCAAAAAGAGTGGAAAAGGGGGGAAAAAAAAGGAAGATGAAGGCTTTGTCTGGTTACTCATCCAGGCTGCCACAGGAAATTCCTTTCCCCCTCAAGTTACAGCAGCAATCACAAACCCACAAGCTAAGTGCTGGCTGGGTGGTGCCAGAGCAGCGGGGCCAGGAGCTGGGGCAGCCACGGCTTCGCAGGGACAGTCACAGTGACACCTTGGTGTTTTCAGCAGCACATCCTCGGCTCCATCTCCCAGGAGTGGTTCCAGGTGTCCAGCCACAAGTCTTCCAGGCCAGAGGTGGTGGCAGCGTACCTGGAGGCGCTGGGGGACACCCAGCCCCAGCTGCTGGAGGCGGTGGTGAACCTGCCCGACAGGAACGGCAACACAGCTCTGCACTACAGCGTGTCCCACTCCAACTTCCCGGTGGCAAAGCTCCTGCTGGACACGGGTAGGAACAGCCTCTCTGCCCAGCCAGGGCTTTTGTGGGGCAGGGGGTGGGAATGGCTCTTGCCAGGGGGTTGTGGTCCCGTGAGTGATGGCTGCACAGGGAACAGGGGGACATGGACAGCCAGACGTGGCAAACATTGAGAGGGTCTGCCCAGGGAGCTCAGGAGCTGAAGGAGGTGGCACAGAGGTGGGGCTGAGGGCCAACAGCCACCTCCCTGCAAGGGACCCATCCAGGAGACAAACGTGGAGTCAACATCCATCCAGGAGACAAACGGGCCCAAAGTCCATCCAAGGGACAAGTGTAGGGCCAAGGTCCATCCAGGAGACAAAAAGGGGCCCAAGGTCCCTCCAAAATACAAGTATAGGGTCAAGGTCCATCCAAGGGACAAGTGTAGGGCCAAGGTCCACCCAGAAGACAAAAAGGGGCCCAAGGTCCATCCAAAATACAAGGATAGGGCCAAGGTCCATCCAGGAGACCTGGCTGACCTCAAGACCAGCATCCTCCCCCAGAGCTCAGCCCTGGGCCCGTGGGTGTACTCAGGGGTCCCAGCTGAGGCTCACTAAGGCTCATTAATGCCCTCACAAATATTGAGGGCTTTGCCACCCGACTTTGGGGTTGGCTCTGAGTCCCTCTACCCAAAGGGATGTCCCTCATGGCCCCAGTCCAGGTGGAATGGGGTGGTTCCCCAGCTTCTTGCAGCAGCCAAAGCCACACCGTGGCTTGGAGCAGGAGGATCAGACCCCTGAGAGCATAAGAAACCCCTCGGTGCCGCAGAAAAACTCCCATGTTAAACTATTGAACTTTCAGCTTGTGTTGCAATGAAAGAACAAAAATCTCAGCTGAGCTTGTACGGGGCAAAAATGTGCTCGTGCTCCGAGAGAACAGAGGCACTTTGGCCTTTTCTCATGGGCCGCACAATCCATGAAATGTTTGGGAAATGGCAGATTATCATACACATCTATAACCCGATTGTTTTCGCAGAGGCGTAGGGAGGGAAGGGTTTGAGGCAGCTGGTTCCCCAGGGCGAGGCTGGAGCCGAGCCCTCACCCTCAGACACGGCTCATTCCTCGTGGTGGAGCTGGAAACGGGCTCTTTGAAGTCAAAAATGAGTGAAACGGGGCAGGATGTTTTCCACGCTCGTTGGGTGACGGGCGTCTCTCTGCTGCTCTCTTGCCACGGGAGCCAAAGCAAACAGCCCACAGCTCCAACCAGCATGTGCTCCAGGCATTAATTATCCCCCTTTAATTCTTATTTGTTGTGGTCTTCAAAGTTAATTGCGTTGACCTCAACAGTTGTAATTAACTGTAGCACCAGGGGCCACCGTTTAACGCTGCGCTCAGAAGCCTGGATATTTAACACAGATAAATCCCCGTCCTGTGTCATTATGGAATAACTCCTGTTCCTGGGAATATAAGATGCCACACTTATGACTCCCTCTCTCCTTTCTGTTCCCTCTGGGTGATCCATTATGGGCTGGATCTGTCCCCTCCAGGCGTGTGCTGCCTGGACCTGCAGAACCGTGCTGGCTACACGGCCGTGATGCTCACACCTCTGGCAGCCCCCAAAACCCGCCAGGACATGGAGGTGGTGATGAGGCTGCTCAGGGAGGGGGATGTCAACCTGAGAGCCGCCCAGGTGCGTGGCAGGAATCAGCTGGGGGAATAATTTGGGTTCCCTACACTCCAGGATGAGACTGGGCAGCAGGTATTGGATTGGAGCTGCTGCTTCCCAAACGTTCCAAAAGCGACCTCAGCTGAGTTGCAGCGTGGCCACCCCCCGGCTCCCTGGGAAGGGTGTGACAGCTGGGGGAAATGGAGAGACTAAAAAAGACCGAAAATTTTCCAAACAAGTTTTTATGAGGTAAAAATCAGGAGTGGCATCAGGGAGGAGCAGTGAGGGGTGAACCCCAGGGCACGGGAGCCCCAGGTTTGCTGGTAAGCTTCATAGATTTTGTTCTCAGGGATCAGAGTGCCCTCATCCGTCTCTGCTCCCAAACTGCTGTAAAAGTTACTCCAGATCTGAGTGAAACTGCCCAGGAGGGTTTGGGGAACCCACATTTGGGGGCAGCTGGGCAGTTTGGCCATGCTGCTGCAAGGACCTTCCACAGGTGAACATGTGTCTCTCACAACACCTGCTGAGGAGCCCCAGTGGGATTTAATTTAATAACATGCAATAGGATGCGATATTAATAGGAAACTTGATCAGAGATGTACCATGCAATAATGTTGTGATATGTGGTTATGGGATGTGGGTTAGTGGTGGCTGGGTTAATGGTTGGACTTGGTGATTTTAGAGGGCTTTGCCAATCTAAATGATTCTATGATTCGATAAATGCAATAATCATTATTATTATTACTATTATGATTACCATCATCCCTGGCAGCCTGGGCGAGCAGGGCTGTGGGAGGAGGTGCTCAGGGGTGCTCAGGCTGTCCCTGTGACCCCGCAGGGAGGCCAGACGGCGCTGATGCTGGGGGTCAGCCACGACAGGGACGACATGGTGCGAGCCCTGCTGTCCTGCCAGGCCGATGTCAACCTGCAGGACGAGGAGGGCACCACGGCCCTGATGGTGGCCTGTCGCCAGGGCAACGCCGACATCGTCCGGCTGCTCCTGGCCCAGCCCGGCTGCCAGCTCACCCTGACAGACAAGGTGAGGCTCCACAACCTCACTGAGGCTCCACAACCTCACTGCACCAGGGGGAAAACCCAGCTGGGATCATGTGCTCCAGGCAGCGGTGCCCAAGGGGTGGATTTGAAGTGAAGAAGTGCGATTTCAGTCCATTTTTTAATCACTTTTAGGAGGGTACCCTTGGTTTTGGTGCTGCTGTGCCACGGATGGGGTGGCTGTGACAGCATCCTGCATCCCAGCCTGGGCAGGAGCAGTGGTGTAATCCTAAAAAAAACCCAGATGAAATCCCGGACATGTGGAATCAGCAGAGCTTCAGCTCTTAGAAATTAGCAGCAATTAACTCCTCCTCGAGAAGGGAGGCTCTCCGTGGGGACGCGTGGGACGGGGCTGGGCTGGAAATTCCTCCTGCTGGGCCACGGGGCTGCACTTGGAGTTACGGAACTGCTTTCTAATTAAACTCTAATTTTATCTGAGACATGCAGGAGGGCACCGGGGCCAGGCAGAGGCACAGCTGGGCTGTGGTTGAGGCCCAAAGGGGGGTTTGTGGGATGGTGACTCACTAAAGCAGGGAGGAAGGGGAGGGAGGGAGGTTTTGGGGATGGAGCCGGGATTCAGGCAGTGATGTCTCACCTCCTGTGTCCTGCAGGGCGGTAACTCGGCGCTGTCACTGGCACACGGGGACATCGCTGCTCTCCTGAGAGCCCACATGGAGCTCAGCCCGTCCCTCTCGGTGTGACCCAGCGAGGAGAAGCCAGGACGGGGAGCAGGGAGCAAACAGCTCCTCTTGGCAGGGCCAAGACAGCGGGGTCACAGGGGAGGAACCTCCCTGCATCGTCTGAAAACATTCCCTGTGTCTAATTCTCCTCATCCATCCCACTCACACCCCTCATCTGTGCCACAAACAACTCCAGACTCTCCCATCCGCCCCTCCCGGTGTAGATTTGGCAGGTGAGCAACCAAAAGGAACGAGAAAAGCACATTAGAACAGCAATACTTAGTCTTTTGTTACCCGAGGTTATGGGTGTCCTTTTAATCGACTACTTAACTGTATCTCATTTAACTTGTAAGTTTGTGTCCTAATATTTATTATCAGCTCTTCTGTAAGTAGTGGCAGGCAGCGATTACTCAGTGTATGTAACAACAAACACAAGCTGGACGGATTATGGAAAGCACAAAATCCTATTTATGTTTGCCTATGCGGGTCTGATGGAAGAATTAAAAATTAATGCTCTAGGAAAATATTTGAGTACGCCAGACCCAAACACACAGACATTGTTTTGCCTGGATTTGGAATTACCATATGGCTCTTATTTTTTCCCCTAATTAAGTTGGAGCTAACGGGGAAGCACAGCCCACTGACAGGCTCTGCATCACGGCAGGGCGGAGCAGGGCATTCCAGGCCCTGGAATATCCCAGCAGATTCCCTCACAGGGTGTGTTCATGCTGTCCAAGAGCTCCAAGAGTGGAGTGGGTTTGCTGGCAGATGCCTTTTGGACCAGTGTCTGCTCCCTGCTTTCCCTCTGCTCAGTTTTAATATTCCCCAACTCCTCCTGTAAAGCCAAGCCCTGATTTAGCTGCTGGAATTGGGTCTCCCCTACCACGGAGCAGCCACAGGGTCCAGCATCACCTCAAATCAGGGGTTTTTCTTAAATACCTCCGCTTCTGACAGAGAGGGAGGGCTCAGGCCCCAGTATTCCAAGCATCCTTGTTTTGCTGCATCAGGACCCACTGGATGCTCTCCCCTGGCTTTGGTGGAGCTGGTGTGTGGCAAATCCAGATCGCCCTGATTAGCTAATTACTCCTTTTTTTTGGTGTAACAAAAAAGCAGAAGTAAATTCCAGACCACTTTGGTTGTTGTTAAGTCAGTTCACATCCTGACAAAATGTCTCTTGAGCCCCCATCCTTGCAGGGAGGGGAGAACAGCCCTGACCTCTGTTTTCCACGGAAATCTGCCATCTGCTCAATTTTCTTTCCTTTCTTCACATTTTCAGTCCGGAGCATTCACTATCTCAAACTTCTATCTGCCTTTTTTTATCTATATCCCCAAATGCAGTCGCCTCCTTTATGTATAAATAAACTGAGTTAAACCTTGCCCTGTGTGTGCTCTTGTCCCCGTGGCTGTGCCTTTTCTGGGGTGACTTCACACACCTGCACAGGCCCAAAACAGCCATTTTTGAGGTGTTTCCTCAGATCAGTGACCCCCTCTCCATCCCGAGGGAGTTCCCTGCACGATCATGGCAGGGTGGGATATTTTTTGCAGGAATTCCCCCAATTTGTGTACAAAATCCAGCACGGGCATCTCTGCCAGGCCCCAGCTGCAAGCAAAAAGAGCCATAACACCATTTTGTGACAGTTTTCACTGAGTTTTTTCCCTGACAGCTCTGGATCCATGCATGCAGAGAGGAATTTCACTCTGACTCCTGCTGCTTCCCTGAGGAGGGGGAAAGTTTCGGCTTGAGCAGAATAAATGAGGTAGATTTTCTGCTCAGGATCGGGGTGGCTTTGGGAAGTGCCTGCCTCCTCCTCGATTTGGGGACAGGGAAGTTGTTTTTGGGGTGTGCTGCAGCTCTGCAGTGAGGCCCCACAGCCTTTGCTGCCTTCCCCTGCCCCCCTCCAATCCCCACTTCCCATCCCTGCATCCCAGGCTGCTTAACTGCATCCCCAGGATGTTTATTTTCATTCCTTTGCCTCAGATTTCCTCTTTTCCCCTCAAACCATCTCCCCAGGGAGGAGCAGCTCCCTCAGGGTGATCCCCTGGAGCAGCTCCTCTGCCCATGGGGGACCCTGAGAGATCATGGATGGGCTGATGCTGCCCCTGGCATCTCCCAGCGCCCAAAATTCCACTCTCAAAGCAGCAGATTGCACAAAATAATCATCTGTGGGATCTCAGTGCCACGGAGAGCCAGAGCCAGCCTTAATTTATATATTCCAATATCACTGTAGAGATCAAACTAAATATAGGCAAGGAGAAACCCACCCCCAGCGCGAGCTCTGCGCAGGACAAATGGAGACAATTAAGTCACAGCGAGGAAAGGAATTAATCTAATGATCTTTACAGGCTCAGCATCCAGCAGCCCATCAGCTCTGAAGGGAAAGAATGACGAGGAGCTTGGCTGAACGTGATTTTTCCACTCTCCTTTTGGGCATTCCCAGTGTATCCCTTTCTTTTGCTGCAAGGAGAGGAGAGGAAAGGGGGCTCTGAGGGTCTCACCTGAAGCACCTCAGTGCTCAGGGAGAGCCACATCACTCAGTCATCCTCAGCATCAACAGGATGAGAGAGCTGGGGGTGTTCTCCTCTCCTGTGAGACCTTAGAGCCCCTTCCAGTGCCTAAAGGGGCTCCAGGAGAGCTGGAGAGGGATTTGGGACAAGGGATGGAGGGACAGGACACAGGGAATGGCTTCCACTGCCAGAGGGCAGGGATGGATTAGAGATCAGGGGTAAATTCCCTGTGAGGGAGGTGAGGCCCTGGCACAGGGTGCCCAGAGAAGCTGTGGCTGCCCCTGGATCCCTGGAAGTGTCCAAGGCCAGGCTGGAACAACCTGGGACAGTGGAAGGTGTCCCTGCCCATGGTGGGGGGATGGAACTGGGTGATCTTTTAAGCTCCCTTCCAACCCAAACCATTCCAGGATCCATCCAAAGAAAAGCATCTCCTCTTGACACGGTTATCACCCAGATCCTGCCCCATCAGCAGCTTGGACGGTGTCAGTGCAGCAGCTCTCAGCAGAATTGAATATCCTTAGAAGAGATAAATGTCTCAGCAGCAAAGGCAGATTTATTTGCTGCAGGGGCAGCATCGGGCACAGCGACTGCTCCTCTGCTTTGGGGTCTGCGGGGCCAAGCTGGCCCTTCTTCTGTCCCCACAGCTCGGTGTGGAAGGGCCAATTTGCCCTGTTTTTCCAGGATGGAAGGCAGTTATTAGCAGGAGTGAGATGGGCCATGATTTCCTTCCCTGGAAACCTCCTGTCCCTGCACCCAGGTGTGCCCTTTTTGCAGCACCGCCCCGTTCACAGGGAAGAGCCAGCTCACAGTTTGGGAGTTTGTCTTTCCCAGCCTGGGCTGAGAAGATGGAGCATCCTCAGAGCATCCTCAGAGCAGAGGAAGGGGCAGCTCCTGTGGCCGGGCCTCCAGCCCTGGGCTGAAGGCTGCAGAAATGCAATATTTTGTCAACTGCTCCATCTAGTGCCGTTTCAGCAGAAAAAGCATCCGGAGCTCACCACTCGGAGCCAGGCTGGGCCCTGGGCAGCTTTCCCTGCCTGGGCTCTGGAGTGGTTCCACGAGGATGTGCCAGGAGCCAGCCCTGGTCCAGTGCTCACCTTACAGACCCAGAACCAAGGATCTTTATCCTGTTTTTCTCATCCTTCTCAAAATGGGACTGTAAACCCTTACATGGAAACATCTGCCCTGGAAAACAACATTCCTTATGAGCTTTTTCACTGTTTAGGAATCCCTTAGGTTGGATCAGGCTTGGAGCACCCTGGGATAGAGGAAGGTGTCCCTGCCCGTGGCAGAGGGTGGGATGGGATGAGCTTTAAGGTCTGTCCCAACCCAAACCATTCTGGGATTCTGTGACCCTAAATAAAGAGGGAATAAAGAGTTTATGCTACCACTGCATATTTTCCCTTTTTGTGCAGGAATTGGAAGTAAACTCTGCTTCACCCTCATCAGATTTGGGAAGGCAGCAGAGTCCTCAGAACCCACTTGGAAAAGGCTAAAAGCAAAGTCAGGGTGATCCTTGTTCCTTTTCCATTGGGGATGCTGCAGAACACGGATCTCTCTGATTTGCTGCCATCCTGGAAGGTGCAGCTATCCCAGGAATGTGCATTTAGGGAACAAACCCTGCCAAGAGGGCTAACAGTGACCATGGCAGTGCTGAACCAGGACATCAACCCACCCCAATTCTGGACACAGACATGTGGAGAAAGATGACAATGGAATTATGCATCAACGCTCAGCACAACTGTAAAAACTGAGGTTTTACACATGTGTGATGTTAAATTAATTCACTGCACTTCTTTCAGGCAGAGGGACATTAACTGCTCCATCCTGGCATAATCACATTACCCCCACAGGCTCCATGGATGTCACACTTCCAGGGTGGTAATCACCACGGGATTAATTACAGGGAATTTAGGGTCATTACAACGATTTCTCGTGAGCAGGATAACGAGGTGCAGGCCCTCACCCCTCCAGGCTGCCCTGCTGTCCCCACCCAACACCACCACAACATAACCTCGTTATGGGCTGGCCAAGAAAGGCCAACAGCCCTGAGATGGCTCCTGGTGATGCCAAAGATGTCCTTGATGCTGTCACTGCCAGCTGCAGGTTATCCCACGTCTCTCCAGGTGAGGAAGCTGATGGAGGGACTGTGAACAGGCACATGGCCCTTCTAAAGTAAAGGCTCTGACAGCTGAGTCCTCAAACCGAGGCAGGAGAACCCTGAGGATAAGAGGAAACAGAGGAAAGGTTGTGCCAGAGGAGGTTTAGCTGGATATCAGGGCAACACCTCATGCAATAGCTTTTACCCCTGACTTAAATTAAAATACAGAATAAAACAAATGCACAACTACTTATGCAACCGAGCTTTATTTAGAACCTTTGAAGTCATAAAACGTCTCATTTTACTGATCTACGTAAACATACAATCAGGAGGTTTAATTGCTTTTTCCCTTGCGCAGAAATAAAGTTTTAAACAAACCAGAACACCTCCACCCAGCCAAGCGTGCTGCAAATTGAATTCTCTGCCTTGGTCCTGCACGTGGAGCGTGGTCACTGGTTTATCCATTAGTTGCAATATAATTTTTTTTGGCAGTAATATATTCAAACACACAAAGTGCAAATTACAAGAAGCAGAAAATGTTCTCTCTCCTTCTGAGCAACGAGAAGTGCAAAATGCCTCAGCCCATAAATTCTATTATTTATGTCTATGAACTGCATGTGCATCACAGGCTAATAAACAGCCGTGTACAACTTCATGGGTTAAATGTGGCAACGTCTCAGAGTCGGGATCCAGGGGATATAAAAACACAGGACACAGGAATCATTCCCTTTGGTTGGTAAATTCCACACTCTGTTACTGGGGGCACCTCCTCACATCCCACCTTGAACTCCTGCACGCCTCGGGGACCTGTGCAGCCAAAGCAGTTTGTTAAAAACTCTCCAGTTTTCTGCACCTGGAGATTTTCCTGTGCCTCTGCAATCAAGATTCCACTCACACCTCACCTGGCAAATCAAACAGGACACTGGGAATCCACTGAAAATGAGAAGTCTCTTCCAGGCACTGTTAAGGGAATACCCACCAATGGTTCCAGCAGGCTAAATGCACTTTGTGATTGCCTAAAGTTATGGAAAACTTTCCAAGGAAATAAGGAAAACCCTTTTCCATGAGAACTAATCACAGCATTCCTGTCTCAGTGGAGTTCACCTCGCTTCAGGACCTGTTCCTGTATGTGTAAAATGGGGAAAATTCCACTCAAATTACACAGAACAGCTGTACCTTTAACACCCCCCTGCACTGCTCAGTCATTATACTGCAGATTTTGAACCTTCTTTCCATTTCATTCCTGGAATTTTTCACACAAAATGAGCAGCCAATTCTGACCCCGCCCCCCCTTTCATTTCTCCCAGCTACACCATCATTATAAATGATGCCAAATAGTCCAAATCAGACTGGGCTTCTTCCTCCAAACCCCTCTTGCTCCTCTGGATAGGAAGATTAACCCACAATGCCTTGCACTGCCAGGAATCTGCCTGCCAAATTCATCTGCTAAATCACCCAGGCCACGCTCACATAATCACTGCAGGATGGCTGGGACATGGAATGAAGTTGGGAACTTTTGGCTGAACGTTCCTGCACTCCACCTCCACAGAGGAGTGGGACCGGCCTTGGGAAGGCTCCTTGTGGGCTTCAGACCCCAAAAAATTGGCTGGGGGTTTCAACTGAGCTGCCCAACTCGCTGGAGGGGCTGAGGAAGCTCATCCCAAAGTGCTGCATCTCGCTGTGGGAGATCATCCCAGCACTGCCTGGTAGTGCCCGGTGGTACCCAACTCCAGCTCCAAGAAAGGAGCATCCTCCCTGATCCATGAAAGCCTCTCCCTGCACTACCTGATCCTGGGGAGACTCCTGGAGATGTAAATCACTTTGGTGGGTAGGATGAACTCCATCGAGCCCGAGGGACTGCTCACCGTCATTCCTGGAATTACAGGATCACATTCCCGAAGCAAACTTTTTGTCTTCATTAAAGTTTCAGGATGAACAATTATGCTGCAGCTTGGCACGACAACAACTGCCTTTGTATGCGACATGCCTGGCATATATCAGCACATTTCTTCTTAAAAAATAGAATTAGAATAGAATGAGCTACGCTGTCGTTGTTCATGCTGCCTAAATATCTGAAAAGGCTCAAACATTTTAAAAGCCTAAAAAAATAAATTTCCCTCTCCCCTTGTTTATTTTTCATGCTAAAGGCTGCAAATTGACACATCACAGTAATTACCTCTGACTAACTTCCATAGACCTACCCAAAGAGATAAACATGAGAAGTTCACATTTGACTATCAGACTTACTGTGCCGAGCACAAATAATTTCCCAGAGGAGAATTTGATATTTCATCATTTGGAACAGTGGTAATTTAATTACATTGCTAATGTTTTCTGGCATACTTGAAAGAACAATTAGCATAAGTAAATCATGAGTGAGATGACAAGTCACTCGGCGTTTATTTCTGCTCATCAGATGAGATCAGGCGACGATCTGAATTCTCTTTTGTGTGCGAATTGATTCCAGGTTCAGCAGTGGCAACCGGGGTTCAGACCAGCAGGGACAACCCGACGCTTTCAATAAAGCACAACCAATCTCATCCTTTGAAGTTCCTTAATTAAACTCATCCAGAGAAACCTCCAAAGCCACCAGGAGTCGCGGAGGGTGGGGAGAAAACGCTGATAAACGTGGGGAGGCTGAATGAAGCTGGAGACGCGCGCTGCTGGGAACGCTGATCCGTGTTTGCCGGGCTCTGCTGGGGGCTGGGCAGTGTTTGACAGCTCTACTGATGGCCTAAAATAATTCTGTTTATTTCTGAGAGGCTCAGGACAGCACTGTCAGTGTCACCGTGCCCCTCTGGCGCTTCAGGATGGCCACGGCCTGCTCGTGGGTGACGCCTTCCAGCGCCTCCCCGTTGACGGCCACGATCTGGTCGCCGCGCCTCAGCCGTCCGTCGTCGGCCGCCGCGCCCTGCAACGGCAAAGCAGGGATCAAAGGTGGCACAGCCGGCCTCCTGGAGCCTGGAATGCTGCCTGGAATGAGGGATGGAGCACTGGGAATCCCCTCATCATGGCCGGGAGAAATGGCGGTGCTGAGATTCCCCTCAGTGCCTCGATCATCGCCCCACGCTCCCCACCCTGCCCGGGTACACCCTCAGGAAGGAAGGGAATTGGCTCTTCCCTGAAAAAAGGCAGGGGAAAGACTGGTTCTGGATTTTATGATCACGGAGAGGTTTGTTAAAGCAGCATTTAAATGTACTCCATGCTAAGAAACAGCTAAAAAAGTGGGGAGGGAGAGGGAACAACCTGGCCACTGCCCTGGAGCCCAGACAGAGCTGAAGAAATGGCCTCGAGTTGTTTAGATTGAACATCAGGATAATTTTGCTCACCAAAAGGTGCCAAGCATTGGAGCAGGCTGCCCAGGGGAGTCCCCATCCCTGGAGGGATTTAAAAGCCATGTGGATGTGGCATTTAGGGACATTGCTTGGCAGTGCTGGGAATGGCTGGACTCAGAGATCTCAGAAGGTTTTTCCAAACTAAAAAGTCTATGACAGTTTTGAAAAGCTTCCAGAGAGCTTTAGAAATGGCTCTTGTCCTCCAGAGGCCTCAGTGAAGTTCTTTTACCTAAATCCCAAGCCCTGCCAGCCCAGAGGCTGGCTCACCGTGTCTTTTTCTGCCCCACCAGTGACTGCAAGAACTTTAGGTTCCATTTAGTGTTTCTCAGCCATGCTCACATCTGGAAACTTGTAACCCTAAGCACCAGCTGAAAGGGACAATATTTTAATAAATGAAAATTGTAAAAAAGACCAGGTATTTGTGGTTTGAGCCCTGGAATAGCAGGAGCAGGAGACGTGACTTCTATTCTGCCTTCAGAGTTTTCTCAGCTACATCATCTACCCTGCCACAAGTGACACCAAGTAGGCACGGGGCAAGCAACTGCATGTGACTGACTTCACAATTATTTTATGGAAATTATCCCTAATTCCCACTGTTCTTCTTCCCTTCCATTTCCACAACTCCCCTCACGTGGCCATGCCTGATGTGTCTTGCTGGCCCACACTGAGCTCATTTCTAGCAGGGTTTGGGTGGGAAAAGGGGCATTTCTCCCTCCTCCATGTGCTGTATTGTGATTCTTCCCCAGCCTCTCTGTACCTGGCAGGGACCCCCAGTCCCCCTGGACACTCAGGGCTGGGATCAGAAATGGGCTAATTCCTGGTTTTTCATCAGGATACAGCACCTCTGCAACTGCCTCCCTCCTGCACAGGGGGAAAAAGGACGCCCTCGACACCTCCTGGAAATCTCCTGGAGATTTACAGATAGAAAACCGCCTCCTAAATATTTTAATGTACAAACCCAAGTTTCCCAAGTACACAGAGCAATTTTGCTGAGATAAAGTGTCTTGTTTCAGCCATCAGGAATATGAAATATAAACTGAGAAGCCAGCTATGAATTCTGGGTCCCCTAACTCACAGCAATGTACTCAGACAGTACTTTTTGCTTTCTGCTACATAATGTATTATCCAAGCCCAATCGTAGGTTTATTTTTAAAGATAATACAGAAAAAAGGGGAAAAAACAAAAAATAAAAGATACCTTGGCAAATATAGTCTTGACATAAATGGGCAGGTCTCCATGGGGACTTCCATACCCCCCTACAATACTAAATCCCAGTCCATCAGAGCCTTTCTCCAAAGTAATAATCTTAGGTTGAGGTGCTCTGAAAACACAATAAATATCACTTAGATAAGCAGAGTCTGTCTCTGGGGACTTTATGCAGAAGGAACACTTGCAGAGACATTTATCTACCATTTATCTATCATTTTTCACACAGTCACAAACCACGACTCTGGCACTGGAACATTCCTGCAAAGCCCAGAGTTCAAAGGCTGCTCCGTGTGCTCCAGCTCCTCACTTGGAAAATTTTATTTTTCATTATTTTATTATTATATTATACCCACATCCCTGTGCTCGTAACTCCAGAGCTCTTCACTTTGAGCCTGAACTCTGCGGGGGTTTTCTCTGCCTCCACTGAGCAAAGGAAGATTTTTTTGTGGAGTTAAGACCACTCCCATGGATTTATCCATCTCGAATCTGAAATTAGTAATTTCTATGTATGTAGAAAGAACTGTTGTGGACAAGAGGTGGTCAGGCATTGGCACAGTTGCCCAGGGCAGGGGTGGAGTCCACATCCCTGGAGGGATTTAGAAGCTGTGTGGATGTGGCACTCGGGGACACGGGGCAGTGGTGGCCTTGGAAGTTGGATTTGATGATCTGAGAGGGCTTTTCCAACCTAAACTATTCCATGGTTCTGTGAAAGCCATTTGGCATCTTCCACCCATCTAAAGGTGCAGCCCAAGCTGAAGAATCCCCGTGCATTTTTTAGGACCTACCTAATTCTGCTTCATATTTTCACTTCCAAATTTCCCTACTGCTTTGATATGAAAAAAGAATACAAATCTTTTTGTAAAGCAAGCAGTTCTCCTTTGAGAGCAGCAATAAAACCAGCATCTCACATTGTAAGACCACAGAATGCAGCACAAATAGCTCAACTTTTACACTCAACCCCCCTGAGGCAGGGCAGCGACTGCTTCAAATAAATAGAATGAACCACAGAATGAAAATGAAGAACAATAATGAAGATGATGAACTGAAATGGAGAGCAAATGAATTTCAGAATGGTAACTGGGATGCTACAGTGTGAAAAGCACACGATGGAGAATGATGCACGGCAGGGCTGGATCTCCAACTTCCATCACCACCAAGTTATACAAGCAGGAATTATTTTAATTGGATTTTTTCAAATTGTAAAGCTTAAAAAGATTGAAAAGATAAAGTCCTGGGACTTACATGTTTTGAAAGGTGTTTTTAACACCTCTGGCATCAGCCTGCCAATACCAAATTATTTCAAATTGCTGTGATCAGAACTCCTTCCAGATGAGGAAGCCAATGGACAAGGGCAGAACTCCCTTGTCAGCACAACACTAGGGAAGAAAGGGGATACTTTTTCCTTGAAAAACACCCAGAAATAGTGCTTGGAAACACATTTTACGTTTCTTTACTCAAGCAATTCCTGTCAGCAGGCGACGACAGACACGAGCCCATCATCAGCTTGGGGAAAGTCACAGAGTTTCCATTTTAAAGGTGGTGGAGGATTAGAGAGAGAAGCAATGGGAGAGACCTCCTTGCACCCTTCCCCTTGCCCAGAAATCCACCCCAGCTGTGCAGGAGAGCAGGAACTTACTCAGGATCCTCGGTGGGGTGCTCAGAGGGTGTGTTGAGGCTGCAGCCCGTGGACATGCTCTCCAGCTGGCTGGCAATGGCACTGATGTTGGTGTCAGCCACCACCTGGGCAAGGGGGATGCAAGGAAAAACTGTTTGGAACATCAGTTGTGGACTTTTTTCCCCCAAGCAAGTTTTAAAACCAGGTCCTGCTCTTTTAAATCTCCTACTAATTGCACACTTTCAAGGAAGAGCAGCCACCTTTCTGGGGGTTAAATGCAAACTTTGCTCTGTAGCTTTCCCCTGCCCTCGTGAGACCATCACTCAGGCACTGAGCAGAGGGGAAGAGTCTTTCTGGATAATCCGGAGAAAAAGGTGACTTTTCCAAGGAAATAAGGGGTCTGGAAAGAAACCACCATAACCCTTAAGAGAACACCAAGATCCAAAAGACTATTAGGCAAATACCCTGAAACAGCTCAGACTGGTTTGTTTGCTGAGTAGGGAACAAATCAATCCTTGGTTTTGACTTTTTGGAATTTCTAGCATGAAAACAAACTGGATTGTTAAACTTCCCAGTTCTGGGTCCTCTATTATTCTGAAACCATCCTGAATGGTGCTCTGAGGGCTGGAGCACCTTTCTATGGAAACAGGCTGGGAGAGCTGGGGGTGCTCACCTGGGGAAGGGAAGGCTCCAGGGAGAGCTCAGAGCCCCTTGCAGGGCCTAAAGGGGCTCCAGGAGAGCTGGAGAGGGGCTGGGGACAAGGGATGGAGGGACAGGACACAGGGAATGGCTTCCCACTGNAAGAAACCACCACGAAGTGGTCTGGATTTGAAGTATTTACAGCTGAAAGGACATCAATTTCCCAACAAGTGCACGCTGTGGTTATCCCCTAACTCCATCTCCCTCTGAGGAGATATTCTTCTCTGCCTGACGTTTACTGCAGCACGGGAGCTCAGCTCAGCCACAGTGAAAAACAGCCAGGAAGCATAATTCCAATATTTCCTCTAGCTATGGCCTTATTTTATCAAAGTGAGCAGGCACTCCTTCCACTCGTTGCTGTGAACGTGGCTTAAGGAAAACTTCCCTTTTCAAAGTAAAAAAAATTGTTCTATAAATCTGTTTTAAACGAGTGCTCACAATTCTTCCATAGCAATATTTCCCTTTTCCACATCATCTGGAGCCAAGAAGGTGATAGAGCCAAGAGGTTTCCATGCAAATTCTGCATCCCAGGACTCGGGTTTCAGGATGCCCCAAAGGAAGGGGATGATGAGAGCAGCACCTGGCTCAGGCAGCAAAGACCCCACCAAGGTTCCCTTCCCGTGGCACGAGGGTAAGGAATTCCTTACAAACCCAGCCAGGATTTGTTGTGGTTTTTTTTCTGTCGTCCAATAAAACAAAAATAAATCTATATTCAAAACTCTTCAGCTGGCAGCAAGAACGTATCAGAGTTCAACAACCTTGTAAAAAAGCTCCCCCTTATCTCATTACTACACCTGCAGAAAAGAAATTAAATTAAACCAAGGCATCAAAACAGCCGAGAGGGATGATTGTTCCCCCGAGACCTTAATCTCCCATTTGCAAACAGCATTTGCAAACTCCTTCCCAGGACGTTCCCATAATAAGCCTTTCCACCCCACTGCACACAATTATCTGACCTTTCAGAGCAGTTTGCCATGAAGTGGTCTACCCTGATAATAAATAGAATTACTTAATGGCACATCAGTCGTGATTATCGCAGCGATAGGATTATTCCATTTGGATTGTTTTAATAAAAAAAAAGAGCAGTTTGGCGGTGGAGAGGTACCTGGGGTTGGTGGGGAAGGGAACCATCACCACGCTCTGACACTGCTCCAGGTGTTAAAATACAACATCCCACCTTCCTAGAACAGATTTTTAATAGAGGAAAACAGACTCCATTCCATCCCAATAAAACCTGTATCATCTGTAAAGAGCATCAAGCTCGTTTTAATGAGACAGAATGCTCAGAGAGCCAAAATGTGGGAGAAAAGCAGCCAACTGACAAACCCAAAGACACTTCCAGAAGAAGCTCTTTAACCCAGTGGCATTTCTAGAAGAACCTCTTTGTTTGTGTGAGCGACCCAGTGACAGAGTGCTCCATCAGGAGTATTTTTAAATCCATGATGAGGTGCAATATTGAGCTGTATTACAGCTTTCAAGATGAGCAATTTTGGGTTCTGCATCAAGCTTTTCATTTTCTATTCAGGGAATACTGTTGACACGAGCAGCGAAATTACTCAACGTTAGTAACAATATGAGAACTATAATTTACCAGAGAATCCTCAGCTGGTGTAAATCTGTGTGTTTCCTCTGACTTCAATGGAACTACACAAAACACCATCTGCTCTGGAACTGGCTCATCACTTACCGGGTCAGCAGTTCACGGACAGACAAAACAAAGAATAAGCAAGTCTAAAACCAAGTTTATTATCATTTCATTGCCTCTTTTTTCCCTTTTTTTCTTTTCTCCCCCTGTTTTCTATAGTCACATTTGTGTCATAATACAAGCAAGAAGCTTGCAAAAATCCCTCAGGATGTGTTCCAATCCAAAATGCTGCGATGATAAAGGGAGTTAAGAGTAGATTTTAGTGGTGCCTTCAGCTTGTTTTCCAATGGTTGCAATAATTCTGCAAACGAGTCGAATTTTGAATTCTAGCTGGCAAGTATTTCCCCCATTTCTTTGTGTAAACATAAAAATAAACTATGGATCAACACAGTGGCAGGCAGCAATTAGAAGCAACGTGGCAGAAGATGTCCCTTTTAGCTACCAGAGAAACACAGCACTGACAGCACCGTTTCCTCTCTTGAGTATTTTTATCCTTTACCTGATGAACAATCAATTCCAGGCAGCACTGCCTTAGTGATGATGCCATCATTTCTCCTAAATTCTGCTAGAATTTCTTTCAAGGACAAGGACACCACCCCGTGGGTCTCTGTCTCCTTACATCACAAGCACACACACACGTTTTCTTGTTCCTAGTTAACTTCCAATTAAAAAAACAAGCCCACAACTTGGAAGCTTGTTGATTTATCACGTGTGGCAACAAGTTATTTTGTTCTCTTTGTTATGCTTTTACAGAAGCATGCTCACAGCCTGGATGAATGGCAATAAAGAATTTTTGAATGGAAATGATTTCTTGCTCTCATTCTATGTAATTCCCACCAGCGAAGCACCCTGCAATTCTGTGATGCCTCGTGCCAGGGATGCTCAGGGTTTTTTTTTTTTTATTCCTGAATGCCATTTATCTACCCTGATGCAGCTGCATGTTCAATTTATCACCGTACCTGCAGGATAATGCTCCCATAAGCATTCTTTAGTAGATTAACTGCATCTGCATGAGACAGCCCATCCAAAGGTTGCCCATTAATGCTGACAATCCGATCTCCAACCTGAAAGTACAACAGTAATGGAAAATTACCAGCATTAGGGAAAATTAAAATTAAGAATGCTTAAAATTCCTGGTGAACTTGGCACTGCACAGTCATGCTTCTCTTTTGCAGGATCCCTTTTGTGAGGATTCTGCACTGCCAGTGATCATTTCCCATTCTTCAGAGCAAGGACAATACGGATTTTTTCCCCACTAACAATACGATCAGAGAAACAAAGATGGGTTGTATTTTACTCTTTCTATTTGCAAGCAGAGAGAGAGGGAGATTTTCACTGCTGTCCTCCCATCCAGAAAGGATTCATTTGTGTCTGAACGTGCAGACAAGTTCATATTCTTCCAGACCATGTAAGCACATGCTGAACGTTGTATGGGAGAGCAGGAACTTCTGATATTAATCCAATTAACCTGGATGATTTCTTCTTCCTACACACAGAAATGACCTCAACCCTGCCACTGTTTAATTCCATTAGAGACAAGGCACAAGTGTAGCAGCATGTCCTAATGAATCTCATGGGCCAAAGCATGTGGATCTGCATAATAAGTTCTTTTCAATCCTCATGATTCCTTGCAACTCTCTCCAAAACTGGAAGTGTTCACCATGGCCATCCCTGGAAACCCACAAGTGCTGTGGGTCTGATACAAGTGCCTTATTTTGCTGTTTCTTTATAGGGGCCTTAAGAGCAAACAACTCATTTCTGATCTGGTTTCAACCTGGTTTGAGCTCTAAATGATGCCCAGTCCGAATTTCCCAAAATACTTGTGGCTTCCAGAGAGCCTCTTGCTGCCCTGCCTGGGCCTGGATGAACACAGACATTCCAAGACCACTGCAAATGCATTTAAGCTCTTTCTCTTAACATCACTTTTCCAATTCGGGCAGCGATCACCACTATTCCCGGGATGGGAAGAGAAGGGCAGATTTGATTTTTGGGGTGGTTTTTTTTTTGTTTGTTTTGCTTTGATATAAAAAGAGGCAGAGTAATTTGTGGGAAATTATCACTGACAGCAGATAGAGAAGTGCTTGAGGCTTCAAGAGACACGTGGGAGGTGAAACAGGAAATACTGAGGACCCCAGCACTCACTCTGAGCCTTTGTGTCCGAGCAGCCACTCCGCTGGCCTGGATCATGGCGATGAAGATGGGGATGTCTCCCAAGGGACTGCCCTTCCCTCCTGCTATGCTGACACCCAGAGCATCATTTGGGCCCTGAAACAAAGCAAAACCAAACATCTGCAGCTGGGGCAACTCGCAGAGGTCCGTGTTCAGGGTATGGCAATAGCTGACTCCTTTGATTTGTGGGACACGGAGAAAATGGGTTTGACACACACATTTCCTCACCCAAAGCACAGGCACACATCCAACATCCCACTGAAAACACAAATAATGCAGTTTGATTTGTGAGAAATGCCCCAAAAATGAACAACTTCAGTGAAAGGAGTCGGCTTTATGAATGGGGTAGAAAATAACTCACTGACCCTCGTTATCTCCACAGTCCTTGGGCCCATATCGGCTCCTCCTAATAAAGAAACAAACAATTAGCTTCTGTAATTAAGAGATAATATAATTAAGAGATAACACTGTCAGGTGACAACAGTCCCTTGCTGCCTAGGCAGAGTTATCACCAAGCAGGAGTGGAGCCTTCCTGTGCCAAGGCAGGCAGAGCTGCTCACGTGAGGAGGAGGAGGAGGAAGGATGAATACGGCGCAATCCCTCTGGCTCTCGATGTCACTGTGGCTCCCATTGTAGCCCAGCCACAATCTGGGCAACAGCAGCACTCTGCCAGCCTGGAGAACAGCCCTATTGTGCCTTCACTCAATTAAAGATTGGCTTATTGTCCCTAAATCACAGCGTCCCTGCACAAAGGGCTCTGGGAATGGTGCGGTTCCAGGGGTTTCCTCTTCCCGTTTGTGCTGTGTTGGTAAATAATGGACAGGCAGGAAGTCAGGCTGGTGTGGGTCCAGGGGTCATAGGGTGTGGAAAAGTACTCAAAATATTGGAAAAGGGGAGGAAAAAGGGAAAGAAAAGGGGAAGGAAAAGGGGAAAGAAAAGGGGAAAGGAATACGGATGAGAGCAAAAGGAAAAGGAGAAGGGAATAAGGGTGAGAGGGGAAGGAAAGGGCAGAGGAAAAGGGGAAGAAAAGCCAAGGAAAAGGGGAAGGGAATAAAGGTGAGAGGGAAAGGAAAGGGAGAAGAGGAAAGGGGAAAGAAGGAAGGGGTAAGAGGGAAAAGGAACAGGGAAAAGAGAAGGGGGAAAGGGGGAAGGGGAGAGGAGAATGGAAAGAAAAGGAAAAAGGAAAAAGGAAAAAGGAAAAAGGAAAAAGGAAAAAGGAAAAGAAAGACTTCAGAGGCATTGTTCAAACTGCAATTTTTTCAGCCCAACAAGCTGGTGGTGTAGTAAGGTCCCAAAAGCCACCAGGCTCCTTCAGTGCCTGCAAAGTGGCAGAAGGAATGTCTTGTTCTCCTGCCCACGGTCAGGCGTGAGCAAAGATTCCCAGCTCCTGGAGCAACCCTCCCCAGGCTACTGCGGGTCGTGGATTTAACGCTCTCTAAACCTGCAAATTGCAAACTGGGCATTGTGACCTTCTCATTACAAAACACCCCTTCATGCACTCGAGAGCAACAAAGATATAAATGAAGTGGTGGCAGCTTTATTCCCTGACAAAACTGTTCCTAATGCAAGAACCATGCCTGTGCTAAGCCTCTGACAAGGGCGTCGGGGAATAGCAGGGCACAGGAATTCTGCACTTTAAATAGAGGAGCCATTACTCCTCCAGCAGACATAAAACTAATGTCATCTGCTGGAAAGTGTTCGGGTCTTAAAAACATCCGTGGGGCGTCTGCTGGGAGGCTGGGCAGGAAAACCAGATTCAAGTGTTCAGTTTGGCTTTTAAGGCAGCCCAAATATAAAGCAAATCACACTCAGCTGTTCTGACAGCTGCCTGGTTTGTACCTGAGTTTCTCTGGGATGTGTCTGCTGAGGATCTTTTTGTGCTGACAAAGTTCTGCAAGGTGGAGAGGACGGGAGCAAGCGCGGGGTGGAAGTGGCTGTGGACACTCTGTTGGCTTACCTGAAGGTAAAAATAAATAAAAACCCGTGAGTGTGATGCCTAAAGAGGCCAACCTAGAAACAGAGACTGGACAGGAGGAAGGGAATAAAGGTGGATATTTATTTGAAAGGCCTTCAGAGGCACACCCTGGGCAGGCCAAAGGCTGCACCCAAGATGGACCCCGAGTCACGAGTTCTTCACACTTTTATAGCTTTGCTCCATTTGCATCTCAACCCAATTTCACCAATTAAACTTTAGCTAATGATGGAATTTCCCCTCAGCTTGCCCCCCTTCTCAAGATGCTGGGTTACACATTTTGGGCCTAGGCCGGGCTGGGTGTCCTTGGAGAGCAGCCTGGAGAGGCTTTGTTCTGTCTGTCTCAGCATGAGAGAGCAGCAGCTCCCAGGCTGCAGGACACTGCAGAGTTACACACTGGGAATGCAGGATTGGAAAATATAAAAGCTAAAAAGTAAGGCATCAAGTGAAACCCAGAAGTGAACTTTACACCAGACCCTGTGACAGATGGGCACAGCTGTGCCCTGTGCCAGCCACGCTGGAAATGCCACATTGGCCACGCAAGTGCAAACCCCTCTGCGAGGGGAAACCCACCAAAATCTCCCCACAGAGGTGAAGTCACCACCCCTGGAGGGATTTAACAGATGTGTGGACGTGGCACTGGGGACAGGGGTTAGTGGTGGGCTTGGCAGTGCTGGGGAATGGTTGGATTGGATGGGCTCGGAGGGATTTTCCAGCCTCAGTGGTTCTGTGGTGCTGCTCAGAGCATTACAGACCCTTATGAGCACACTGAGGCGTTGCTCAGGTCAGCTCCAGACAGTGCTCCCCTCTCTCAGCTGCTCCCAGGTGTCTCCACACCTCAGCAGGAGGGGAAATGATGGGCACCTTCCCTGTGATGCCCCTGCACTCACGAGGCACCCAGGAGGACACCAAACAGCTGCTGTCTCACACAGGGAGGGGATCACAGGGACACCCACCCTGTCACCTGGCAGGAATCTTTGCTGGTTTAGCTGAAGGTACTGGAATTGCCCCTGCTCCTTCTCTTTGCCCAAGAACCTCCTCCCATTTCCAGAAGAACATGGAAGCTGACACAGGGAGAGCCTCCAAAGGGAGCTGCTCTCTCCTGTTGCCCTTTCCATTCCCCTCCATTTCCCTCTCTCCTAATCTGGATTTTATCTTCAGACTCTGCCCCTCGAGGAAACACAATTATCAATTTAGGAAGTGCATCTGAACAACAGGTTCCACCGAGGGCCAGACCTTTCCAACTGGGCTCCTTGTCCAAAACAAAGATCTGGTCCATCCTTGTCCATGCACAGCAGAGATTTCTCCCCCCAAAGGCATCAGTTGGTGACTCAAAAGCCCTGACACATTTATCCCACTGGCCAGGGTGCAGCTGTCAGTGACAAACACCAGGCACAGCCCAATTTCCACCCCTGGGTGCCAATTCATGGCCCAGTTAGCAATGCACATGAAAGAAACCCCTGTCCTGCACCACAAGGCTCTGATTTCCACTGCTCAGGGGGTGCAGGGGACCCAGAAAAAAGCAGAGTGAGGACAAAAGTTCTGGATGTTCTTGGCCAGCACCTTCTAAAGCAGCGCTTGCAGTTGTGCAAATCATTCAAGCTGATTTGCTGCATCATCTGCCAAGATTTTTATAACTCTTGGAAGGGTTTTGGTGAGAAGCATTTATTCAGATTTCAAAATCACCAAGTCACTTTGGAGCAGTGAGATGAAGGCTCTCAAACGACTCTGCATCAAGGAGATTAGGATTTCCTGTATTAAAAGAAATTCAGGAATTACCAGGTTCCTGCAAAAGCCTCTTAGGCTACGAAAAAGGAGGATGATGTTATTTGATCTGAAATTTCACCTAGGCCCATGTTAGATATGATGGCATTTTGCTTCCCTTTCAGCTTGAGCTTTACATGGTAAAACCAGGTGGATAATTTTTAGCTGTCACTTTTTGATTACCTTGCTCTTGCTTAGGCTTCATGTTGATACAATGGCCAAAACAAAATGTAATATTCAACTGCTGACTTAATGCAATCAGTGCAATTTCCCTCTGTTACTCCATCTCTCCTTGCCTGCTGCATGCACTGCAGATGTTTCTCCAAAGCCATTCTTGTTAAAGCTGGGCTTAGCCCAGCTCTTCCCACATGGCTTTAGCCCTTCCTGGTACCTCACCACCTCCAGCCAGCCAGGAGCACTGCTGGCCTTTAGGAAGTGAAGAAATCACACCATGCTGTGCTAATTTTGGCACCTTTTTGGGGTTGTTCGTGGGCAGGCCTCTTACAGACCTCCTTAAAAACATTCCTGCTTTAACTCACATCTCCCCTAAGCCTCCTGTGGCTCCTCCTCTCTGTTTCCAAATAACAAACCCTTCTTTTAGCAGTGCTGGATCCCCTCACATGCAGCTCCCCCATGGCAGAAAGGGGCCAAAACCCACCAGAGCATCACCGTGCTGTGATCCACTCTCTCATAGACATTGGCACCTTAAATGTAATGGCAAAGCAGCAGATTTTCAGAAGGAAAACCCATTAATAAAAGTCTTCTAAGTCTCTGTGCCTTGTTTCTGTCCCTGAACCCTGCAGGTTTAGCACCAAGGATCGGTGTCTGGGCAGACTGGGGGGCTCAGGGAGAGGGGAAAGGCCCTGCTCAGACTGGAAAATGAATTGTTGTCCTCGCTTCAGGTAAAGAGCAAGTGAAGCAGGAAATTGCTCTGTGTTTTCTTGGAGAGGAAAGCAGCTCTCCTGTGGTTCTGCTGTAAGATAGGCAGAGATACAGCGTGGTTTCATGAGCTCATTTTGACAGACAAAACAGCTGCAGAAAATACATTCAAGGAGTTTTTTGCAGGTCTGAAAACCAAAAATTTCTGGGCATCATCATTTGAGAAATATTTTTTGGTGCGTCTTGGAAAGACGCTCCTTCAACAATAAATACATGAACCAGCTCTTCTGCTCCATCAGCATTTCAGCACAGAAAATTATGGAGATAAAACATTTTGTTCCCCACCCTCAGCAGTGTCTGTGGAAGGGTGAGCTTCATGTGCACATCTGTGCACCATTCCCGAGCTCTGCCCTTCCCAGCTCCACTTGAAACAGAGGAATTTGTCACCAACCTGACTGTTTTGGGATGTTTTCCGTGATGACAGCCATGACCCAGCTCGCAATCTCCCAAGCTCAAGATGCACCAGGCCTTGGGCACACTTGAAAAAAAAACAAACCAACCCATAATGTACAATTTAAGCAGACATATAATATTTCATGCTCTCCTGGAGAGAATTATGTTTATATTCAGCACCACAAGTCCGTGAAGAAAACCACAAGGAATGCTCAAAACATGAACATTTGTACTTAGACAATACAAAAAGTGGATTTAGGCTTGTCCTGATGGTTTCTCCTGGTTGCTGAATTTAGTATGAATCTCCCCCTTGCAAACTGATGGCCAATTTACTCAGGAAAAACAAACAAAAAGCCCCAAACTCTTTAGCAGACTTTTGAAAAGCCCTTCAGAGGAAAAAATGCTGCAGAAAAGGGTGAATTTAACCCATATGGATCCAACTTAACAAAATACCCTCGTACCGCCGATTCCCAATTCTTAAATAGGTAAACTTTTGGCAAGGTACCAACCCTGAATGGAAAAAGCAAGGAAATAATTAACCTTTCCCTTCAAGAATGAAAGAAATCATGTGCAGAAACATTGGTGGGGATGGCAGGGGGAAAACCCTGGAACCAGATGCAGCTTGGAAGAGAAATGAGTCTTCAGCATCCACAGGCACTCGTGGCCATCCCACCCCTGCCCTCTCCCCCAGCCCAACCTGCCATGGAAAAAGGCAACCTCTCCCAGAATTTCAGAGTAAAATCACTCCTGGAAGATGGAAAGCTGTGCAGGAACAGATTTAAGCTGTCATTTTATCCCTGCAGGTCAGTACAGCAAAGCCAAAGATTTATTTCAGTTCTGGTCTGTGTTGCCTCTCCCGTTTCCAAGTATTTTTCTAACACGTGAGATACACAACTGCATTTTCAAATAAATGCCTAAATACTAAATGTGTCTTTGTGTTCCTGCTTCATAATCATCCAATTCCTAGAAATACACAGAGAAGTGACTTTAAATGAACCTCCCAGTTATTCCAAATGAAATTCTTGTCTCAGTAATCAGCTGGAGCTGTCCTGTGTATGGTAAATAGCACTTCAGGATAATTACCTTGCACAGTGTCAGTAACTGCAATTCAATATTTCAAAATGTATTCTGTACTCACCTTAAGTATAGTGGCAACAGTCTCTTGTGAGGCATTTCTCATATCCTCCCCATTTACAGACAAAATCTGATCTCCTTGAATTAATCTTCCATCTAGGTCTGCAGCTCCTCCTTTAACAATGTCAGAGATAAACACTCCACTTCCATTTCTAACAATGCAAGAAGCATATGGCTAATTACACAATCCAATATTCTTTGGGAGACCAATTTACATTACTTGCATTTAAGAGACATTAAAAGAAACCTGTGAGCAGAGGCAGAACCAGTTTTACACCCCATTCAGCTGTGTAAAAAATCGATGAGTTTTAAAACCACAGCATGTTTTGCTAATATTTAATGCTGTCTTTCCCCTTGAACTGCTAGTTCTGACTGTAGGATACATAAAGATTTATGGAAAACACCATTTATATGAACAAAAATCCAAGGATTGGTCTATAATGGAGTTAAACTACCTCCTGGTGAGACATGGGTTAGTGGTGGACCTGGCAGTGTTAGGTTAAAGGCTGGGCTCAATGATCTTAGAGGGCTTTTCCAACCTCAGTGATTCTGTGATTCCGTGGTATGAGCTGCAGTGCCAAGATCTGGCATTTCTTATCCTTCACCTGAAGGACACAACACTTCCCACCCTGAATTATACCTGGGTATCATTTAACAGACCCCAGAAACTGGGCTCCCCCTAAGGAGGGGATCCCCACTCTGAAGGATTCAGGAATAGCACAGCAAGTTCAGCACAGAAGCAAAGGCAGGAGGGCTGGAGGCTGCGATTACCATCTGCAGGGTAATTTACATAATCTAAATTAATTACCCACCCCACAATCTGCTCACAACACCTGGGTTAAACATTGCCACCCAAAAACTGCTGCAGAAACTCTCCTGACCATAGGCAGTCAGGAAAATGACACGGTGCTCTGTAATTGCAAAAGTAAATTATTTTTGGCAATACAGGAGGGCAACTCCAACACTGAGCAAGTGTTATGCCATAAATCTCTTTTAGCAAAGGAAGATTAAAACTATCAGTGCTCTGGTTTGAGCGATCTAATAGCAGGGGTTTAGAGATGTATCAGGAAAAAGTCACATTTTATTAGGCTGCTGTTACCTCCCACTGTATTGCTCTCTGACAGGAGGGTGGAGCTGGGACAGGACAAGAGGAAACGGCCTCAAGTCGTGCCAGGGGAGGTTTGGGTTGGATATCAGGAAGAATTTCTTCATGGAAAGGGTGGCCAGACATTGGAAGGGGCTGCCCAGGGAGGGGTGGAGTCCTCATCCCTGGAGGTGTCCAAGGAAGGAGTGGATGTGGCACTCAGAGCTCTGGGCTGGGTGACATCAGTCTAAAATTGGACTCGATGGCCTTGGAGGGCTTTTCCAATCTCAGTGATTCTGTATCTCGGGGTCTGCTCTGTAAACTGCTCTCTGCAGCGTGGCACAGTCACTTTGAACTACTCAGGGTTTGGGTCTAACTCAGCCTCTCCCCTTCCACTGCCCTCGGTCCCTCTGAACCGAGCACGAGCTCAATCTAACTCACAAATCCATCTGCAAAGGCACAGCCTGGAAAGAGGTAGGGTAGGTTTATCCCCCAATTCAGAAACCAGAAAAACCACGGTTAGGGCCTTCAAAGCCCTGAGACACAGCCACACTGATGCCACAGAAGAGTGAGCCCCCAGTTCTACATGTCCCACACCTCCTCCAGGTGGGATTCCTGCTCCATGCCCAGAGCTCTCCTGGGCAGCAGCAGCCTCCACTGCTCAGGTCTGTTGTTCTGACTCAGGAGCCAGAACCACGGCCCCACTGCACCCTGGAAGATATTTAGATACAAAATTCTGCTCCTTATGGAGTTTCCCCTTTATTTCACATCCCATTTAACGGCCACAGTCGTTCACACATCAAAACCCCCAATATTTCCCATTGGAAGCACTGTCAGATCAGAGACGCTCTTACCGTTTCCCAGCTATGCTGAGCCCCAATCCTCGACCCGTTTTCTTTTGGATATCTACAGAGAAAATCTCCAGGTTTTCCTCATCCTTGTAATGTGCCTCATTCCTGTAAACCACCAGCTGCACCTTCTGGGGCGTCTGCCGGAGCGCGGTGATGGCTTCCTCGTGGCTGGCGCTGCGCAGATCGATCCCGTTCACCTGGAATAATCAGTGTTTGCTTTCCAAATGACACGGATAAATGATCTTTTCATCACACCCTCCCCGTGCGTGACAGCACACATTTATCAGTCTGACACCCCTCGGTGTTCTAATTGAGTGCTCCCGTTTCCAGAGGGCCGAGCTCCCGGGTCTCCCATGGAGTGTGAGCTCGGAGCGTTGTGCTCCTGCCTGGAGTGAATCCCAACAATCAGAACATTTGGCCTTGGAAGTTTTGGGTGTTCTTCCCTTCTTTTTAAACCTCAAACCTTTGGAGCCTCAAGCAATGCTTTTTTTCTCCAACTACACAAAGTGGGACGTGCTCCTTTGAGCTCCCTGTGTATCTCAGCACTCGGATTCCTTCTCCCCCAGCTCCCTAACAACATCAAGATGAAAACAGAAGGAATCAGAAACACCAACAAAAAAATGGCCCCAGAGAATCCCAGGCAGGATGTATTAAATGGTGATTTTCCTTTTTTTCCAATAGATGGCACACCAGACCGCTCCTACACTTCTCTTACCATAACCTGAGAAGGTTTCAGCATTTTAGTAATGTCAGACAGAACAAGAAGTTCTGCTTAAATGTTCCATTAAAAAAACCCTATTGCAATGTGAAACTTAAACCTCCTAATTTTGCCAAGCCTGATCCACAGGTGCCCTTTAAGGTGTTTGCCAATGTTCTGTCAACAAAATCATCTTTTATTTCTTCATACCAAAACAAATCAATACTTAGGCATTTTTGAAGTCTCTTTAGGAAGTAGCATGAACTGTAACAGAATAACCACAAATGTTAATCCACTTCCAGAAGTTTTGAGGCAATGAAAATATTTCTCAGACTTTCTAGATACGCAAAACTACAATCATACTTAACTTTGCATTAAGATATATGCAAAGTTACAATCATACTTAATTTTACACTAAGATAATTAAGCCTAATCTATAGCAATTAGATTCTTTTGTCCCAATTCTGCACACATTTTTTTGTAAGTGCATTGATGCTCTTTCCTCGACACAGGCATCTACATGTGCTTTATCACACTAATCTGAAACTAATTCAGTCATCTTCTTGATTAATACAACTTTTAAAAGCTGAAATAATAACAATATTACAACCCACAAACATCAGCACTTTCCTGTTTGGCCAGAGAAGAATTAATTAACCTGCCCCATTTTTACCCCCCTAATTACCGTGCTCTGTTAATTCACCATTATTTATAAAACCAAAACAACGCTCGGCCTCAACGCTAACAAAAATATTTGCAGTGCAAGAGCTGTAAAGACAACTCCCCAAGTACCCCTTGCTATTTTCCTAACCCTACACACCGAGGCCTTAATGGCCATGCTGGGAATTTGTCCTGAGCTGACAGCAGAGCTGCAAAGCAGCTGCTCTGAACCCCTGCCTGACGAAAGTTTCATTTGCAGACCAACACTTCTCTCTTAACCCTTTCCCTCCACCTTTTCCCGTGCCTGTCTGGGGGAAAACACCACATTTATTCCCAGCAACCATGCCCCAGCTGGATGAAGCATGGCCTGGGGGAGGTGGTAGCTTCTGCAGGGATGCTCACAGGGATGCAGGGAGGGATGCTCACACGGATGCAGGGAGGGATGCTCACAGAGATGCAGGGAGGGATGCTCACAGGGATACTGGGAGAGATGCTGTCAGGAATGCTGATAGAGATGCTACAGCCACCCTCTGCTCTTCACCCCACGTTATCCCAGCTCAATATTTGGATTTCAGGCAGAGCAGAGATACCGGAGCGGCGTCGGGAGCGCAGGCCTCCGAATGAAAGATTAAAGAGATGAATAATACCAAGCTATTGGACATGACAGCTGAACTATGTAATTCAAGAACTGCCTTGCTCAATTAAATTTAATGTATTCTCAATTTGTACCTTCGGTTTATATGAATATATAAGGAAATATGAATTTTTCAGGACGTTCTTAGTGACAGAAGGGGAGCCTCGAGAATGGATCCTGTTCAACCTACAAGGGACCTCTGTTGAACTGAAAACAAGTCTCCACAACCAGGCACAGACACAGAGAAAGTAATTTACCTCCAGAATCTGATCACCAGCCCAAAGTCTGCCATCTCGGGCTGCTGCCCCTTCCTCATAAACTTCATGGATCACTATGGCGTCCTGTGGGGAGAAGGCAGTGCCATGAATCCTGCTTCCCAAACACCCCCAAAACAGCCACCACGACCCACCCCACAATCCCCACCAGCTCCAGTTAAAAAATCCAGCACTCAAGTCAGGAGAAGCAAGACTAATAGATATTTCTAAAATTTTCTGTATTTTGGGGTAAGAAAATGACTCCTGTAATCAAATGCCAGCATAAAGGTACAAAGGATTTTGTTCCCCACTTCAGGGTAGTCTTGTCTAGAGCTTCTTCCATCATTTTTATACATTGGCATCAGCAGCACATGAACTCAGTGTGAACTGTTGTATTAATATCGTCTACTTTTAATGGTATTATTTAAAACCAGATTCTTTGGAGCTATGAATATTTTTAGGGACTTGGCATAGACCTCGGCTTTAAGCAAGAGCTGAATGCCTTGTGGTAAATAGCACTGGTTAAATCTGTAAGAAATGAAATCCAGAAGAAAGGAACAATGGCAAATGTTAGTTTATTACTGAGGTTGGAAAATGTAGGCAGTGGCAGATGTAGCTTCAGGGAAGGTTTCAGTGATTTAATCTTATTGCCAGCAATAGATGTCCCCGAAGAAAAAGCATTACAAAGAACATACTGTTCTCTTGCTGGTGCTTTCCCTTTGCATTGTTCTGGTTTGTTTCTTTTTTTTTTTCCTTTTTCTTTAAAAAAAAAAATAGGTGAACATCCCTCTGCAGTGCCTCAGCTCACAGGATGGGATGCTCCAGTGTGCAAAAACCTGCTCCTCTCCTCAGCATCACCAGCAAACCCTCGGCCTCAGAGCTGAGCCACCAGCGCTGGCTCTGGGCAAGCACGCAGTGATTTTTAATTACACACGTAGGTATTGGATAACCCACTCTCACATCCACCCTCCAGAACTGCTGGTGTGAAGTCCCCCACCAGCTGGATGTACAAGCCAAAGAGGAGCCTTCCCACAGTGCTCCCAAGAAAAGGAGGTGAGGTTGGAGCGTGCAAACCCCGCTGTGGGATGGCTTCTCACAGCATGGGCAGGGATTTGCTGCTGGGGTGGGAAAAGGTCCCTCCGTGTTTGGAAAACACTGTTGGACACCACATCTCTCATCACCAATTCACCCCCTGCCCGTGCTGCCTCAGGATCCTTTCCCAGCACATGCTGAACAGAAAGAAAACTCCAAATGCCCTTCAGGTAACGCTCAGATCACGACAACACCAAGAGCCCAATTCCCTTTCATTCCCACCACAACTCATTTAATGATGTGGATTTGCTGGAGCACAGCACCACTGCCACAGGTTCCCTCTGATCCATGGACACCAGTCCCTGAAAAAAGCCTGGAGGATGTAATCACAAATGGATTGCAGCTGATACGAGAGTCCCAGATGGGAGAAAAGAGATTCCAATCTGCATAATTGAAGGGGAAACACTGTGAGCCGTGCACCAAGTAATTAGGAAAATCAAAAGAGTGGTTTGATTAAAAAATAAAATAAAATATAGATATATACACACCACTGTAAACTACAGGGTTTATTTGCAATAACTGAAGCAACAAATACTAACAGAATAGAGCAACATGGGCATGTCATTCTCAGCAGCCTCTGCTACATGTCTTGGATATTCTCCCTGTTGTGGGGTTTGGGGTTGGGGTATTTTTTACCTTTGTTTTACAAATGATGATGTTACTCCAAATCAACACAAGAGACTTTTACCAATGAGAGAACACAAAATATTGACCAGCTTGTTCAGACAACATCACTCACCTGGGACACACCAGGGCACTGGGTGACCAGGAGGTTTGGGAGAAAACTGGCAGTGTGACCATGGAACAGCACACTGGGCACGTACACAGGATGGTCAAATTAAACCCCTTCAGACTGGATTTAATCTCATATTTCCTAACCTCAGAGCAAGGACCTTTCAATCACATTTCTTTAAGTTTGTTTTTCATCTGTGGTTGCTTTTAAAACATCCACCAACCTGGAGTCACCAGCTTTTCCCAGCACTGCTTTATGAAATGTAAAACTGCACATACCGAAGGCTCAGACTCAGGAACCACCAAATGCTATCAGTTTGGATAATCTGCATCATCTATTTGAAAAGGCAACACTTCAGTGTTACACTGCAGTTCCTGCATGTGTGAGAAGCCAGACCTAGGACTAAAAATACACATGGCATGAAAAGGTACATTCCTGCTCGCTCTGTGCCTACCCTGCAGAAGGAAACATCTCGCTGACCTGCCAAAACACTGTTTTTCTTAAGCAGGTTTTTTTTAAAGTAGTGTAGCTGAACCAGGCTTATCAAATCGATTAAAAACAGCACAGAGCAACGTGTCCATGATGCACTGTAAAGATTTCTAAATAGTCCATGAGCATAAATATCGGTTTTAGTTTTCCTTAGCTTATGAACCATGGCAAACATCTCTTTCCCCTGATACTCCTGGGATCAGCTCAAAGTACTTAGCCCAGAAGTAATTTTTTTCCACTGGATCTAGTGGGATCTGGGTAAGACTCTGTTAGTTTTGATCATCCATGACAAATCACTAAAACCAAACTATTGATGTTAGTGAACGTTTTTAATCATATCAGTATTTTAAAGAAGTTTATGCAGTGATGAGATGTCACACTCCAGCCATCTAACCAAGCCCCAAGCTGCAATGACTCTATCAACAGGCATGGATTGAAGCTGGAACACCCCTCTAAGTGCCTCAGGAAAAATATAGGATCTATTACCACTAAAACAATACATTTATTTAAAGGATAGGTTTTGTTTTCTGGACATCTGCAGTTCCTGTTTAAATTAAATGTGTGCTTGATATCAAAGCCTACACAGTTCAAAATCAATCAATCAAGAGGGACGAAGAGAAAGTGGTGTCAATGTTCAACTAGAGGTTGTGAATTCATGGTGGCTCTGGACAGGTTTTCCCATCCCTCCCCACCTCCTTTCACCACCAGTTTCATAGAGATTATGGCTCTCCATGGTCGAGCTTGGCAGAGTCACAAAAACTGTTCGTGCAGAAGGGGAAATAAAAACACTCCCGTATCAAGAACACACTTGTTTAAAAAAAGATACCCAGCTGCTGAAAGCACATACTTCATAAAGTTTACAAATCCATTCAACAAACTGGGGCTTTAATCTTTGTATATTTTGACAAAGAACAGTCTGGGAGCATTACAGAAATGGGGAATCAATGCAGAGCTGAGCAGTTCTTGCCTGGGATGGAAGGATGCAGAGCACGAGCCAGGCCATGTGAACAGTGTTTCTCCATCCTAAACAAAGTCCACTCTGGCAGGTGTAAAATGAGACTGTCCAACCATGAAAACACTGAAAGAAAGACTGACTTGAAGGGAATTTCTCTGCTGCTGCTGAGATTGCCATTCTGGGCTCAAAAATGTTTGTATTGAAGGGCCTGCAGTCTAAGGAAATGAAGCTGAAGGCACTGACACAGCACTGCACGGCCACAAAAATCACCTGCAAGCCAGAATGGTTCCCAAACCTGGCAGAAGTACACCTGGCTGGGATATGATGTGCCCCAAACCTGCTGAGAAGCAGAAATGGTCACCAAACCTGCCATAGAGAGAAGGTATTTTGTAGGGTTCAGACTTGAGCTGTGGGACAGCCACACCCCTCATGAGCAGAGTACTGCTCTCACTGAGAATATCACTGTGACTGCACAGCTGAGGAGCAAAGGGAAGGCACAGCAGTGAGAAAATGAAGATTTGGCTGTGGAAGTAAAGGCAGAGAAGCAGGAGAGCTCATGGAGCCTCTTGGTCAACACCTCAAAGATCAAAGTTGGTGCAGAGTGAACAATGAACAGTGAGGGCAAGGAGCCTGACAGAAATTAGCAGCCACCTCTGGAAAATACAGCTGGTACAAGGTGCACAGCATGATCTGCTCTGCACTGCCCTTATTTGAGGAGGGGAAGAACCCTGAACTCGCAAGGATCTGGATCTCAACTCCCTCCTCAGGCTGTGGATATTTTTTCTGCTTGATTTATAACAATTCAGAGACCCGTGAGGGGAAGAGTATCGCACTCACCCCGCAGCAAAGGGCACACACAGACATGTTAACCCTGAGAATTAAATTCAGTCAGATTGACAGCTTAATCTTTGTATCTTAAATGTCAAGAACCTCTGTATGGCAGAGATCCCAGGCAAGGACACAGAGCACTGCCCTGGCTGAGCCTTTGGGAGAAAGGTGGTCAAGTCAGCATCCTGCTCAGGAAAATCACTGACCAAGTGATCCTTAAAAGCCTGCAGGAGCATAAACCACGGTGAGAAAGTCTCACAAGCTGCTGGCTTTAGGCTTGGACTGCTCACATGTTTCCTGCAAGTTCACAGCTCCTGAGCCAGTCTCTCCAGCAGCTGTTCTTCAGCAGGACAAGCAGCAGCTTTCCACTGAAAAGCCACTGCAAAACAGGCTGTTATTGGGAATGCTGGAAATAGAGGGCGAGGGAGGAAAAGGACACAAGACACGAAGGAGGCACAAATATTAAGTACCAAGGGTATTCTGATGAAGTTGTATACTGTGATAAAGGTGGATCAATATGCAAAAGGGGTGATTTCAAAAGAAGTGGAGCAGAGAAAGCTCCATATTCCTGGTGTTGGCTGGATTTGACAAGGAAGAAGGTCCAGATTGTGGTAAAGAGGCTTCCTGCACAGTACTGACCAGTCCTGCACTGCTGCAAGTCCTTCTGCTTTAACTGAGCTGAACTTTGCTTTGAGTTTGTCTCTGTTGAGCTGTTTCACAAGTTCCAGCCATTATTTGGACAGGATCAAAGGCACCTCTCAGAAGGAAGGTGAACCCCTCCCCACTGAGGACTGCAATAATCAGCACAGAATCACTGAGAATGAATCCCACCACCAACCATAATCACACATTGGGTGCAGGGAATGAAGCTTTCTGCATGGATTTGAGCACTTTTCCTGAGGAAGACAAAAAGTAAACTACATATAAAAACCATGCTCTGGAAAAGATGTTTTCTGATTTAGTTGACAAGTTGTGTTTTCCTAAGCTAACATTACACATTTCCAACTGATTTCCTATGTAGCTTACAAATGTTACACTAAATTAGCATTATTAAGGATAAAAACATTGCGAGGGGTTTTGCTGACTGCAGGATCAGGGATTTATCTCTTTCCCAGAGCAAGCACAATGCCGTTAGTTATTTCCTTTTCAACTTCTATAATACTTTGTCCAGAGCAGTAAAATCATAAAAATTTCACTTTTACAGGCTGGTTCACAGATAAAAGCAGAAACCAACCAGTTGCACAGTGAGTTTCACTGGAGAATTAGCCCCACGCAGGAATCTGTCAGTAGTTAAAATAAACCCAGCTGCTGGTTACTTGTAGGCAGAGGAAATGACAACAGCTCTGATCTCTGATCTTCCATTTGCAGGCCCAAATGGAATCTCCGAGATAACTTTTCAGCTTGAAGGTCAAGCCCAAGCAAATCCCTCAACTTCTTAGAGGGGTTTATCTCACACATTGTGGTGCAAAGGCCTCCTCCTGGAACTGCAGGGCTTGGCCATTGCTGGCATTCACAAACCATTAGCAGGCACCCCAAATCCAAACACCACTGCAGTAAAAAGGGCTGCAGAATGTAAAAATGTATCCCCATGTTAATGCAGAAATGCTTCACATTGCACCAGACCCAGAAACTGCCCCGATCAAGGTCAAAACAAAAGGTCTGTTTCCCATTTAGGAACGAGCCCTTGAAAGAGGTGGCGTTCACTTGCCAACTTCCATAAAAAAGATTAATCCACAATATCAATATGAATATAATTTTTCATACTAAAATACAGATTTATTTTAAGGAAGTGGATAGTATTTGTATTACATTTTATAGGCCCCTATAGTTACATCTGGTCCTTATTTATTTAAATTTTATTCAGCTTGCATAATATTTTTGCTTACAGTTATATTCTCTAAGATCAGAAAAGCTAAAACCTGAAAATTCAATGGCACTATTCATTAACATTCCTTCGCTCTGCAGTCATAGACATTTGCAAGCTCTCCTTTGATTCTGAAATAATAAAACTAAGGTAATAAGATGTTTAGTGTAAAAATATATGACTTAAGTCAGAATGATAGAAAGAGCTATGTTCCTGTGAATCACGTGCCAAAGCAAACCAAAGTTTTTCAAAAAGTATACATGCTCATTTTAGAGGGAATAATAAAACACAGAATGACATATTAAAACCTTAACTCTCTCACTCTCATTATTTTATTAAGTTTAAAAAAAAGGAAAGTTTGCAGTGTACAGAGCATAGCACAGGTTATAAAGAATGCATGAGGTGCTGGATGTGTGTGACACAGGAAGCCAAAAGCCAGGGGTTCCAACCAGCAGCAGCCAGGATCCTCCTGAAGTCCACCCTGACAGGTCCTGCTGCTTTTGTATATTGTTAACTTAAATTTTATGGTTGATTTACATTCCTGGAAGACACCAGCTCCTTCAAGCAAGGCCCTGCTACGGAAGCAAGCCCTACCATCAGCTAAATCCTTGCCAAAGACCCATCAAAGACACGATTTGCAAAACTTACTGCCCTAATTCTGTTTGGTGACAACTCATGTACAGAGCAGCTTGGGTTTGTCATGCTCCTGCGAGCCAACGTCCTCCTGGAACGATGATGGATCCACCAACTCCATCTTAGCACCATCCAGGCAGGAGTCAAAGCCATTCCTCACAATTTCCAGCTAACTGCATTTACCACCCTGTCATTAAATCACCTCCTGGTTTATAAATGTGGCCGAGGGTTTAGGAGGGATTGCTTTTTCCCTCTCCCACCCACAGACTCTCCCTCCACGATACCCGAGCCACGATTAAAAACTCAGGGCTCCCCTTCCCCTTTTTATTCCATTGTTCCATTCGTTGTGTGGCAAATTTAACAGCAGCAGCAGCATCTACAGCCCAGATATTGCTGGAACCCCCCAGGGGCCAATATCTCCCTTTTCATTTGTAGTTATAAGGTAAGCGTATTTCACTAGAACTCTCTCAGTCTTAGCTGCACTGGATGTCTATCTATGGAATCACTCAGATTCTGTCTGTCTATACCTGATAAAGATGTTTTTTGCCTGGATTTAAATATAACTGAAGCGGGGAGGGTGGGATGAAAGCCCAACCAAGGGAGAACCTGCTCAGTACCACAGCAGTCACAGAGCCCTTGTGCTTAGGTAGGTCCCCACTGCTGGCAGACTGCAGCAGGGCACAAAGCAGAGCTCTCAGGCTTGGCTTTGGAGCAAGAACAACCTGATTTTGGCAGCACAGAGCCCTCACAGGGTAATTATCCCTCGCAGCTCCAGGGGCAAACACTGGGCCTTGAACAGCTGCAGCTTCAAGTCACAGTTTTCCTGATTATTCCCTTGCCCTGCCTTAACAGATGGGGTTTATTTAAGGGATAACTCACCTGGACTGACAGAATGAATGTAAATATTCTTCTGTCAAGCTGCATCCCACCCTCAGGAAGCTCCCCAGAAAACCTTCTGGGCTCACCCAGGTGATCAGGGAAGTTTTTTCCTGCCCAGCTCCAGTGTTACCAGCTCTCACACCAACTCGTGTTAGCTGAGCACAGGCATATCCTGTTATTTCTTGTGTTCCAGTTCCCCGGCCTTGTGGATCACTTTATTTCACCTTAAAGTTTGTTAATCGCCTTAAAAATGCTTTTTATGAAAGTCAGTGGAAAGCAAAAGTACAGAAAGAAAATTCATCACCTTCAAAGCAGACAACCCAGTATAAAAAATCCTGCATGAGGCGTTTGATGTTGTTTACAACAAAACCCACACAGGATAAAGTGTTTTTCTTCCTTTCTGTGTAAGGTTGAGATAATGACCATCCCCTACGTACTCCACCTCCAGACAGCCCCAAGTTACAGCCCCTGCAATCCTCTTTTATATCAGAGGTGCCTCTCCAGCAATTAGCTGTGATTTCAAGCCCCAGCTGAGCCTCTGAGCCCTCCTCCCTCCCAGGTTCTCTAACCCTGCCTGGAGGAACATCCCCAAACCAGCCTTGGAAGTGCTGAATCCCCTCTGGCACGTCTGAGTGTCTTAATCACCCAGGCAGCAAAGACAGAGTCAATAACCACCAGTAATCAACTCGACCATTACTAAATTATTCAGCTGGCAGCAGAGCAGTGCCCCCACCCTGCAAAGAAAATCTCTGTACCTTAGAGCAGTGCTTTTTCAAAGAAATGATTGTGAGAAATCAAATCTTTCAAAGCTGACCATCCTGGATCACAGAAAATCATTGCACGTTGTTAACTGGACAAGACATGGAGGGGGGTTATGGGGTTGGGATTTCAGGGAATCATGGAATGATTTGGGTTGGGAGGACCTCAAAGCCCATCTCATTCCATCTCCTGCCATGGGACACCTTCCACTAGGCCAGGCTGATCTAAGCCCTGCTCAACACCCACAGCCTCTCTGGACAAACCCCACGTGCCACCTGGATGAGAACAATTTAAAACAATTCCTTGATGCCCTCTCCTCTGAGGATTTCAGATGAAAATCTCATGGATGTCCTGGGGAGCAGTGTTACAGCCTCAAACCTCATTTTGGGGATGTTTCAGAAATCGCTTCTTTTTTTTTCCCCGTTTTAAATTCCCACTCTGAGGTTACTTTTACAAGTTTGATTGGACTACGACCAAAAAAAAAAAAAATCACAAACTGAAAGCCCTGTGCTTCAGCCAGCTCCACTCTGCACTTTAATTGCTTTAAAGCAGAGGCCATGTGTTGTGTTCTCTCAGGGGTACGTGGGAAGGTGAAATGAAAGTGAGTGAAGAAAAAAAATACTTATAAAAAATCAACGCTTCGAGGGAAATGAAATAGAACTGCTCCAGGGCTAGAGCAGCCTGAAGATCAACAACATGAAGACAACTCCCAAGGACAATCCTTCCTTCCTTCCCCATGACTTTCCAGCTGGTGCCCCCCCTGCTCCCAGTCTTGGTTTATAATCCATCACTGGAGAGGGTTTGGAGTTTAATGGGATGGACATCTCCTCACCAAAAAACATTGCACAGGGGTTAAGACATCACTTTCCAACCTCCTGAACAAATTAACCTCTCTGCTCGCAGGCTGTATTTTTCAAGTCTCTACTTGGTGATTCCTGATGAGATTCCTAAGGTTATGACTTAAAAGTTACACTCTGTATCTCATTTTGAAGCAGCCTGTCCCTGGCTGCCAGATTTATTATTCCAAAAGCTGGGCCTGTACATCTTGTGCTCAAGGAAGATATAAAATATTCTGAGAGAGCTTTCCCATCCCGTGTGAGCTGCTGTTGAGTACCCTCAGCTCAGCATTTTTAGATCAAGAGCATTTTAGAACCACATGGGTGAGGCCCTTACAGGCTTGCCATGTCCATTTTAGACTTGACATGTTCTGAGCAGCATTCCTGGCTTCCTCCACGCTGATAAATTACTTCTGAGATCCCAGGAGCTGGGGTTCATGGCCTTCAGGGGCTTGTAGGCACTTCTGCTGAAGCCAATTATAATTCATTCCAATTTCTCTGCACTGCAGCAAACAGTGGGTCTTGGACACACAATTTCTGCCACACAACAAGAGCTTCAGAACTGCTGAACTTATTTTATCTTGCCTTTTTCAAAATACAAAAGATGTCCATCTGTGTAACTGAGTTAAAACCAAAGGACAGAGAGTGAGACAGATCCATCACTCAGCTCCCTGAACCTGTTTTGATACATTTTCTCTCTAAGCCATGAAACTCAAAAATACAGAAACTTTCCTGCCCAGAGCAGTATTTGCTTTTACTCCTCATTATATCACGTGAACTTCATTTCAACTCTTTACAAAAGGTTTTCTGACTCCAGGGCCAAAAAAAAAAAAAAAAGAGAAAGGCATCAAAATAATTTGGAGGAGACCAGAAGCACAAAGCAGACAGAAAAATGGGAGGTTCCCTGCCCATGGCAGGGAGCTGCAACTGGAGGATCTTTAAGGTCCCTTCCAACCCAAATTATTCCAGGATTCTGTGATCCCACCAGCTCAACCCTGAGTTCCTGCCTTGTGGAGAAGGGTTTGCAGGGACTGTTTTGGAGAAGGAAGTTATGGAGAATCCCAGAGAGGCTCTCTGCACATGGCAAATGACCAGGTCAGAGTGTGGTTTCCCAAAAGCACCCTGTTTCCTATGAAACACCATTTCTTGCCTTCCAAGAAGCAGATTCAGAGTTATGAAAAGAAGCAGGGACTCATTTTGCTAAGTCCTGTAAGTTGAGGATCTGAAAAGTGGGGAGTTGGACCTCCCTCCCTTCATGGTCTCAGTTACTGCACTCCAGTGCAAAGACTTTTAAAATCAACTCCTGGGAGGACACTTTAATGAATAAACTAATGAAAGTATAATACTTAACCAAAACCATTTACTCAATTTAAAGAATAAAACCCTTTGCATTTTCCTCATCTGCTCTGTAAAGCAGTTATTTACAATTTTCATTTATTTATATTAAAATCTCATGAAAGACACACACCATATTGCATCGGACAGCCTGCCATGTATTATTTCCAAATTCCAGTTAAATGAAAAAGCAGGGAGATGACTAACACTGAGCAACTTATTTGAATTTACTCAACACTGAGGAGCTTGACAAAAAAAAGGGACTGGGGACAAAACTGTGCATGGCTGGAGAGAGTGAAAACTAACTCAGCTCCATCTCTGTGGGACACAGAGCAATGCATCCCAGCTCTACATAATTGGAGACTGGGATACATGGGAGCAAAACCTGAACTTTTTCCCATTTCAGCTTTAATGCTGTAAAAGATCCAGCCCACACTTTGCAAAACAAAACTTTCCTTTTGACTTCTTTTCTTCTTTCCTTTCAATTTTGTTCCTTCTTTATTTTATTTTATTTTATTTTATTTTATTTTATTTTTTGGTTTGGAAGAAGACTACTTCATTGCAACTGTACCTGCTGACACTCACTGCACTTTGATGCTTCATGATGCACCTCTATGATATTTTGGGGAGTAACTGCATGTACCAGAGCAGCTCCACTGCCTGAAGAGTCTCTGTGTCAGGGAATTCAGGAGAACCCAGCAAAGACACCTCTGCAACACACTTGTTAACTGAAAGAACTGAATTTGACATTTAAAAAACCCAGTCTGGCTTCTCTTACACTGTAGCAAAGCATCTCTCAAATGGAAAAGTGGAGAGGGGTTTAGCATCACTAATTTGCTGAGCTCACGCTTGAACTGATACATTTTAATTCATCTGAAGATAGTTTTTTTAAAGACCAGCACATCCAAGAGGCAGATTAAGCCAAAAGACAGAGAAAACAATAAAAGATTACCTTTGGTTTACCTCTGTTCTGCAAGGGCTTTTGCTGGCAGGCAGATAAATCACAGTTTGTTTAAACAGCTACTGAACTGGTCTGCTCTCAGGACAGAGGCGTTATCCCTGCTGAGGCAGCTCCACCTCTGCAACATTAATTTCTACTCCAGCCATTCTGGGACCTTACCTGCCTTCAACTCCTGATTCACAAGGCTTAAATAAAACAAAACACATTTGCAACCTCTGACTGATGCCTACAGAGGCCAACCTAGAAACAGAGACTGGATAGGAGGAAGGGAAAAAAGGTGGATATTTATTTGAAAGGCCTTCAGAGGCACACCCTGGGCAGGCCAAAGGCTGCACCCAAGATGGACCCCGAGTCACGAGTTCTTCACACTTTTATAGCTTTGCTCCATTTGCATCTCAACCCAATTTCACCAATTAAACTTTAGCTAATGATGGAATTTCCCCTCAGCTTGCCCCCCTTCTCAAGATGCTGGGTTACACATTTTGGGCCTAGGCCGGGCTGGGTGTCCTTGGAGAGCAGCCTGGAGAGGCTTTGTTCTGTCTGTCTCAGCATGAGAGAGCAGCAGCTCCCAGGCTGCAGGACACTGCAGAGTTACACACTGGGAATGCAGAATTTAAAACATATAAAAGCTAAAACTACAGCAGAAAAACTACAGGAACACAATTTAAACAGCAGCATCATCTCATCTGACACAAGGCAAAATTACCAACTTATTAATGGAGGTTGCAGTTGGCTTGTCCTCCCTGTCCTGAACAACTTATTAAAGCAATTACACATTAAGGGCATTATCATTTTCCTTGTTTTCATTGTCTTTCCCTGCAGTAAACATGATTTTAACAGAAACTCACCAGGGGAGTGTCCTTGCCCCCTACGATGCTGAGCCCGAGGCCTGAGCGACCCTTGGAGATCTCGATGGTCATCTCCTGCCCTGGGACTATGGCACACGTCGCTGGATCCACAGGCACTGGGGCTGGGAAGACACCTGGGAACATAAAAAGGGAAAGAAATAAGTCACACAGCACAATAAGAAAATGAGAACCACCAAAGGAATCGTGTGACAACAACTAATGAAGGTTTTGTTTGCTCTTCACCTTAAAAAAATTGAACTAGAGAACCACTCCAAGTCACTTCTGAAGTCTCTAAACCAGAGTGACTTGAGTTCTAGGAGTAAATGCTCCCAGTAAATGCCTGTGAGGACATCTAATTCAGTTTTAACCTATACAATTCAGATCATGATGGACAGGGGTATTCCATTCAGGACAGATAATGCCATATTCCAGCACCATGGAATGGACAGCATGCCCCAAATTGTCTTTCCTTCTATTTCAATCGAAAACAAGATGATCTTTGTACATAAAAGTCAAGAAAAACAAGTGAAGACACCTTCAAGCTCTCAAAAACTGTGAAAGGAGACAAAAATACAAACACTTTATAAAATAACTTCTAATAGGTCATTGGATGCTCAAAGAAACAAAACTTCAGCAAAAGTTATGTGGAAAACAACAGGAAAACATCCAACTTGGGTTAGGGTACTAAAAATACACTATATTGTGGAAAAACCACTGGTTCCTACTGCGGCTGGGGACTTCTGCCTCTGGAGAAAGGTAAGTGGGTGCTGTCTCCAGGGGTATCTCCTGTGAGCTCACGGGGGCTTTCGTGGAAGATTTGGACTGTTTGATCTGGTTGAGGACCTAAAAGCAAAGCAGAAGCAAGAGAGAACAGTTACCAGTCACAGAAAGGAGTGATGTGATGAGGTCATTAGCACCAGCTCTTGATTATTGTGCCTCACTAAATACTCAAAATCAATAGAAGGAAAACAAGTAATTTCCACACATCTAAAGAGGAGCCAGTAATTTTTTAAGTTTCCATCAATAAAATTATTTTAATGTCTTCCCAGTTAATCCCTTCCCCACATAAATCACTCAGTCTTCAACCAAATCAAGCCCTCAGGACCCTCCCTTAGTGGTTAACATGAACACACAAACATTTTCCTAAACACACGTACATTTTCTGGGAGCTGCTCCTCTGTCTCCTGCTGATCTGCCACCACTGGTGTGTCAGCTTTGCATTTCACATCCTAAAAAGTCAAAAAAAGAAAGAGAGGTGTGTTGAAAATATCCCATTAGCTTCAATAAAATATCCTCCAAAACTCAGAATGATGATTCCAGGCAAACACAGTGATGTTTTGGAGGGACAGGACACAGGGAATGGTTTCCCATTGCCAGAAGGTAGGGTTAAATGGGATTTTGGGAAGGAATTGTTCCCTGTGAGGGTGGGGAGGCCCTGGCACAGGGGGCCCAGAGCAGCTGTGGCTGCCCCTGGATCCCTGGCAGTGCCCAAGGACAGGTTGGATGGGGTTTGGAGCACCCTGGGATGGTGGAAGGTGTCCCTGCCATGGCAGGGGTGGCACTGGATGGAATTTAAGGTCAATTCCAACCCAAACCAGTCTGAGATTCCATGATTTCTTCATGTAAGTCCATTTGTAGCACCAAACAAAGCTGAAACCCAAAACTTAAAAGAAGAAAAGCTGCTGTGAGCACAGGGAATATCAGGAGTTAATAAATCACAGCCCAGTTCTGAAGGCATGCAGTGCACAGGAGGGATTTTTGGGGAGGAGATTATCACTCTGTGTTGTTCCAGAGCAATGGGAAGCTCTGGAATGCCTGGGACAATTCCCAAGCTGTGTAGGGACAGCAATTCCCAAGCTGTGTAGGGACCCTCAGTGTGTACAGCAGGAAGGGGCTCAAAGCCATCTGCTCTCTCCTGCCCATCATTTTTTGGCTCTCCTAAATAAAGCAACTGCTTAAAATGCATCCTCCAGCCTCGTTAAAAAGATCAACAATGGTACTTCAATCACTGGCTCCACTTGTAGCCTAATTTCTTTCTGTACCTTTGCAATACACTAAAATATATTTTTATCTCCTACTTCTACAACTGCTTCCAGACAGTCACAGTGCCCTCGCTTGTTAGCTCCTGGCTAAACTCAGGCCACTTTGATCCCAGAAATAGTTAATTATCTTATCCCAGGTTAAAACCCCCTGATAAACAGCCTGGTTTGCAGAAATGATGAGTTCCAGCTTCCAAAGGTGATTTCAAATATTTTTCAAATATTCAAAAAATACTCCGCATCTCAGAAAGAATTTCTAATTAAGATGACAATTTATACATTAAAAGTAAATAGAATTGTAGGTAACTCAGCTTGAAAATACTGGCCTTGTTTGCTGGGGTTTTGTTTTGTTAAATCATGCCAACTCCCACAGGATCTCTTTTTTTCCCCTTGAATTTTTCTCCAAGCTTGCTGTAACTCTACAACTGCAACTATTATCCAAAAGGATAACAGGAAAAAAGATAAAGTGGTGATCTCATTGTATTATCAGAGGTGTCAGGGGAGAAATGGGAAGACTGCTTTGTCATTTTCTGAGAGATTGTTTTAATGAGCAATGAAAAATTACTTCATACTTCCCTTTTTCATCATGATATGGGACTAAAATCTGAAGCTTCATCTTGCACAGCAAAGGCACCACCTTTACATCTCCCTGATCTTTTAACTGAGGTACCTGAACAAAATAAGCACCAAATACACTCAGCATTTGTCAAAAGCCTGCAACACAACTGGTTTAATCAAATTCAACTCCTCTCAACTCCATCCCAAAGCAGTTTTACACAGCCCCTCCTCTCTGCCAGGGTTTCAGGGATGTGTTTTCTGTTTGTGGTAAAGACAGATTATTGTTCCAAGCTCAAACCTTTAAAGACAAACGAATCCGTTCTCACATACCATTTTCACCTCTGTCAGATTAAAACTTCCAAGAGCATCTCTAAGTCCCCTCCATCAAATTCTTTTCCAAGGATACCTTATGGAAAGTCAGATTTCTGCAGCCCTCAGAAACCCAGGACCTTCTCTGAGGCCACCTCAAACCTCAGCTAATAAACACACAGACTTTGCCTAACACTTCCCTTGGCTCCAGTTCAGAAACAAAGTTGTTTTCCTTCCCCCTTCTTATCATCCCCAGCCTACAATGATGTCCATTATACAACTTTATAGCTTTTAAAGTGATGAAGTGGCAACAAAGAGTATGTTGTGAGAGACTGACAAATTTATCAGCAACAGATGAATAGAGAATGATGTGAATTTTTTAATTTTCCTTTTATTACAGCTGTCACTTGGTGAGACATCCTGCCCGTGCTTTGAGCTGTACATACTTGTGGAAGATCTCTGCTGATAAGCACAGATTTTTTATTTACTCAGTGAACTTGATCTTACTTGTTGACTTTTACATTCCTGATTTCTCCTGACATAGGACTGAGAAATTCAGGAACAATGGTGAAGTAGCACCGGGGCTCTGGTAGCAACCACCACGCTGTGAAAAACAAGGCACTGTTTTCTTTTGCTTCCACAGCCACTAGAAGACTACAAGAGAAATCTCCCTTCCCCAAAACACCAATTTCTCTTGTGCTGCACTGCAGAGTCAAAGTCTTAATGCCAGTTGTGCTTCCAAACCCACTCCCTTCTGGCCAGAACCATCAGCACTCCCAAAACTGAGACCCACTCACAAGTATTTCCCATGTAGCTCTAAAATCCTGATGGTAAGAGAAGTCTGAAAGGATGAAACCGGCTTTTGCCAAAACTGAGACCCACTCACAAATATTTCCCATGTAGCTCTAAAATCCTGATGGTAAGAGAAGTCTGAAAGGATGAAACTGGCTTTTGCCACTGTTTTTCATCCATTTATACCCCTAAATTACGGGCTGGCCCAGCTGAAGGTTTTGTGGAATGAGCAGTTGGATCTACAGGCATTCCAATACTTTTCCAAGTGCAGGATTTGCCTTCTCTTACCTCTCTGCCATTGCTCTGTTTTGGACAACTCTTTTTTCTTTCTTTTTTACCTTTCAACTTCTACCCTTTGGCTCCAGAGTTCCCTTCTTTCTGGCTCCAAGTCTGAAAAGAAGCTGCCAATATATTCTGGGTTTCCTGTGGTTCCAGAGGCGTCTTCCCTCCACACCTACCTTGGATTGCCACAATTCCTTTTTCCCACTAAATTCACCCCTCCTCTAACACCACTCAAAGAGCTGCACAGCACAACAGCCTACACCAAGAGTTCACTTTTGTATCACATATTTCATATATTTTTATCCTCTTCAGTCTTTGAGCAATTTCTCGTATTACCTTTGCAATCCCTCTCAAATTTCTTGCCAAGTTGAGCAAGAACTCCAATAAAACCAGGTGAATGACACCTGCAAATTCACACAGTGAAACTCTGATTCATTTATATTCCAGCTCATCACAGGAATCTGCACAAAGCTACCAAACAGCAATAACTCAGCCTTTTTGTAATCCATGAGGGACATAAATCAATCCATGGGTGATTAATTCTGATGCTCGAATAGCACATAACACTTCCTAACTCTTGGAATTTGCAGACTCATTAATTAAACACTTACTAGCTACACAGCATTATGTATATTCAATTTATATTTGCAAACCCCAAGACACTCCTTGCAAGAGACATGATGGAGCAGGAAGAAGACATCTAAGAGGAAAAACATCCAGAAATGTTGTGTTTCCTTAGCTGAGGACACACACACACACAGACTGTGCACACACGGCAAGTCCTGCACTCCTTGAAACTGGAGTAGGCAGCAAAAAGACTCTCTCAGCAAATTTGGAGGCACCTCCAGGTTAGTCATGTTCAGTGTTTTCCATTTTAAACTTTTAACACAGCGGCCAAAAAAAAGAGATCAGAGCTGCACCCTGAAGGACTTTCAGATTTCTGATAATGCATGATCCTGACCTGTTAAACAACAAAAAGCTCCATCTGTATCGATGAGAAGTTCAGTATTTATTGCAGTGCACACTGACAGAACCACATTAAACCACAAGTTATGGCCTTAATGCAGAAATTACTGAGAGCAACTCTATAGCTGTGTTATTCAGGAGGCAAGACTAGATTATGATAATAGACATCTTGGCCTCGGAATTTATGAAGCTATGAATATAAATACGAATATGATTTACAGACCAGGCTTTTCCTAAAGTTTGTCACACATGGATGGCAGGAGTGGAAACGCAATCCCCTCACTCACCAAGAAGCCAAGGGAGGGCCAAAATGCTACGTGAAAACTCTTATCTTGGTATTTTAACAAGTTGTACTGAGTTCATGAAAACAGACTGTGTATGTAAAGCTGAGCTTGATTCTGCTTTTACATGCACTGGGCATTATTTGACAAAAGTGCTGCAACACTCCAATAAAAAGGCAGAGAAAACCAATCAAGCCAGTGAGCCTCCATTCTCTAAACTCTAATCATCATTAAATATTGCCTTAGGTCACTTACAGCCTTGCTGGATTCCTCATCAGTCAAGCTTTTCATGACAACTTCCAAACTCGGGTCTTCCTCGCTGCTTGCAGGTTCAGTGCCACCGTGGTCCTGGGAGAAAGGATTGACAACAGCTTTCAAACAGAGCTCTGCCCTCCCAGAACAGATAAAGAGAAAAATTACACAGTTTTACCCTTTTTTGTTGGTTTTTTATACAAGGGGCAGCATGACAAGGTAGAAAGATCCACAGTTAAAGCCTCCCAGAGTCAGGGGGTAAATGAGGGATGGAAAGGCAGAGTTTGGGCCCCACTTGGCCGACACAAAGCACCACGAGGTGTTCCCAAATCTGCACTGAGGGGCAGCTCTGGGGCAGCTTTCAGGGCCAGACTAATCCCCGTCAATCCCTTTTCAAGGCCAGAAAGATCCAAAATCAAAGCCTCCCAATGTCAGGGGGCAAATGAGGGACGTAAGTTTGGAAAGGCAGAGTTTGGGCCCCACTTGGCCGACACAAAGCACCACGAGGTGTTCCCAAATCTGCACTGAGGGGCAGCTCTGGGGCAGCTTTCAGGGCCAGACTGATCCCTATCAACATGAAAGCTGTTGATTGGTGTGAAGAGGCTTTCTCCAGACCTCTGTCTCATGCTCAGCATGTTACAGGAGTCCCAGTTTCCTGCACACAGCTTGGGAAAATCATGGAATGGTTTGGGTGGGAAGGTGGGAAGCCCATCCAGTGCCACCCCTGCCATGGCAGGGACACCTTCCNCCCAGCTCTCCCAGCCTGGCTCCAGAGCAGAGGGGCTCCAGCCCTGGAGCAGCTCCATGGACTCCTCTTGACCCTTTAGATCTAGAAACAAAACTATTTCTGAATTTTCATGAGACATTTTACATAAGTGAATAACTCAAAAGTCTCGACCACCACTTGATCGGACAAAGCACCTCTGTTCACTGTTGCAAAAAAAAAAAAATCTCATTCTGCAGCTTTCTGGTGATTGAAACTCCTTAAAACATATTTTACAGCAATTAATATTCAATATACTCTGTTTCTGGTGGCTTGCCCACAGTATCACACCACAACACAGTCTTATCCTGCCCTGAGACTCAGTGCAATGAAGCAAAACCCTGATTTAAGGTGTATTTACTGTTTATCACTTTTCATATAATGAAGATAAAGAGATAAGCTGCAGATAAAGAGATAAGATAAAGATCAAGAGATAAGCTGAAGAACACTAACACAATAATCCATGGTATCTGTGGCACCCTGATACTCCATTGCACCAGCCAGGCTGTTTAATGTGATCTGACAAGTTACATGCAGGGTGCATGTAATACACAATGTTAAATATTTATGTGGTATTTCAAAGATATTTCAAGATATAATTTCAAGATATAAGGCTGGTTTTTTTTCTTTATTTAAAGACAGGAAGAGCTGCCAAAGAAAGCAATGTAAATTTCTGTGTAACATCACTATATTCGGTTATGTTGATTTTATATAATAAAAAGATACCAGCTAGAAGTAAAAACCTGCATTTAATTATAAAACAAACATAATGTAAATAGTGAGAACTTGCCATTAATGCATGAAACTCAACCCACGAGCATCTACCTCTAAAGGCAAAGACACATTTTGGTGGAGTCTAATTACAGCCATTTGACCACAGAATTTTGTGCCTAAACAAAGCTTTGTGCTTCATCCTGAAGGCACAAATATTAAACAAATGCAGGTAATTAAAGAGTCAACAAAACTAAAATGAACTCTGTAAATCGTAGAGTAATTTATAAAGCACCTGGGACACTGCTGGTGTGGAGGGGGGAAGGAAAAGCCAAAGCACTGCCCAAAAATGACTCAGATACAAATAAAACATGAGCAGTTCTTGCTCTGTGCAGCACCAGGCCTGCAAGGAGCAGCCATCAGAGGTAACAGAATCTGGAAAACAACAGCAAGAGTGCAACCAGGAGATGCATCCAGCATCACCTCCCGTGGCCCCGTGCTGAGGGATCCCAGCCACGCTCATGGAAATACCAGGAGTTCAATGCACATGGATTTATTGAGGCAAGACCAAACCCCAATTGAATTACAAAACATCTTTTGCTTTATTAGCTCGGATAGAAATAGAATTAAAAAGCAACAGCGAGGCTAACCATGTAGTTTATCTAGAAAATTTAGTTACACCATATTGAGATGTCAGAATGATAACAAGTGTGGTGGCTGCAGGGATTCCTGGTGCACGGGGGAGCAATCAGTCTGCACTGGGGCTGAGGCAGCAGCAAGAATCACGAAAAACACTGGCAACATCACCACACTGAGATTGTTTTTGCATTGGAAGATTATTGCAGGCAGAAGTGCCTCACCACGACCACTCGGAGCAGCCGAAAAAGGAGCAGGACAGGAGGTGGCAAGGATTTAATTTGGAGCCTTCTCTTCCTCCTGTACAGCAATAACCTGTTTAAATCCTGCTGTTAGTGCCACGCAGGTCTGTCAGTAACAACCAGATCAATAAAAAAGAGACAGGGCAAAATAAGCCTATTAGGCCAAGCCTCTACCCCGTGCATTTTATGATCCCGGGTTTAATTAGACAAGGTGCTCGAACTTATCACGAGCTGCTAATTATGATTAATCTATCCAATTTAGCAGTCCCTAATTAAAAACAACAGCCCACAAAGCTTACCTCAATAGCAGAGTGGGAGCCTGAAGGCAGTGGGAAGGGAGTGACAGCCATCTGGTTGACTGCATCTTCACTTCTGCACAAGAGAACAACAACGTGTTACACATCAAACCAGGATGGACAAACTTCTCCTTTGGGTTGCTTCTGCCCATTAAGAAAATACCCTCACTAAGAAAATACCCTCACTAAGAAAATACCCTCACTAAGAAAATACCCTCACTAGCACCAGAACTGTTCCTTACCAGAGTTAGAGCTTAGAAAATCACTTCTTTTTTGCTCTGGTTCTTTGCTCCCCAACAGGTCACATCCCTCCATGGGACCAGAGCAGGTTCATCTGGGACACGCTGACATCACGGCCTTTGGAAATCCAATTTTGTGTGGATTATCAGAGGATGCAGTTGGAGTTTATGGTCCCCACACATCCATAGATGTGCTAACACTTAGCCTCTTTTAATAGCCTCTACATCTGCAAACTGCTTGTTTATAGTTTCACATTCACATCACTGAAATACAATACCTGTTTTAATAGAACAGATTGGTTTTTCTTCTTTTGTTCATTTCTGCTTTTCTAAAAGATTCAATATAAAAATATTCAATATAAAATCTTTTCTAAAAGATTCAATAAAAAAACTTGGAAGAGTTTTTATAAAATGCAGAGAGAAGAGGAGATGAACATTGATTCTCCCTACATATAAAGTGAATTATTTTTCCAAAATGCTTATGATGTATGGCATCGTTTTCTTGCTCTTTAAAACGCCTCTGAAGTTGACATCTGATCAATTTGTGAATGTTTTTTTATTTAATAGCATTCTGCCTTGCTAATGTTTTTCCTTGACTGCCATTTAAACTGATTTGTTTTGTGGAATTAGCTCTGCATTTCAAAATGAAACCAGGTAACAGATGACTTCAGTGATATTTAAGGCAAATCAACAAAGAATCACAGAATGTTTTGGGTTGGAAGGGACCTTAAAGCCCATCCAGTGCCACCCCTGGGACACCTCCCACTGTCCCAGGCTGCTCCAAGCCCTGTCCAGGGGCACTGGACACTGCCAGGGATCCAGGGGCAGCCACAGCTTCTCTGGGCACCCTGTGCCAGGGCCTCCCCACCCTCACAGGGAACAATTCCTTCCCAATATCCCATCTAAATCCAGCCTCAGCCAGCCCAAAGCCATTCCCTGTGTCCTGTCACTTCATGCCTCTTCCCAAAGTGCCTCTCCAGCCTTTTTCCAGGAGGAATCAGTGATGTTGCTGCTCCACAGGTGCAAATCTTGAATGAAAGATCATGGCTCTTCTGGGTTTGATTTCTTTTTACTACGTTCCACGTTACTGTGACACGAGCAGAATTTTCTCCTTAATTTCTGGAATAAACTATTAGACTTGTATGTGTTTACACACATTTTAGGGAAGTGCCTGAAAGAAAAAAGTCTCATTTTCCTGCTGAAGGGTTAAAACACACGGAGCTGCATGTTCTGATCACTGAGAAGCAACACTGTGAATCAACAGCTCTCAGCACAGCAGCGAACGGGAGCCACAGGCATTTGAAATGATAAATCCTGCAGGCAAAGGTTGGTGAATTCATTTACTTATCTTCAACCACACAGCCACACAACTCAAAGGAGCTGGTTGGGTGCTGCTCAGTGCTGTCCTGGCTCCCAGCCTCTCCTCCTGGCCCTGCTCAGAGCCCTGCAAGAGTGAGAGCCCAGGCTGGGAGCGGGTTCGTGGTGCAGAGATGCAGGGCCAGGACAGGCATGGGACCAAGCCCATGAATTCCATCAACATTTCACAATTTCCAAGTGCATTTTACCCCACAAGGCAAATTGGGCAAGGACATTTTCCCTGCTCTTATCTTCGTGAGACATCGATTTCATTACGGTTGGTGCTTTTCTAACCTACAGGAAAAAATCAGCCCAGGAGAGGCCCAGGGATTTTTTCCTTGGCTGCAGAGGTTTTTCCTGACAAGAGTTTATGTGAAGAACAATCAGCATGAAAAGTAACCCCACAATGCTGCATGTTGTGCAATTAGGAGCAAACATGGAAATCAAAAGGAATATATCTATAAATTTTTGTAAGAAATACCCTAAAAATTGCTAGACAGAAGCTTCGTGACAAACGGGTGTAATTAATTATCCAAACAAGTTTATACTTCATACACACACACCTTTGTACTTTTTTTCATCAGTGCGAAAATATCTTTATGCAGCTTTAAGTGGATGGCCATTTTTATTCCAAGCAATAAAAAAACACTTATGGTAATTCCCCAGGGGAAAAAAAAATGCAAAAATATAAAAAACCCCAAGGTTACGCAGTGTCACAACTTGTAATCTCCCCCTGCTAGGACTCGTTCATATTTAAATACTTTAATGCTGCTTCAAAGGAGAATGCTTCAAAGCAGAATCAAAGTGGGAATATATTTTAAAGTGACAGATCTAATAATAAATTGCTGTTTCTGCTCTCCACTTCCACAAGTGTCCTCAACTAAAACGTGAATTTATTTACGACTAAAAGGAGCAATCATTTTCTTTTGATGCAGGGGCAGACAGCTCAGAAGTCTGAACATCATATTCAAATCCCAGTGACTGCAGATGAGCATTCAGCTCATTTGCCAATTGCTGCTCCANATCAGCCCAGGAGAGGCCCAGGGATTTTTTCCTTGGCTGCAGAGGTTTTTCCTGACAAGAGTTTATGTGAAGAACAATCAGCATGAAAAGTCACCCCACAATGCAGGCTGCGTGCTGTGCAATTAGGAGCAAACAGAAATAAAAAGGAATATATATTAGCTTTTATAAGAAGTACCCTAAAAATTACTAGGCAGAAGTTTCATGACAAACTGGGGTGTAATTAATTATCCAAACTAGTTTTCACTTCATGTACACACACCTTTGTACTTTTTTCCATCAGTGCGAAAATATCTTTATGCAGCTTTAAGTGGATGGCCATTTTTATTCCAAGCAATAAAAAACACTTATGGTAATTCCCCAGGGGAAAAAAAAAGCAAAAATATAAAAAACCCCAAGGTTACGCAGTGTCACAACTTGTAATCTCCCCCTGCTAGGACTCGTTCATATTTAAATACTTTAATGCTGCTTCAAAGGAGAATGCTTCAAAGCAGAATCAAAGTGGGAATATATTTTAAAGTGACAGATCTAATAATAAATTGCTGTTTCTGCTCTCCACTTCCACAAGTGTCCTCAACTAAAACGTGAATTTATTTACGACTAAAAGGAGCAATCATTTTCTTTTGATGCAGGGGCAGACAGCTCAGAAGTCTGAACATCATATTCAAATCCCAGTGACTGCAGATGAGCATTCAGCTCATTTGCCAATTGCTGCTCCAGAACCACCTCCAGAAAAGCTGTTCTCTGTTACTGCTGCTCAATGCTGCTCGGGGTTAAGGTGTCTAAACCTTCACACTCAAGATCAGGCTTCATTCCCCACTACATTTTACTTCTTTCCAGTCTAAATAGGACCCCTGGACATTCCCCAGAGAAAAACTCCTGGTGTTTTGCTCCATCTGCACCTTTGGCAAAGAAAGTACATTTATTACTGACTTAACTGCCACAAACTCTTGGTACAAAAGCAGCCAAAAGAGAGCCACATGCAAATATAAATCCCAAGGGAATACCCATTCCATGCTGCAGGAGGGAAGCCTGAAGGGAAGTTGGAGTTGGGTGCTGTAAGGCAAACCCAAGAGAAATCCCAAACCAGACCCACTCAGAGGGGCAATCCCAGCACCTAAACGATTTAATTTATCACAGGACACACTGAATTACTCTCTGGGAGCTCCTGACAACTCAGCACAGACGTCCAGATGTCCTCTGGATGTCTGAACCAAGGGAGAAGAACCTCCTGCCAAAATCTCTGCAGTCACGCAGCTCATCAGCACTGAGAGAGCGTTCGACAACAGCTTTGCAAGGGGCTCTGGATGGTTTTCTGGGAACACAAAGTACATCAAGAATCAGAGGAAAAACCCAATGGCTTGTATGAAGTGAAACAACATCTTAGATGGAACAAAGCTGTGGAACAAGGGAATCAAGGTTTCCTCTGTAAGGTGACACCAGGACATAAAGTCCCGCAGATTATGGAAAACTTATATTGTCCACATCCCGCTTGTTAAATTAAAATTAAAAAAATCAGGGCAGGATATTGTATTTTCTCATTTTTATCTTCTCTCTAGAAGCTCCTTTGGAAAAGACACTGAGCAGCCACACTGGGTTTCTCCTCCAGCTGGGGCAGGGCTGGATCTTTGTGTTGAGCATCTTCCCCAAAAATCTCTCCTCCGACAGCAAGAACAGTCTTGTTCTGCACTTCCTCTGCATCCACCCCCAATTACACGGGAGCCACAGGCACCCAGGTATTTAAAATGAACAACTAATGTTCATATAAACTGCAGCTTAGGTCATCAAAGGTTTTGGAGGAGCCCAAATGACTGAACTTCCTGAGCCTGTTCCCACATGTGTATGACAGAGAGGAGGAAACAGCTCTGGAGAAAACAGGAAAAGTTCCAACTTGCACACACACACACACACAGGGCCTGGCAAGGGCTTATTTTTAAAGCTTTCCCACATGAAAGAACCTCAGCAATCAAAGCAAGTAAAAACAGGAGTTTATACTCTTAAAATGTGGCCAATTATGTAGGTTTGAAAAAATACAGAAATAATTTCTAAAGCATGACAGTATTTGAGAGTGGCACTAAACAGCAAATGTCACTTCCAGAGGCTCTGAAAGAAGAGTCAAAACCACAGCAATGGGGAGTGCTGAACAACCCAGACACTGCCCTGGCTTCCCCAGGAGGAGTAGAAGGATCTCCCTCCTTTGCACATCACCACGAACAACAGGAGATTACACCTGGAAATGGAAGGAGGGGCTGGGTGACAGATTTGTGGGATTCACTGAGGAGCTACAATCCCATCAGCAGGAAGCAGCAATATCAGAGCAGTGACTGCAGTGTGGGAGGGCTCTGGACAGATAACAGATGGTATTTAAATCAGAAAAATCCCTCACTATTAAAGCAATTCTCATGTTTCATCACAGCACAAGGCAATTTTCTTTTAAGGGATAAAGGTAGAGCAAAGAGTGACTCACAGGACCGAACACAATGGGAGGATGGTTTGAAATCAGTGGAATTCACTCGGATTCAAGCATTCAGCTATATTTGATCTGCTTATTAAACCAACACTGAAGCACCAAACCAGATTAAAGGCAGTTAATTGAGCATGGAAAAAAAGCACTGAATTTGCTGAATCATAAAATTCTCACTGTAAAAGTGCTTTCTGATATAAACTGGATTTCCTACTCCAGATGTAAAACCTAATTATATTGTTTCATTATGCACGTTACAGGGATGGGCTTAAAACACATGAACAGAACCACAACGGGTAAAAACACATCTTATTTTGGGAACTGGGGCACAGACACTCCTACAGGAATCAATCTCTTTCTCATATTGTTACCTGGCTAATTCCTCTTGGAGAATCAGCCCAAGAATTTCAAGAGGCAACTAAGACATTACATCCCTTATTGCCCCTGGAAAAAGAAAAGTGACACTGTAACTGCAAATCTTTTAGATGCTCTCAGAAGCTCAAGTAATTAATGAGACCACTGGGAAACAGGGCTGTGTTAAGACCTATATTTTAGAATGTGGCCAAAATCAACTGTTTTAAATAATCATCGTCAACTTAATTGAGGAAAAGATGCTCACAAAGCAGAGTGAGAAGGCTTCAAACATGAGGGGATGTCTGTGATTCTCACAACAGCCACTGAGCTGTGTCTCATCAGCAAAAATTCCAGGAAAGGGTGGGAATGCAATTGTAACACTACCTGGGTGTAAAAAAGTGTGAGCAGATTTTTATGGCACAAATGGTAAGTCAGGATTTTAGCAAAAAGTCAAAAAGGCTGAGGATACCTTTTATCCTTTATCTTTTTCTGGAAAAAAAAAAAAAATTTGGGGTTGGAGCTGGATGATCTTTAAGGTCCCTTCCAACCCAAACCATCCTCTGAAGTTATTTAATGATAGTTATTACAGCTCTCACAGAAAGGCTTTTCTGTGCCCAGGAATTTCTGGGCTTCTTTCACAACTGATTAAGGAGTTTATGGAAACATCCCCCTGCCCTGCACATGAACCAAAACACCAGGAATAGGAAAACCTTGATGCTGTTTCCTGCTTCCAAGTGGAAAGCAGCACGCTTATCACTCAGCATCCTCCATCCCAGGGAAAAAAGGCCTCAGGGTATCAGAGAGGGCACCTGAAACAGCCCAAAAATTCCACCACTTTGGCTTTTATGCCCTGGGTCAGCTCAGTCAGGACCTTTTTAGACCGTGGATTGATGTGTTTCTGGAAAATTATAACCTACTCAGGTTTTTCACTGGTGAAATGAGAATATTCATACTTTCATGAAGACCAAATTAATTTCTCTCAGAACTCCTGCAGTCCATTTAATTTTGCTATGGTGAGCTGTGGTGTAACGTAGCCAAAACACATCCAGGGGCACAAAGAGGCCACAGCTCATGTTTTCACTCAGCAGCACCCCCTGGGTTTGTGGTCTGAGGTGGAGGAACAAGAAGGACCAAGGCAGACTGGGCTAATGGAACACAGTTTGCATGAGAAGAGAAAAGAATTCTTGTATCTCCTTAAAATCCACATTTAAGAGAGACAGTCTGATTTGTCTTTGCTAGAACTCGACCACACATCCAAAAAAACAAGGGACATCAGTTTTTTCCCCACGTTTGGGGCAGTGCTCCAGCTACTGAGGACATCCTCTCCGTGGGAGAATTCCTTTTTATTGCTGCTCCAGTGGCTGCCTGGGCTGAGCAAACAGACCCATCAGCTGTCAGGGCAAGGCCAAGAGATGTGACAAGATGCTGTGCTCTTGGCAAGACAGAAGTTTACAACCTCAGCAGCATAGGTATGAAAAAAGGCCTCAGGCTGGGAATTTCTTTAGCCCTCACAGTACTTCGTGAAGATTCTCTTTCTCATGTGAAGAATTTAAAACAATGTTATAGTTTTGTAAATCTCTGCACCTGCACCTACTTCTCAAGGACTGTTGTGGCTTCAACCAGAAAAACATCCAAAAATGGGTGTCTCAGAACTGGAGCAATCGCCCCAAGGGGTGGGTGTCCGAGGGACCAATCATTTTATGCCATTCAACACACTTTCATGTATTAACATATAAAAGTTGTTCAATCTTCCATTAAAACTCTCTTACTTCAGACAAAATTTGTGGTAGTGTGGACTCTGTCAACTTTACCTCCTTGGCACCAACAGCGACACAGCAGCAGCATTTATAAGTAGAAATTGGGTGTTTTTTTTTAAACTCTACAGTTGGAAACAAGAATCATCCAATGGTATTTCCAGTATCTATTTCTAGTATTTATTTATAGTATCTCTTGAATATTTGAGGTGAATTTTTGCCTTGAAACTCACCATCTGAAAAGGAGAATTTTAGCTAAGGACCTGCATGGGCTCTGTGCCTCAAACACGATCTAAAACATGCACCAAGGATCTCCAGCCTGTGGGAAGTGGAGCTGACACTCCATTCCCTGGAGCTCTGCTGCAAGAAGCCCCCACTCTTGGCTTGGGCTCCCACAAGTTGTGGTTTTGCCTCTGGAACTCGCACCCAGACCCATTTTCCACAGGCAATTAAATAATGGTGAGCGAGCTGTGGGGACGTGACGTTTAATTTTCGACGGCTGGGGAAAGTAACACGGGAGCTGCAGGCAAGAGAATTAATCTCCTCCAGATCCTGGGAGCTGCCAAGGATAGCAACTCATTCCTCACAGAGCTAATGCTGCTCTTCCATCACTGCTGGGCACGCTGCAGCGGGCAGAGCCGTGGCAGAAAATGTACACATTTATATGCATTCACCCCCAGATTATTACATTGTTCACGGGGAGGCTGTGGGTGAGCCAGGAGTAGGAAACAATATCAACGATGATGGATATTTTGGTGGGGAGACCACCTCATAAAATGGCCCAGGGAGGTAAGTGCCCGATGAAAGTCACAGCTGGGATTTATTCATAAATACACATCGATGAAATTCCAGCCTTTTAAAGCATGTCTGAGTCCTGGGAAAGAGGCAGCTTCTCCCCAGACCTCCTGCCCAGGGTCATAGGAGCAACACTTCCTGAACTACTGAGGGAATGCACGCAGGTGTCTTTAATTCATGTACAAAGAGGAAAAATTTTCATGCTCGGAGCAAAAGAAAAATGCCCACATGTAATTTTTATGCAGATGAAAGGATGTTTTAGCATATTCCCTCCCACACAATCCATCCCAGTGCTCCTTGGCAAAGTCAGGCTTCCCCTCTGCACAAACAAACCCTTGCTCCCCTTCAAAATCCTCTTCTGATGCCCACACAAAGGTATCCTTCAGACTTCCACCCAGCCTGTGCTCCATCCCTGCTCCTCTCCCAGCAATCCCAATTCCACTCCCAATTCCCACCAATCCCATTCCCACTCCCTCCTGGCTGGATGAACAAGCTGCCCTCTCCAACCCCGTGCTGAACCATCCCAAAGCACTTCAGGAAGTTGTGGGAGAAGCAGCTCCCAAGCCCAAGAGGAACAGCTCAAGTTTTCAGCAGACACCCCTAAAATAAGCATTCGTTTCCATGAGATTTATTTTTTTTTACATTATTATGGAGAACTCTTCAAGTGTTCCAAGAAGAATAGGCAGGGAAAAGGCTTACTCAGCTTCAAAGAGAACTGAGAGAGTTCAGCATGTGCAAAACAGGCTAAATATGTAAATATGTCATGGAATAGGCTAAAGTGCAACAAATGCTTTGATGAGAACTGTTCTTACCGTATGAAAACCAGCTTGACCTTTGATGGGGCAGTTTTAATGATTGCAGAAGCATTCTGGTGGCTTCTTCCATACAATATCTGATTGTTTATCTGTGAAAAGAAAGCGGTTTTCATGTAAGTGGAGGAGTACACCTTGTTTTAATTTATACCACCAAGACTTCCAAGTTTACCGTGGGATAAGGAGATAAAGACTCAAAGAAAATGTGGTCTCCAAATCCTGATCTGTGTAAAACAGGAACCAAGGCAGAGCTAATTTACTGTTATTAGTAAACCACAAACGAGAGAAATCTTTTTTTGTTTTTTTCCACAGATCCCTTGAACGGGTTTTAAGGATTATTCCCAGATTTTTGGAAAACAATTTGATCTGAGAAGAATCCTATAGATGTGACAACAGCACAGATGTTTAGACAGAGACTCCTGCACTTTGCCTGCAGGCTCTGGCCATTTAGGATTTAGCTCTGGCTGTTAAAATTGTGCTGAATCCTCAGTTCTGCTGAAGGAAACTGGGCTGGGAGGGAGTCAAGGAGATGAAGGACAATTTAAGGACACGATGCCACATCACTTTTGCTGTGATGGATCCGCACCTGGGCACAGCAGCAGGCACCAAGCACTGCTTTGGACACCTCTGCTGTGTGCAAGGAGATGCTGCAGCTTTCAGGGGGAACAGCCTGGCCTCGACACGGCCCAGGTGTGCCCAGGTGTGCCCAGGTGTGCTCAGGTGGGCAGCAAGGCCGTGGCACCTGGATCATGCCAGCACCGGTGTGGTCACAACACCAGGGCAGTGCCCAACCCCTGTGCTGGGCACTGCTGAGGCACCTCCAGTCCTTTTTGGGGTCAGTTTTGGGGTCCCCAGTCAAAGAAGGACATGGAGGGGCTGGAGCGTGTCCAGAGAAGGGGATGGAGCTGGGAAGGGGCTGGAGAATCCCTGAGGGAGCTGGGAAAGGGGCTCAGCCTGGAGAAAAGGAGCTCAGGGGGGATCTTGTGGCTCTGCACAACTCCCTGACAGGAGGAGGCAGCCGGGGGGATTTGGGATCTCCTCCCAGGGAACAGGGACAGGGGGAGAAGAAACAGCCTCAAGTCACAGCAGGGGAGGGTTAGATTGGATATTTGGGAAATTTTCTTTACAGACATTGGCACAGTGGTGGAGTCCCCATCCCTGGAAGGATTTAAAATCCCTGTGGATGTGGCGCTTGGGGACATGGGGCAGTGGTGGCCTGGGCAGTGCTGAGGGAACAGTTGGACTTCTGTGTCTGAGAGGACTTTTCCAACCTAAACAATCCTATGCTTCAATGCTGCAGTTTTTTTCCTCCCACTCTAAATTTACAACATAATATTTACATTCACATTTGATATACCAATGCTGCTTAAAACAATAACGACAACGGAGCCCAGGAACAATTTAGTCGAGATTATAGAAGGAATTTTTGTTACTGCAGATGTTTGTGTTGGATTCTGGGTTTGTGATCTTAGAAGGATTTTTTTTCATTCAAACAAGAAGTACCAGGCCAAGTCTTGCAGCCTGGTGTGATATGGGCTAGTCAGACACTTTGGGAATATTCACAAATCTTATTTTCAGTGGGTCAAAACAAGATGCAAGTTCATCAGTTAAATAAGGACAACGCAAGGACAAGAATAAACCCCCTAAAACACTCGATTGCTGATTGGGATTGAGGTACAAAGTACTTACCTGCCACATCTTTCATTGAACCAAGAGGGACCCAAGGAAGGTCTCCAAGGAAACATCATCACAGCATTAATCATTCATCAAAGATCAATTTAAAAATCCAGTGGCAAAAATGAACGAATGAATGCTCAGCTGCATTCTGGCTTCAAGCTCAACTTGAAATTTTCACTGAGTTTGTTGACTTAATTTCTCTAAGTTCAAGAATAAATTGTTCACTAGGAATACTGTATGCTGTACAAATTGTTTGGATTTAGTTAAATTACCATCAATTTTCCTAAACAGCAGACTTCTTAGATTAAAATTTATAGTCTTTACTCTGGCTAAATTAATCCTATTCACTACATGTATCAAATAGTCCAAAATTTAATTAGCTGTGAGCTGGGCCTCTAAGTTATAATTATTTAATTACTCCAAAATGAAAGCATAATCAAAGTAATATATCTCCACAAGGTTTTGGACTGTCCTACAGAGTTATTACACCCAGTATTAATTTTTCTTGTTTTTTTTTTTTAAGTAGACTTTCTTTTACAAAACAAATTATGCTCCGTTAGCTGCAGATGCCACAGGGATGAGCAAAGCACCAAAGCCTACTTAAATAAAACAAAACGGAGAACATTTAGGATTTCAGAAGAAACACCATTTTAAATCTTTCAAATTAAATAAAGTAACACGTCAGATCAACCAAATACTACTCTGGGAGTCAAAACCCATAAATCTGTGCTTTACTTTTTGCATTTGAGATTAGGAAAGAAAAACAAAGCCTCGACTAAGCAAAAGAAATCAACTGATCTAAATCAACCTCAACTCTTCTTTAAATGTCTCTTTCCATAACTCCTTGGAAAGTCAGCAGAGCAGAGAGAGAGATAAAAACTTGCTGCAGGTACGAGGTCAGGTCAGCACACAAGTTCAGCCTTTAATGTAATCACACATTGCTTTATGGCAGATTTAATCACAGATCCCAAATGTACTGTTGCCTTCACCTACAGAAGTTTTGGTTTACAGTTTCGTGCACTGAAGTAGCAGAAAGTACAAACTCCCTGAAATCCGAGCTCTGGAGTTCAGAGGGAAAAATCTCCAGGATTGTTTGCTTCTCAAACTTTAATTTGCAGAAGAGAAACATTAGATATGGATATTAAAAAAAAACCCCAACCCACACTGTTTTTACTACGTGGCAGTAATGGAAATCCATAAAATTAGTATCATCTGATTTTTATGAAAATCAAGTTAAATGATACCCCAAAGCTAGTAAAAATACTGGCTTAGCTTTCTGTAATAATTATTTCTTTGTACAATGCACTGGGTTCTTTCTTACCACAGGAATTGTAGCATTTCAAGATACAACCAGACTCTCTGAAACAATGGGGAAAGTTTCAAAACCTCTTTTTTATCAGTCAAATTTTATATACTGAAACCCCATAAAACACACCAAGCTCCCAAATAACAAAGCACGAGGAAAACATTGGAGAGAAAAACCTATTTAGAATGTGAATTTCCCTTTCCTCACCGAATTTCTTGCTGGGCACATGTTCAAACATGTGCATCATCTGAAGTGATCAACAGACCATAAAATCCGTAAGGACAGAAAATATCCTGCTCTGAGCTGGCAGCTGATGCCTGTGGTTCCCCACCTGGGGAGTGTGGAGAAAGGATATTGGGAAGCCACAGATTGTCTGTGCCCTCCTGCTCAGCATCCTCCCCCTCCCAGCTTTTACCTGCTGGCAGCTTGAAAATCAGCCCCCAAACCCAACCTGAGCTGGAACCTGCACACAAAGCACACGAAAAAATGGAATTGTTACTCTTTGGAAAAGACCAAAAAGATGCTGGAGAAGTTTGTCCAGAGAAGCTGTGGCTGCCCCATCCCTGGGAGTGTCCAAAAATCAGGATGGACAGGGCTTGGAGCAACCTGGGATAGTGGAAGGTGTCCCTGCCCTGGGAATGAGATGAACTTTGAGGTCTCTCCCAACCCAAACCATTCTGTGATTCTGTTTTATGACTCCACAACAAATAAACTGAGAAATAAATGCCAATCCCCCACATCTTAGAACAGAAATGGCATTGTGAATTTGGCTGGGTGCCTCATTTACTTGGGCAAAACACTGCTGTATCTATTCTATTATTACAGCATAACTTCTATTTATCTAAGCATCTTAAAATAAAACAGCAATAAGAATGCATTTAGCACAAAAGCTCCCTGGCTTCGAGCTGTGACAAAAATGGCATAAAGAAATAAAATGTAATAATTGTCTCTCGGGCAACAGTCCAGAATGGACAACAGGCAAACTTTACAGCCATTTTTGACTCTAAAGACTGGCTTTTACTCTTTCAAGAGGTGCTGTGGCCTTACAGAATTAAACACAGAAAGGCTTGGGTGGGAAAGGACCTTAAAACCCATCTCATTCCAACCCTGGCCATGGGCAGGGAAAACTCCACACCCAAAAGAGCAGATTCTTTCCACCTCCATCTTCAGCAAGAGAAGGGGAGAGGGCAGAACATCCCAGCATCAGTAATTCAGCATAACAGGGCTCTGCACAGCCTGGTTTATTAATAGAACTCAGTTGACTCTCTCGTGGGGAGATGATAATAATAATAATAATGATAATAATGATAATAGCAGGGTGGATGATTCAGTGTGAATAAAAGCTCCTGACAGGACAGGGCTGAGGAGCAGCAGGGCTCCAGGCACAGGTACAGCTCCAGGTGACCCTGCTGAGGGCACAGGCAGCCACAGGAGTGAGCCCAGGCTGACAGGACACCAAGCAGTGCAGACACCTGCACCAAAGCAGCAAGAGAGCACCACAGATGGCTCCTTTGCCTGCAAAAAGAATGGAAAAGCAGAACTTGTGTCCTGTAAAAAAACAGAACTTGTGTCCTGTAAAAAAAAAATATTCTTCTGCACAAGGACCAAATTCTGACCCAGGTGGTTTTCCCATGTGTATAAAGTAGAAGCAGTGCAGACACCTGCACCAAAGCAGCAAGAGAGCACCACAGATGGTTCCTTTGCCTGGAAAAAGAATGGAAAAGCTGAACTTGCATCCTGTAAAAAAAATATTCTTCTGCAAAGGGACCAAATTCTGACCCAGGTGGTTTTCCCATGTGTATAAAGTAGAAGCAGTGCAGACACCTGCCCCAAACCATCAAGAGAACGAGGCAGGAGCACCACAGATGGCTCCTTTACTTGGAAAAAGAATGGAAAAGCTGAACTTGCATCCTGTAAAAAAAATATTCTTCTGCAAAGGGACCAAATTCTGACCCAGGTAGTTTTCCCACGTGTATAAATGCAGGATGAAAGCAGGATTTCTTCCCTCAAAAAGCTGTTTTCTCCAGCCACATACCCATCCAAAATACATCACTGGAGAGATATTAAAAAATAATGATCACATGCAGGTTTTTTATGTGACCTGCATTTCCCTCAATGTCAGGTTGTGAAAACAAGTCAGGATCATGCCCCACAAAGACTATTGTTTGCACAAGCTAAAAGTGAGCTGGTATTTCACTAGTTCAGCAAAAAAAGGTTTTATGAATAAGGAGCTGAGGCAGTCTTCAATTGAATCCAGTCAAACTCCAGTTCAAAAGAAAAATGGACAGGTGATATCTGTCTGTCTAAATGGCCATCCCATTAATTTTAACTCCATCAGGAGCCCCAGGGAATAATCTGCACACCCTGCAGTGGCATCCTCTGTTTTAATGGAGCAGGACTGTCCTGCAGGATTCACTGGGGCAGAAATGCCAGAGCCTTCCCAAGATGTGAATCCCTTCTCTTGCTGAGGTGTCCCAGTACTGAAAACTGAGGTGTAATTAAAGATGCAGGTGGAAATGCACTTAAAACATGCAGTGAGGTGAGACCCAGACACGAGTTCTGTCATCTCACAGCACATGGCTGATGCACAGCCCCTTCCTTTGTAATGCAGGATGTTTGAATTTATCCTTTCCTATAAGGAACTTTCCTCCTGCCCACTGGTGGCATATCTTAAATTGGATTGCAAAGATAAACAATGTAAACTCCTTGAATTTTTTATTTGAAGCTTGGAAGTTTTGGGATGGAGAACCTCACTTTCCTTCTACTGAAGGAAAAAATAAATCATTTTATCTCCAACTTAACAGGGAGAGGAGTGAGGGCAACACCACCACTTTGGGAAATGCTCCTTATAACATGGCTCATCCATGCAAATCCCAAGCCTTGAGGTAGATGTGATTAATCCCAAAAGGTGCCTCTTTCAAGCAGTTAACATCAGATCCTCTGCTCTACCAGGAGCTACCTTTGATATGCAGAGGAAAACAGCACCATGAGCTCTTTCAACACATGAAAAATTTAACAATTTTCCTTTTTTTTACCATTAGAATTCAATGTCAGATATAAGGAGAAAGCAATTTTCCTGCCCTACTCTGTTATGGTAGAACCTTCATACCTTTTCTCACACTTAAAATGAAATCAACTTCAGGTGATGGTGTTTTTATAGTAAAAAAAAAAAGTCTTTCTTGTACTATGTGTATTGAAACCCCCTAATTACAGAACTGTTAGACAATGACAAATGCTTGGACAATTCTGACTATTCCCAGGGTATCCCCAGGCAGGCAAACTGCTCTTTCTCGAGTCAAGAAATGTGAAAAAATAGGTGGTTTTCTGATTGCACAGGGAGTTGCTGAAAGATCAAAGCATCACCACCCACAGAGAGCAGCAGGTCAGCAAATCCCTGCTCTTCAGTGAGAGTCTCTCTCCAAGGGAAGATCCCCAGGGACGGATGATTTTTTTAAACCACCGAAGCAATCACGACGTGGGGAATCACTGCAGGTACCACGGCAAAATGTCATTTTGCAACAGCCCAGAAAACCAGATGAAGTGAGGGAAAAGCTGAGTTTTCAGGCTGAAGGTGAAGCAAGGAGACTGGAGAAAAAGTGAAGACAAAATCCTCCACTTGCTAACGAGCTCTCTTGCCTCGTGCGTGAACTCGTGCCAGACACAACTAAAGAAAATAAGTATTTTAAGTCGCAGCAGATCAAAACAGATCATAGCATGAAATTTATTTTCAGGATAGGGAATATCCCTGTCATCTGTAAAAACACATATGGCAACGTTGAGGGGGTTTGGGCTTTTTTTTTTAACGCAAGGTGTGAATTTCCCTGTAAAACCACACATGCACTCCGAGGATTGATTTACTGTCCCCTTCCTGCCTTTCAACAGTCCCTCCCCACGCAGAGCTTGTGAACATGCTGAGAGCACAGACTTTGCTGACAAGACATTACTTTTCACAGGCCAATGATTTTTGTTTCACTGCAAACACATTTACCTGCCAAAGGCCAAGTCCTCGCTTGGCATAAATCAGCACAGCTCCTCGCTCAGCCACCTAATTCCACTGGCAGGCTTTATTTAAGGTTCAGTGGTGGCTCCAGGGATGCCTCTCCCTCCCTGAACACGGGAGCTAAAGGGAACAGTTACCTCCAGGAGCTCATCCCCGATGTGCATGCGCCCGTCCCGTCCCGCGGGGCCGTCGGGGTTGATCCCAACCACGAAGATGCTCATCCTGGAGCGGTCCTTGTTGCCAGCCAGGCTGAGCCCCAGCCCATTCTTGTCTTTCTCGAGCTCAATAATGTGCAATTCTCCCGGGAGATCCGCATATCTCTGCCTGATTTTTTCTGGGAAGGGCAGACATAAAGGGAGTTAGAGCATAAAGTGAGTTACACGCAGATGTTCGACAACACACACACACAAATATGCCAGAAATTTATGGCTTCTCAGCAAATAGTGTTTTTAACAGGGGTCTTTTCAGCACAGGCTCTAAAATACCATTTGCTCTGTGTGTATCAGTCACACAGCAAAATGCAGCATCAGCTGCAAATACTGTTCACATTAAACCCACACTATTTTAATTATTTGTACAACAGCCTGGTTCCAAACCAAAACTTTTCTGAGAGGAGGGTAAACGAGGAAATTCCAGAGGCACCTTTACCTTACAAAACCTATCAAATTCAGGAAACTCTCGTAAAGTTCGAGCTGGTTAATTAACCACTGCGGGAAACTGAAGCACTTAATGGCTCAAACATTACTGCAAGCTCACATCTCAAGGTAAAACCTTCTGCTTCTTCCTGGTGACTCAGGAATCTTCTCAGCACGCTCTGCTTAACTCGACGGGCTGATTATGCAGAGCAGATGTCAGCGACAATGGAGATGAGTGATTGCATTTTTAAACGCAGCCTCACCTGATATTAAGGTAGTTATTTGTCTTTCATCTGCATTTCAAGCATTCCTGTGACAGAGCTCGATGTATTTACGGAGTTATTCGGAGCACACAGCTTGGCTGTGGATGCTGACAGGTTGATCTGAGTGTCTTTTCACCACTGGCACATACAAACATCCATCACCATTGCTGGGGAGGGCAGTTCTTTCCTGTCTGCTCTCCCTTTACAGATTTTAAACCACCACCTGCACCCAGTGCTTCAGCTGGGCCACACATTTGAAAAAGCAAATCAAAGTACATCCCTGTGGCTGGGTGTCACCTTTAGCACAGAGCCCAAGGTGAAAGAAACTGCTGCATTATGCATTAAAAGGAGAAATAAGGGATATTATATGTTCAGCCATATCCCTGAGTCAGCAGCAGGAGCTAGATCAATATTAGCTACTAGCACTTTCCTGGGGAAGCATATTTTAGTAGTATGATTTAACTGCTGTAGTGAATGTTCCCATGACAACAAGAAAGAGGGAAAAAAGCTGGGCAAGGTGAGAGGGAGGCAACTAAAAGTGAATAAAAACTGCTGAGAAGAAAGAAGATGAGGCAGGGATGTTCCTTCCACAGCCCCTAAAGTGCTGCCAGGGTGATTTAGCTGAACGTGGGACGTTCCCAGTGGCTCTTCTCTCCAAGAAATACTCTTCTCTGAGTGATTGCTCCAGCTGCAGCAGCCCCTTGTGCCTTGGCAGAGCCTGATGGGACGTGCAGAGCAGCTTCCCATCCCCAGCCCCAGGTGCACCTAAGAGAATTACCCACACTGAGAGCAACACAGGCTCCAACCAGCTCTCCCTTCACTATTTACACGCTCCTGTATCCTACCACACTCAAAATCCCCAGTGCCCGAGCCTAAAATCTCAGGGGGTGTAGAGTAAGGGTGAGATGTTATCCCAGGAAAGCTGCTAAAGCCCTACAGAGGGCTGCACAAAATCAGAATATCACAAAAAAAAATTAGAAAACTCATTTGTTACTATCAATTATTTGCCAAAAAAAATCCATGTAACTTCATTAAATAGCAATCCATGTAGCTGCAGAGTTCTTTAATGTATTTCTTAATTAATGGGGTCATGTAATTAGAGGTGTGGTTTGCTACATGGATTTGGAAACTGTTTTTTTCTTCTTAGTAACAAAACAAGACAGGAAGGGTGTCAAAAATGGTGTTTTTGAAAGCACAGGCGATACAGGCACACCTGGTTTATTCACAGCACTGAGGTTTAATTTCTTTACCCATGAAGCCAAGCCCAGACCTGAGGAGCTCTAAGACATTTGCTGCCCACCACAATTAGACAAATAACTCATTACAGCCCAGCAAGGAGCAGCAGCACACCCCAGAACAGGGCACCAGCAGAAAAGGCTTTTTCTTACTGATTGCATTTTTGTGGCTAAAGCTAAGAGCTGGTGCTGGAGGGCTGCTGTCCATCACTCCGTGCCACAGTTCCCCCCACTGCTTGTTGTACACGGGTAACACATCTCACTTCTGCTAGCCAGGAGCAAGGAACATGTCCAAAGCATAATTTTAACAACTCACAGCCGGGTGCACAGACAGGAGCTGGAGGAGCAGGGAACACGCACGCTTAAATGCAGTGCAGATGAAGCTGCACATCTTCAGAGACTGCCTCAAAACTCATTTCTGGCTTGTCAGTAAAAACCACTTGGAATTCCCCAGCACGAGCAGCCCTGTGACACTGCAAACACACATTGCTCCCTCCAGCCTCTGCCTGCAGACAAAGTGCCTCCGAGACCCACGGTGAGTCTGTAATTCCGCAGTGTTTCCTCCCCAAAATGAGTTTGCCCACGTGGGAGAAGTGTTGGCAGTTCAGAAGCACATGTATATTCCTTCCTGAGCTGGGCTGAAACTAAAAGTGAGCTTTAATCCTCCAAAAAATCAGTAGTTTGGACAATTGCCCCACTGAAGTTCCTGGGCTGCCAGCGATGGGCCAGGACTGGAAACCTGGTGAGTTAAATCCCAGCTCTGTGCCAAAATCCCTCACTGTGGGAACAAATCTTTGGGTAAAGAAAAAATTTACCTGGGCAAAAAGCAGAGACCAACTCCAGGGTTGGTCACTTTATTTGTTGAGGGGCTGGGCTGTTTTCTTTTGCTTTTTTTTGAAGTGCCATCCCTGTTGTGTGTTGGAAAAAATCATTACTTACAAGAGAAGGAAGCTTCTGAGTGGACTAAACCCTTGCTTCTAAATTACCACATTCATTTCCAAAGCAACTATTCCGTGGTTTGAAATGGCTGAGGTGACTGAGAGGTAAAGCAGAGGGAGAGCAGGCAGGGAGGCACGAGGATGCTCCTGTTTCCATCCTGGCAGGAGGCACTGCTGTCCTGGAGAAGGGACAAGCAGAGACACCCCTGCTTTTAAAATCCACCCTCCCTGAGCACAGGCTGCCTCCTCCCTGGCCAACAGAAGGTTCTGGCTCTCCCCAGTCCCACCTCCTGCAGTCAGCCCTTGGAAGGGCTTGTCCTGGCCAGGCAATAAATGACAACAAATTCCCAGTGGTGTTGCCTCACTCATCCAATCTGCATACAAATATCCTCTGGGCATCCAGCTGACTTCCCACAACGCTGCCGTGGCAGTCTCAGTTTGCCTCTTAATAAGAATCTCACAAGATTATTTTAAACAAGTATTTACTGCTTAAACAAACGCGCATCCAAGGCGTCTTCTTTTTAATGCCTTTTTCAGCTGTTTTTTCTCCCCTCCAGCTGGTATCAGTTTTCAGCTCTCTGCCTAGGGTTGGGGAGCCAGTTAGCATCTGCTTTTGCAAAGAATTCCATTATCTGCCTTCATTACCAGATACTTTACACGAGGCGATTGTAATTCTGTTGTTGCTGCATTACACATGGGACACGGCGTTTCTTGTTTTGGCACTGCACGGGGCTGTTTCCACATTCGGTGACAATATGCCTATCACAACTTCTGCAAACACATCTCACCAGCTAATACTGCAGCCAGCTCCTCTTAAAAACACCACACAGATGTAACACGAACCAAAAAGCACGAGTAAATGCTTTAGTGATCGCTCCCGCAATAATATTTCCCAGTTATATTAGCAGACAATTACATTTCAAAGAGAAACCCTGGAAATGGAAGACAACTGCTCTCAAACAATATACTATTATGCTGCTGCATGTGTTTCCCTGCCTCAGCCACTATTCCTATTATATTAAACAGAGAGATAAAAAGAAATAAATGGGGACAATATGGTCAGGATATTGGAGTTTGCATGATCTAGTATTGCAACAAATACACAATTTATCTGCAACAGCAAAACCAGACACCACTTCTCAGGAAGGCAAAAGGCTCTTTAAACGACAGATATATAAAGCACTTGCAAAGGGCTGAAGAGCCTGTTTCCCAAACCTGCTGAAATCTCCAGTTAAATGAGCTGAAAGGGAAGAGGTGTTGCACTGGAAAATGGTGCCTCTGCCTGATGCAAATGAGAGTCCATCCAGAACAGGTAAAAAGGGGAAAGAAAAAGCTCTGGATGACTCAGCGAGGTGATTTGGTTTAGCACCAAATGCTCAATATCAAAAATGTCAAGGCAAAATATAAAGAAAAGGAAAGGGGAAAAAGACCACAAAGAGAGACGACAGCTGATATTTGAATACAGAAGGTGATGCTGAGGATTTTACATCCCTCTCGTGTCGCCTCAGATCTCTATTAGCAGCATATGCTGCCTTTTGGAGATCTCATTTATCAGCCTGTGCTCGTTCTAATGCCTTTATCTCCCACTTTTATCCCACAGCACAAAACCTGGTGACAGCCCTGGCCCTCCCCAGCACAGCTCAGTGCTGCAGCACCACGGCCACTGCTGTCACTGGGTAGTGACAGACATCAGAATGCAGGCAGCATCCTTGCACAGAGCCATCCTTGCATATCAAGCAACCAATTCCCTTCTTGATTTCACTACAAACATAAAAAAAAATTAATGTAGGAAGTCCCTTGGAAGCTCACCCTAGAGCTGTGAGGGCAGCACGTCTAATTTACTGATTACAATTTACAAGAACCTAAATAAGCATATTGAAGGGACCATAATTGAACAAATGGGGTTTAGAATTCTCCCACCACTAATAATATAATAAGCTTATTGTTTTAATCTTCCCACAAGCCCTCTATTCAGCTCCAAGGAGGCAGACAGTTCTTCAAACCTTATCTCAAAAGCGATGCACTCCTCTGTTTTCATAAGCTTTAAACTGAAAAATAGAGAGAATTTCTGTAATGCTTTCCTCAATTCCATTAAATCACTGCAATTCTTCTCTCAGTGATCAGCAAGCATGAGAAAAATAGGGCAGTTATATTCAAAAATCTACATGGAAGAGCCAGAGATCCTGTTCCGACCAGTCCCCCTCCCTCAGGTGATGAGAGAGGACACATCCTTCTAAGTGCTGTTATCTCCAAACCCGGGAGCAGAGAGAGTTCCCCACCTGATCCAGAGCCTCAGCATCCCCTAAAATCTCCCTCTGACATCCCTTTGGCAACACTTTGCTTCGTGTGCACCATTTGGAAATCATTTACCAAACCCGAAGTGACGATTTGCAGAGAAAAACCAACCTCGGCATTCCTATCTTCCCTTTGGCATGCTTCAATTAATTCTCCCATTTAAGACAAAGAGCTCCATGGCCCCTTCTTCCCCAAAATACTGTCAGCCAAAATATTCCAATATTATTTTTAATTCCATGAGGGAGAGAGCATGCACCAGGTGCCACAAGCAGCTCAGGTGTGGGCTACACACCCTCACAAATACGACTCACCCGACCTCAATTCCTCACAAAGCTGGCATTAAATTCTCCTGAGACAATATTCTTACCCTAACCTGAAGATTCCCTCTTTTCCTCTTGTTTTTGAAGGATTCAGGCTATTATCTGGGATCTCCAAGTTTCTTCTCACTGCTCCCTCCAGCTCAGGCTCCAATTCCATTTTCCTCCTCTCATTCTCAGCTCACAAAAGAAAACTTTCCTTCTCTCCCAATGCTCTCCTTGAATCCCACTTGTCCCTCACAACACTTTTTACAGCGGAAGGTGGAAATTTCTGCTGGTGCTTGTGAACTCATCCAGGAAGAAGGGGATAATGAGAGGCTCCACAATCCGCTTCAAGTGCCATTTCAGTTTGAGCAGGTGGCATTCAGAAACTGTTACCATTAATTACTTCTTCCTATAATCAAGGAACCATCACACCCCCAAAGACAACAGCAGAGAGAAAAGTGGCTGAAAACCAGGGTAACTGTGGTCCATAATGCTTGCACCATCTCACACCAAATTTTGTACAAATGGAGTTTTTGCCAACATTTTTTTCCTTATACAGGCCCAAAGCTTCATTCTAAGGTTTCCCTTCCATTACACAACATTTAAATCCTCTGAGGAAGAGATGCTGTATGTTTTTCTTTTTTAATTAGGTGAGAAGGTCTCGATGAGTCTGCTCATGCCCATGTTTACCCGGGATCTTTTAAAAGGAGATTTAGTGAAAGTGTGGTAAGCAGAGCATCCTGACGTTAATAACTGGTTAATAACATCCAGTTAATAACTGGTGATTACAAGGGAATCTGCCTTCCCCTGCACACAATCCTTCCACTCATTTGCCTTTCAAATGATGCATTAACCCCCATGAAAGCACTTGGGTTTCCTCAGAAGTGACCTCCTCTGGGTGCTGGGATGTGGCAATCAGGGGCTCGCTGGAGCTGAGCTGGGAGTGCCTCAGCTCCAGCAGATCCTCCTGCAGTCCTGAGGCTTTGGAGGAAAGCACTGGAAATGGGGTGTTTCCTCCAGATGGGAGACACGCTGCTGGAACATCACACTGCCACTACCCGATTAAACACAATCAAATAGCAACAAAGGCTTTTTTGCCTTCTGATAAAATCCTCTGTGAGGATGCAAACGGTAATGTGTGAAAATGTATCACGTCGTGGTTATATCACGTTGTGGCCTAGGCCACAAAATGCCAGACGGAAGGCGTTTTGGAGTAATTAAATCCTTAAATTGTGAGGTAGGCTCCAACAACAGCTGATGTAGACCCCATTTTTAAGAGAATAATCCCATAAAAACACTCTGCTGTAAATATCCCAGTGTATTTTGTGGCGCCGTGCAGCTGAAGTCACCCAAGGCCAGCACCCTGCACTCTCCAGAGCTCCCCAGCCCGGGAGCATCCTGGAGATAAGGCTCAGTTATCTCTGCTGCAGCTCCCCGAGGAAAACAGTGTACTCCTGCCTCACACAGCTCTCTGGGATGCCCAGGTGTGTGAACAGGGCAGGAACATCAGGAAACACTGCAAAGGCTCAAGGAAATTCCAGCTGTCACCTGGCACTGAGCATCAGGGATCCGTAAGGATGCAGCAGCTCCAGAGTCCCAGATGCCACGACAGACGATGCTTTAATGACCCCTTTTACAACTCAGTTTGGAAAATATCTCCCAGCTGGGACAGAAATTTCTTTCCTAACCTGCTCTCACAGAATCACAGGGTCTCAAGAGGTGGGAGGGATCATCCAAGTCCAGCTCCTGGTAGGAGCAGGTTTTCTGGCTTGCTCCTGCTCACTTGGCTCTGGTAGGATCTATGATCCATTCCCTATGTTTGGATTTGAAAGCTGCTCGTTCATTTGCTGTGTTTGAATATTGGGAATTCTAATCCATTGCTTCCCCGCTTGGTCTCAATGCAAACAAACGAATATTGTGAACGTTTAAATTCTTCCTCCCCTGGCAGTAACAGTGTAAGCTGATCCTGACAGTGTTTCATCTTTAATAATGATGTTCCCACAAAGCGACTGGCACAGCCATTATCTTGGAATCTTCCTGCACGGAGTCTAATTAAAGAGAACTGTGTCAGACTCTTGTCAGAAACTGAGAGTTTGTTACCTAATGAAGACTTTTAGGGGCCCAGTGGTAAGTGACTGCAAGAGGCAGCACAGACAACACCTCTCAGAAGTCGAGGTGATGAGACATTTCTCGCTTAGTGATTCATTTAATTCGATTGATTTAAGAACCTGCAGTAAGAGCCTGAACCTCCTCCATCTAGAGCTGGACTAAAGAAACCTGGATTTAATAATAAAGACTTTTTGAGCAGCAAACACAGCCTGTACTGATGAGTCCAAAGATCTACAAAACGTTCTTCAAGGAAGCTGTCCAGGGGAACTGCCACCCCTTGTGTAATGTAGGGAAAAACTCAAACAACATAAAACTTCACACAAAATCAGAACAGTTGTACTCACAAGCCATAAAAATAAAAAAAGACTAGGGAGCTGGTTGTGGAAGAGCAGGTGAAGGGGGGAAATGGCACTGGGCACTGGGATAAGAGATGGTGGAGAGTTCCAAGCCACTCCTGGCCATGGCAGCACAGCCCTGGGACACAACAAAGCCACGTCACAGCGACTTGACAGTGACTAAATCAAACTTTTGGATTAAAAACCCCCACCATGGAAGTCTTAAATTTGCTTGCACAGCAGTTTTTAAATATGCTGTGATGGTGATTAAGCAGATTAAAGTTGGATGAGTCACTGGGACTGTAAAGCCCAGGAAAATGCCCACAGAGGGAATTACAGAGAGAGTCTTAACAGCAAGAAACCCCATGGAAGATTGATCATGATCAGCTACTTCAGCTGTGAATTAATTCAATGGCAATCTTAATGATAAATTTTAATCCTCTTTACTATTTTTAGGTTTTAGTTGTTTTGCTAAAGATTGATGGTAACTGTCAAACTAGGAAATACGAAAATAGATTTACTTGCACCAAAATATTGCATTAACATTGCATATTCCTTTTTTAGGCCAACTATGGGGATCTAAGCATTGTAAGTATTATATAAGGTATATAAAAATTTAAGGAAATATAAAGTTTATGATATATCTGTCAAAATGCTCAAGATTAATCACATCAGATATGGCGAACAACTTTCCTTCTATACTTTATATTTCCCTTAACAACATATACTGTTTGCATTTGGAAAGAAATGAGAACATAATTAAAATACAAACAACAGCTTTGTAATAGAAACGCTGCACACCAACACGCCAATTACGATTAATACAAGAAAAAATGTCTTTACTGCCGTGTTTCCCTTTAAAACTGGGATATTTAACAGAAGCATTGTTACTCTCCTGGCAGATAATGGCGGCTCTGTGGTGATCAAACCTGTTTTTAAATGGTCTAATTTCCACTTTGCCAAGGGTTCCCTGTCGCCTGTCTCTGGGTTTCACACACAGCTCGTTGTGCAGTGACCTCAGAGGAGGCTCTGCCACCCCACCACAGCCACAAACACTTCCACAATTCTCCAGCTGACAACTCTCAGCTTCACACTCCCGGCTTTTATTCGCAGGCCAGCAAAGAAAAATATCCTCTCTCAGCCCCTAACAAGTTGCTCAGGTTTGATAAGCTATTTTCATTCCTGCTGAAGGAGTCGTGGAGAGAAAAGGGCTTTGTTTCAGGCTGCTGAGGAAAAAGGGAAAAGCTGGATTTTTACTACGGTCAGTGCTGGGTCCAGATTCCTCCCAATTCTCTGGGTGCACACATACTTTAAATGAAAAAAGCTATTCAGGAAAATTATGCTAATGGGTTAGAGTATGCTCAGATCTCTATGCAGATTGCCTTTTAAAACTTCCAGTGCGTGTTAAAAGCAGAGAATGTTTGATTTAAACGAACTGCAAAGCCAATTTAAATTAAAAAGCAGCTAAATATTTAAAAAGCAGCATATCTAGCTTTTAGAGGACATGAGGTGACAGTGAGTTCACTTATGGAAAAGACCTGCCCAGCCCCACAGTGCTGCTTAGATTGGTTTATCTCCTCATTTTCTTTAAATTTAGGCAGCTATCAGTGTTTTGTTAGGTTCATACCTGCTTTGTCTTCCATCAAACTGATTACAGCTCCTCAAACACTTACAAACTACCTGACGACTTTTGAGTTTTGAGCTATCAAATTGTACTTGAGTCATCAGGCTTTGTTTAGGTACAAACCTGAGCTTCCCAATGTCACTGCTCGCCTTTCATTGCTGAGGTAAAATGAAAAATGAGTGAAAAATGACTGCGACACCTGGCACTGCTGCAGATTTCTGTGCCTTGGAACAAAACAAATGCACACCTACAATTCCACTTGGAAGCCTCTTCTGCTCATAAACACACAATAATCATTCTTTTACTTTGTATTTCCATATCTTCAGCTATGATGTCCCATTTATGGTGTCCAATGTGTTAATCACAGCCCAGCACTCTGATTTTAGATCATGTTTTAGCCCAGGAGAAGTCCCAGGAGAAGTGGAGATGAAGGAGAAGGTCCTTCCTCCCTCCTCTGTCCAAGTCAGCTCTCGTGCCAGACTCCTGCAAATCCATTCCTTCTCCCTGGAGGAGGAGGTTTTCAGCAGAACATCAGAGAGGATGACAAAGTGAACACTTCTCCTGTAGATAAACCACTAAAATACAAACTTCCAGGCTGAAAACACACTGCTGGATTCAGGCTGCTACTCCAAAAGAGAAAGGCACCAACCAAATAAAGAATTCACTCAAAGGTCTCTTCTTAAAATGAGACAGCAAGAGTTTTAGGAAGAATTTTCAATTGTCCTGTGTGACATAAATTGAAAATAAGTGGGCACCCTGATGAGAACACAGATCTTTTTCCAGCATTGCAAGTGTCATTCAGGCAGCAACTCCTGTATTTGCAGCTGCCAAACTCCTCTTCCATCAGGTGAGGGAGGAGAACCTGGCCAGAGGCATGGATAACAATTCCTCTCCACACAAATCCCCCACTGAATAATCCTGTGAAATCATAAAGCAGTTGCACACTCTCCCTAAATAAGCAATACATCTTATTTAATCAGCTGTCTTGAGAGTCTATTGGAGACGTTAATCAGGTTTGTGCTGCACTTATGACATCATAACACTTGACAGATTTGATTAAATAAAACAATATTTTGTATTAGAAATGCTATTCTGATTATTTTTTAGCTCTCCAAAGCATGGAGCCTGGCAGACCTGTTTTCTCTTCCACAAAAGGGTAAAATAAAAGTGCCAGGATCAGACACCTTTCCTTCAAATAAGAGGTGCTAAGCAAGGTATTCATTTTTCTGCAGAAGAAAAATTCTATCACAAAGCAGTGAACAGAGTATTTGAAGAGATTATATTTTTTTTTTTTAGTACCAAAATACGTTATTAGACAACAAATAGCTTCTCTTCTAATGTATTTAATGAAATAAAGATATTAATGCATTAAGCTTTGGGCATTTCTGAAATGAACACAATTATAATCAGGAAATTGATGATGTATGTGAGCAGAGACTTGCAATATGTCAAGCACTCTCTCTTTTTCCTCCTGGCAAAAGAAATCCATCTCCAAGGATTAATCCAGGAGGAAGAGCTAAACGGATAAACTTTACTATATTAAATAGAGTCACTTTTTCCACTCTGACTGGAGGAGGAAATCAACTAAGAAAAAGTTAAAAAATAAACGCCTGAGGGAAAAATAAGAGTGGGGTATGGTAATTTTTACTGTAATTCTTTTTGGTTTGATATTCAATTGAATCTTTTTTCCCCTCTTATGGAATTTAGCCTTCAAATAAGATGATTCAGATGCATCCACGACTTACTCTCTAGTAATAAACACTGTCTTTGGGGTAAGCTGGAACTCCATGGATCCTGTCTTCTAGTTGATTTTGTTTTTAAATTTACATGGCCATCTGACCTCTGGGAACTGTGGCGTGGAGCTCCACGAGTCTCAAGATGCTTCGTGTCTCTTATGACAGATGGCCAAGCAAGACATCCAACAGATGGCAACCAACCAAAGAGATGCCAGGTCCTCCCAACTGCAGTCCAGGGGTCATGCTCCAGGGTTTGTTAATTATATTTTAGTCTCTTAATAGAAATTAAGCTTCGTTCTAATAGGGTAGCTAATTTTATTGTGTTTTTCCATGGGAACACAGGGCATTCAACCATCCCCCGTGCAATCCAAACTCCTGCCCCCAAACCTCTGCACTGGCAGCAAATCTCATGGTGGACCAGGGGTCTCGAAGGTGCTATAAAAGGTTCATGAAAATAGGCAGGAGAGAAACCTGATAAATACCCTGACTCGGGGGGGAAAGGCTCTGGTGTGAGCTCACACTTTATTAAAGTCAGGGAATTCTCTCGAGGGGAAGCCTCAGGAAGGCTCCAGCCACAGGAAAAGCTGAAAGCGGAGCTCACACCTTCCTCAACACCCAGGCCAGGAGAAAGGGAGACACAAATCTGCAGGAATCCAGGTTCATTAGCTGCACTCATTAAACCCCTCACAGCTCTGCACTGGAGCCCTGGCTGGAGGCTCCCAGCTGCTGCCTCTGCCCTGCCTCACCTCGGAACTCCAGAATTGTGGAATCAGCTGAGAAGGAAGAGGGGCAGGGACAGGCAGGAGGGGCTGGGGCAGCTCTCCCAGCTGGTTCCTGCACAGCCCCATCCAGGGATGCTCTGGGGTGATCCCGAGGATGCTCCAAAGCCAGTAAAGGCCAACCTAGAAACAGAGACTGGACAGGAGTGAGGGAATAAAGGTGGATATTTATCTGAAAGGCCTTCAGAGGCACACCCTGGGCAGGCCAAAGGCTGCACCCAAGATGGACCCCGAGTCACGAGTTCTTCACACTTTTAGAGCTTTGCTCCATTTGCATCTCAACCCAATTTCACCAATTAAACTTTAGCTAATGATGGAATTTCCCCTCAGCTTGCCCCCCTTCTCAAGATGCTGGGTTACACATTTTGGGCCTAGGCCGGGCTGGGTGTCCTTGGAGAGCAGCCTGGAGAGGCTTTGTTCTGTCTGTCTCAGCATGAGAGAGCAGCAGCTCCCAGGCTGCAGGACACTGCAGAGTTACACACTGGGAATGCAGGATTGGAAAAATATAAAAGATAAAACCTAAGGCATCACCAGGAGCCATCTGTGAGCAGCACTGTCCCCATCCCCGTGTCCATGTGCAGGACCTGCGCACCCCCATCCCACAACATCCTTCCTGCACACACAAGGAACAGCCACATCCTTCTGGCCCCAAAAGGCTTTGCCAAGCTCCCATTCCTCACAAAATCCCTTCCCACCTCTTCCTGGCCATTGCTCACAAGCTGCCCGTGCTCATCCTTGCATAGAGCTCTCCTTACTCCCTCATCCATCACATCCCTGTCTCATCCCATTTTTTTTCTTTCCACTCTTCTCCCAGCCCTTCAGAGATACCTCACTAAGGCACCATGCTGGTCCCTCAGTGACTTTCTGCCCTTGAAAAACAGTATTTAAAAAATCACACCTTCTATACAAACAATATTTTAAAAATCACTTCTAACAACTCAATCCTGAAACGAACTCTTGCTGTATAATCACAGCATTGTCTATTTAAATCCATTAATGATGCACTACAAAGCGATCCTGTATTAATCCTTAAATAATCTTGTCATTATCCCTAAAAGAATAACAGGTTACAAAATGGATGGAGGAAATTACAGCCAAACCTTATGGGTTTAAACCGGATTTTTTTTTTTGCCAAACACCTGGAAAAAAAGAGTTTCTGGTTCAGAACCTCGCATTAAGGTTTACAATTCAGTGCAGGAAAATGTCAAGATGTGAAGGTGCAGGTTACAGGTGAGCCTGGCACAGGGAGCAGGAGGTCCAGCACCAAGGGAATTTCATCCTTCCTCCTTCCTCTGCTGAGGCTGACCATGAACAGTCACAGCTCTGCCAGACAGATTCCAGGACACTCTGGAATTGTTCTGGCATACAGGGAGTGCTGTTTGCTCCCAGAGCACCTGGACGGATGGAGGCTCAGTAGCACAAGGCCTCTAAAAGCCATTTGGGAGGTGCAACCCCTCTCTGCTCTCACAGCAGAGTTAAGAGCCATAATTTAGCTCCATGTGCAAGTGCACACCCAAGGAAATGCCCTGTGCCATCCCACCCTCTGGCTTTGGCATCCAAATCCCTCCCAATTTATGGTTCATCCCTAAGTAACAGCACAAGTATGGGAACTTCAGTATCTTGTTATCTTCCCAGGACCATCACACCATGAAAATTTTTTTCATGAGATTTCCCACCTCACCTTAAGGAGTAGGAAGTCTGTACTTCTCTAGAGATGCAGAGTTCAGGATACTATACAAGCATAACATTTACAGGTTAAAAAGTCTACTTAGACTTACCATTCTGAAATCCCAGAAAAAAACACACCAGAATTTATAAATCTGTGATAACTAACGTGCTTGTTTCTCAGTTAAAGGGATGCAAAACCCCTCTGAAACTACCTAATGCATTGAAACAAAACAAAAACTCCACTGTTAAAAGCACTTAGTACCTACAAAACAATCATCAAGGATCTGGCAAAGTCAAGGTTTACCACTCCTAGCTTCAGACAGCGTTTGTAATTCACCTGCAGCTCTGTCCCCTGGCAGCAGAACATTCATCACCTGAGCAGGAGGTCTCAAGTTCAGCAGGCTCAGCTGCTGCTGCTGGGATGGCTCCTGGCTCTGTGCTGGCCTGTCTGCACAAAGCCATGCAGAGGAGCAGGGTCCTTCCCCCAGACCATGACCACAGACAGTCCCCTCAGCTGTCCCGTGCTCCTGTGGCACCTCCTGACTCAGGAACCTCACTGCTCCACTCGCTTCCCTTCTCCCTTAACATTAACTCTGCCCTTGGATGCTGAATTCCAGCTGTGGATGCTGGCAGCAGGTGGAGGGCAGGGCAAGGGCAGGGCTGGCAGCTCACAGCACCACAATTACCTGTCAGTGGTACCCCTGATGTGCCATCCAAATGCTGGAAATCCTCTCCCATTCCCCAGGTGGCCTGCATTAAGGGGTGCCTCGAGAGAGGTCTGGGGAGCAGAGCCCCTTCCCTTCCTAGCAACAGCAGCAGAAATTTGCTGTTTCCTTGATGACAAAATTATGGAGTGGTTTGGATTGGAAGAGACCTCAAAGCTCATCTCACTCCTGCCATGGGCAGTGACATCTTCCACGATCCCAGGGTGCTCCAAGCCCCATCCAAGCTGGCCTTGGACACTGCCAGGGATCCAGGAGCAGCCACAGCTTCTCTGGCACCCTCAGATTAGAACATTTCCTCTAACAACTTTTTGGGGAAGCAGAGACAGAGAAGCACAAGCCACGATCTCCAAGCACTGATGAAGAAAACAGACGTGCACATCATCACACTGATTATAAAGGGCTCATTATTATTTCTGGGGTAGCAGAAAGAGCCACCTGCCCTTCAGCCAGCTGCCACTTCTCCTCTAAAGCCAACATGGCAAAAGGGTTCTGAATTTGGGGATGAAATAGAGATGTTCCTCTGATGCAGACAGCACACACACACACAGAAATATATCTGTATATAGATTTTCTTCTTAATTTTCCTTCCTTCTTTAGCTTGCAATTAGTTTTCAATACACACGTGGCCACTACAAGGCATAAAGCAAATTGTCACTGGTCTGTCACAGTGCTCTGTAGCCAGCACACCTAGAGATAAATACTCTGGATTGCTCTTTAAATGCCACCTACCTTGATAAAGAGCAATTACACACCTGCTCAAACTGGTGAGTGGCCCCTAAACCATGACAGGGAATAAGGGAGAATCAAGTCTTCAGACTGAGAAGCAAAAAATAACTTCAACTTTCTCCTGACAGTTCAAGAAGTGATTCTGGACAGCTGCCTCAATTGCTGCAATACTGTGCAAAACTAGCTAATGTCTGTAAAGGATAAAATTATTGTCATCTAACATTTTTTATATTTCCCTTCTGTTAGAGCCTTACTTCCACTACATACTGGGAGCAGCTCCTGCTTAAACCGAGCAGACCATTTTGGAACAGAGCTATTATGCAAATAATCTGCTCTGTATTCTAACTAGAAGCAATGCTGTGCTAGTCTGGGCAAGACATGAGGCACTGTGGAGTTTTCTTTTTAATTTTTTTCCTCTGTGCATTGGAGCAACATCATTTACAGTGGTAATGACGAAAGATATCTCCCCATCTAAAAATCAGGTTATTAGTCAAGAATATAAACACATAACCACCTTTTACGAGCCACTGTCTGCCTTTCATTTATCTATTTAAATATTTACATCCTTTTAACATATTTTTAGTTGCAAGTCATTGCAGGGATATTAAGAGTACTTCGGTGAGAGCAATATAAAGACCTACTTGGATCATCCTCTCTTAGCAAGTTTGTACCTGTGTTTACAGATTTATGCCACAGCCATTATCTTCTATCTGAAATTACTTATCTGTAACACCAGAGCGAGATCAAAGATCCCAAACAACACCAGCCACCTGCACCAAGCCCCAGACAATGTAATAACCTTATAACATCAAATCCCTGTATTTCATGCCCAGCATTTCAGTGCTATTCTCTGGATACCTGGCTGGTGTTGGAAGAAAAGATCTTACCTAAGAACAAATGCAATCTCAAGCAATATTTAAAGATTAGATTATCCTTCATTGCAAATAGCTCATTTGTTTACTATCACGTTGCTTTATTCTTGCTTTGCCTCCTTCTACCACGAAAATGCTGAATATTCAGTTTAGATTCCCAGCAGCTTTTTATTTTAGTCTAAAAACATTTACCTAACACATTCTTAACAAGCAAAGTGAAGAAAATTCAGCCATCTGTCTCTGCATTACAATAACAGTTATGGAAGAGTAGATTATTCTATACAGCAAGAAATTTAATGCTAAGAATTCTTATACTTTAAGCACTGTGTGCTCCAGTCAGTTTTGTACATAAGAATGTTGAGCACTGACACACACAGAAGCAGTGATTTATAAGCAAACACAAGACAAAACATTTTAAAGACATTAAATGCATTCAATATTCCAATCATGCTATATGTCCATGCTTCAAACTGAAGGAAAAAAAACCCCACAACTCTGCTATTATTTCCTTCCTCCAGCACTTCACTAGTTCTAAATTATCACTAAAAATGCTCAAAAATGACTTGCAGGAAACAAACACGACATAGAGATAGATGTGAATCCTTACCTGGGAAACCCCCTTGTACCATTGCTGTACCAGCATGTACTCAGGAAATCTGCATTCCTGACAAACATTCAGGGCTGTAAGCAGCTCAAATCCTCATCACACACAGGCTCAGGGCTTGTCTTTCTTCTGACGACCTTGGGCCTATTTTCCTGAGATTTTTCTCTCCTTAAGGGCAAACCGTCTGTCTGCTTCTATTACGAGATGCCATCAATTATATTAATTTCGGGCTGCCCACAAGCTCCCAGTTACATCTGCCAGCAGAGGAGAGCTGCCTGTGGAAGTGTGCAGGGAGCAGCAGATCCCTGGATTCCCACATCTGACCCACGGATGCTCCCAGCTGCTGTTTGTGCTCTGCCAGCATCCGAATGACATCTCCATCCCCAAACACGAGTCACCCCCAGCGTGGCTGCGTGGCTGGCAGCTGCAGGTACCTTCCTGCTTAATGACCCACTGCCTGGCAAAGGAGCAGTTAATAATGTTATTTTATCTGAGCATCCTTTCTCCCTGCGAGCTACAGGGGTTAAAAATTAATTTCTCTCACGCAAACGGCTTCATTAAATCCGTTATTCCCCAACGCTGCAAATCTTGCAGTTTCCCAGCACTGATATGTGTTCGTGGCATAAAATTTGCTTGGTTTGTTTGGGGTTTTTTTTTAATGTCAGAAAACAAAACCAGGCTGTCATTATAAGCATAAAAAGGCTCAAACTTCATCATAACTTGTATTTTGTTGAAACCCCAAACAAGCAATATTAGTTTCACTGCAATGAATGCTGAAATGAGGAACACTGAAAAGACTCAAAATCCTTCATTTAGTAATTAAAAAAAAGCAAAGATAAAATCTCTCTCTGAATTTATAAACATACTTAGTTATTTTGGGAAGTCCTACTAATTCTCTCTTCCAAAAGCTACATTTAAAACAACTCAAAATACTCGGTTATTTCGTTAATATCATTAATTTGTTCATTTTTAAAGTTCATTGTCCTTCCTTTAGAATATGTCTCACAGCACACACACAGCCATCTGTTCAGTGCATTATGTCAAGCACACAGTAAAAACCACAAGAAGTCCCAGCTGCAATTTTACTATTACTTCATCAAAAATGTAATTTCCTCTCGCAATACTTCATCAGATGATAACTGTGCGTGTGATTCACAGAGAGAGGGAAGGAACCAGCCCGACAACAAAACCCCAAACGAACCCACAACCCCAAACTGCAGGGACACCAAGTTCCTCATCCCTCCCCGTGTGGCACAGCAGCTCTGTGGCTCTGCCCAGCCTCTTCTGGATCTGATATCAGGGCTGGTTACAAACCCCACGTATTTGAGCTAATTATGGGTCAGAACAAGAATGGGAAAAGAAGATTAGCAGCACAGAGTCACATTAAATAGAGATTAACACGGAGAAGAAAAATGAAAGTGTCTGCTCTGTTTGTCTAATCCTGGCTCTCGCCTGATCTAAGGAAATCCACTGCATTAAATACACTTGGTGCTATATTTAAGAACATTAAATCTTGCAATTACTACTTTTGCGATATTTTACTTTCATAGAGCTTTTGAAGCCTTTTTCCAAGCTACATCTTCCCCTCAGAGCATCATCTCTGTTTGCTGTTGATTGCAGTGACATCTATTGGAGAGGCAGAGCTTGGCTACACGAGCTGCCTCCACTGAAGATCAACACTTTCAGGTGATCCCCCCAAAATGAAAAGTAAAAGTTAGGATTGCTTTTCCTTTGTTTTAGCACAGCTTTGCATAAACCAGACTCCAAACAGCGAGACACCCAGGAATGATGAGTGGGTTGGCTTTTATTTAGTCATTTGTTAATAATCCTGGCATTTTCCCAAAATGCTGATCATCACGTTCCCATCCTCGCCCACAGCAGTGCACAGACACTTCCAGAGATCCTATTTCTGCCCCCTCCATGGACTTGACCACCCCTTCCTCAAAGTCTCAACTGAACTCAATTCCTTTTTCCCATCTTTTATTTTTAATGAAAGCCACTGTGCTCTCACTGATCACAAACATCACTGGCACCTGGGCACTGCTAAAAACCTCAGGAGTGTTGAGAGCTGCCCAATCCCAACCCACACACAGATTTATCACAACAGGGAATCACAGAATCATGGAATGGTTTGGGTTGGAAGGGACCTTAAAGCTCATCCAGCCCTGCCCAACTCAGCCTTGGACACTTCCAGGGATGGGGAATCCACAACTTCTCCATGCCCACCCTCTGAGTCAAGAATTCAAAGTCAAAATATCAGAGAAATTTTAAAATCTCTTGCTTTAGCAGAGAAACCACTGTTCCTCAAAAGGCATCTCAGGTAGATAAATCATTATGCTTTCTTACAGCTTCATTGATTTCTACATTATCTAGAGACAAAATAAAAGGAAGGGGGCATCATTATCCCCTTATTAGATACAGTTAAATATCCTTGCAGACAGGAAGTCTGAGCACAGCAGTAGCTTAGTCCATTATCTAAGCCACCTTCCAAAAATTTTTTGTTACCATCTATTTTTATTATTTTAGACTTACTTGAAACCAACCAGATCCATCTCAGTCAACTGACTGATAAAAGATTTCACTAAAAATACAACAGCAATTGAAATGAAGGATTTTGAGTTCTTTCAGCAGTTGTCTTTTCAGTTTTGAGTTTTCAGATTTAGAATGGTTTTTCAGCTCCCTCCCATCTAATTTACGTTTGCTGCAACTCGGTCACGAAAGCACATCCAAATTGTGCAGCTAGGAATTCCCCCAAGGAAAAACCTCACCAAGCATTCCATTACAAACTGCTCTGCCCATCCATTTCCTCTGCTTCTTTTTTACTACCAGCCCCTCATTATGGCAATAAGGCACCACGGGGTGCACCTAAGTCCATTAGCAGGTTCTTAGAGCACACCTCCAGCCATCCCCACTCCAGGGGAACACACCAGTGCCTATTGATGCCGTCTGCAGCACAGCTGCTCACCAGCACAAACAGCTCCTTTGTGTGCTCTCCCCTCCTTTTACTTGTTTTCATTAAAAAAAAAAAAAAAGGCAAAAAAAAAAAATCCCATTCACAACCCGGTGTTTTTCAGATTTGGGAAGTCTGAAAAAAAAAGCTCTTTCTCCAAAACAGCCTCTGCCACGGGCAAGTGTGGGAAGGGAAAACTCCAAATCTGTGTTGTACTGTTTCAGGTCTGGGGGATGAAGCATTTTGAAAGCCCCTTCTGCAGCAGGATGGACACGCTGCAAGTTTTGCAGAAATGTTTTCATGCAGAAACTGAAAGCCTTAAACCAGCAACTTCAAAGCAAAGAGAAAACAAAACCCACACACAGAGTTAGAGCTGGGTACAGATAAAGATTGGGCAGTGTCACTAGAAGAAGAAATAAAGAGGAAATACAACTTTGAACTTGACTTCAAAGTCTAGGAAAAGCTCTCTAGGAACTTAGGAAATGATGCTGGAAGTTCTGGTGGCATGAAACATAAAGGAGAAGCAGATCTGAAACTGAGGGTCTTGGGTGGAAGAAGTTACATTTGAAAAAAAAAAAAAAACCACCAAAACATCTGGAACTTTAAACTTCTTAAACCACAGAAACGTGGAGGACATGCCTGGAGTTTCTCTAAACAAAAACCACCTCACAGTTCTGTTCCCAACAAGGATTTGCCCTTTTCTGATCAAAACCAACACCTGGAAAGAAAAGGGAGAACATCTACAAGAAATGAGTGTTCCAGCAGGACAGCAACAAGAGCTACAGTTTCAGCAGTGGGGAAGCAGAAATAAAAAGGAGCATTGCCAAAAGACAAGTGGGTTTAGATTTTAGGGGAAATTCAATCAATACCAAAAGGTTATTCAGCCACTTTAAAGAGAAAACAGACAAAACATGGAGACTCTGAGGGATGGATGGGACAAGAAAGGAAAGAAAAATTCTCTAAGCATGGCAGGAAGACTAACAATGCTCTGCTTTCACTTTCAGTCTGGGGAATGATGGAGGATGTGGAGACAAAAGATGAGAGGAAGGGTTGAAAGAAGTGATAAGCAAGGACAAAAAATGTCAAGTGGAGCAGGCAAAGTATTTCTGGAGTTTGAAAGAAATTGATGAGCAGGGTCCTGGCACTGCAGCTGCATTAATAAGAATGCTAAAAAATAAAATAAAATCCATCAGGAGCACAACCAGAGGACAGATTTAACAGCTGTCCCACCTCAAAGTGCCCTCTAAAGCTTTCCATGCTGTGACAGAGATTGAGAACTACAGGAAGCAAATAAAGGAGAGGTTCTGATGTGAATTTACCTGGGCTGACACCACATCTTCCTTTTAGCTACCTTATTTTCTAAATAAGGAAGACAATAAACCCAGCTCACCTGTTGATTTGTTATTAATTAAGGTTAAAAACCCAGTAGAATTGGATAAGTGGGTAAGGAACAGAGCAATGTGGACATACAAATGGGCAGTTAAGAAAGACAAGATCTTGCCTGGGTTGGAATTTCTGGGAAAGGTGCTCAAGAACCAGGACAGAAGCTATGAGCATCAAGTAGCTCACAAAAACAATACTGCACTGCAATTTGCAGAGAAAATTTTGTTTTTCAAGTGATCACAGAACAGGGACTCTGTAAAAACCCATTCCACAGCTGCCAAGATGCTTAATGTCATTAAGTGCAGTTGGATCATTTCTAACATGCTTTTTACTGCAAGGGCTGAGGCACAAACTTAGTTAAAGCTTCCTTAGCCTGTTTTTATTTTTAAAGAAACAGAATGAGGTGAGGAAGAATCTATCTCTGTTTTCAAAGCTTCATGGAAAAGATGGCTACTGCCAACTTCAGTCAGTAAAAAGGGGAGAGAGGAGGAGATTCCCCTGAACAGATCTGTGTGCTGCTGCCAAGCCTGGTAGGATTGATGAATTTAATATCAGCAGCAGCTTTACCTTTTCAGCTTCCAGACTCAGCCAGCAATATCATTAGGGATGGCAGGACAGCTAAAAAATGACCAAGCCCATGAATAAGGAATTACTTCTGTGCAAAGTATTAACTTAGGCCCAGCAAGCACTTGGATTGAGGCATATCCTAATTAGATAACTCAGGTGTCAGCCTACTTATCACACCTATCCTCTAACTGGGAATTAGAGCTTTAATAACGAGCTGGAATGAGTTTGGTACAATTGGAGCTTCACCGAGTCGGTTTGAGAGCTCAAGATGATGAGAAAAATCACTGTAGCAAAAAAAATATAAACTAAACCCCAACAAAAGCCCACACAGAATCACAGAATGTTACAGGGATGGATGGCACATAAAAGATCATCTCATTCCACTTTCCACTAGACCAGGCTGGTCAAGGCCTCATCCCACCTTATGCTGATTTGGTACAGAAGAGCATAAAGATAAAAAAATAAAAAAAGATAACTGATTTTAGAAAGTCATTTAGGACTCCTAATTGCAAGTTCAGTATTCCTAAATATTTTACTGCGAGATAAGCTATGGATAATAATATTCCATTTAACCAAAGTTGTAATTCGAAAGCAGCTGGAATCTAAATCATGCTGCCAGCAGCTCTCCACTTGCACTGCATCCCACTCCTTAGGTCCCTGCTCTTCCACAGAGTGAGCATCACCACAAACCACTGCCAAACCCAAATGGGACAACTGCAGAGCCTTTCCCATGAGGAGTGCTACAAAACCAGGGGATCTTTTCTTCAGCAGAGCACCAAAACAACAAATCAGCAGATTTTTCTTTTTGAAGGAAACATCTTGCTGGAACAGCACTGCCTGGGATCAGCAGCAGGTTTTCTGGACAAGGACTTTGCACCAGTGGTCCTCAACTCATGAGTGCTCGACCACCACAGGAATTCCAGCAGTAAAACAGAACATCTCCTGTCACTGCTGACATCTCTGCCCAAAGAACTCCTCCAGACACAGCTTAGACACTCTGAGACTGAAAACAGAGCCCTTCCTGCATCTCCTCAGAAGAGCTGGCTGGGGAGAAGAAAAGTTACAAATCGGGCTGAGGGTTGATGCTGTGGCCACACTGGGCACCACATTCCAAAGCAATAAATGGCACGAAGGTTTACCACCACCTGATTGTTGGAGGTTTATCACCACCTGACTGTCCCATTTTGTCCCATAAATGTGATCTGATGCAACGATTGGGGCACTACTCACTCTCTGCAAAAGCATCCTCATCCTCCTCTTCATCCAGGGCAGCCTCCTCTGCACGGTGCCTGTCGAGTGCTCTGTAAGGAGGTGGCAGCTTCATGGGAGGTGGAGCCCCATATTTTCTCTGATGGATTCAAAGACAAAGAGTTACATGTTTTGTAACCTCTGAGCACACGGAAAAAAAATCCCATTGTCTGTTGCACTGAATGTGCACAGACACAGCACTTAATTACAATGCTAAATTCTGCAGCAGAGGCTTGTTGTGCAAGAAAGCAGAGCAAGAAGTGACACTGAACACCCAGAAAAAGAAACTAAAACACAATTGTGCATGCGCATTTACTTGTTGATAAAATACTCGTGTATTGTCATAAACATCAAAGTGTGAACATCAATCAAGGGTTAAAACCAAACATTAAATTATACCCTGTTTCTTATTAGACTCCATAACAAAACGGTCTGGTGCTGATAAACATCAATTTCTTTAAAATATAAAATAAGAACTCGATCCTCTTAGTCCATACATGAATATTTAAACAACACAGTCCGTCCGTATTTTGGCGTAAATTTAATAAAGATTTTGAATGATATCTCCCAATAAAATTCTATTACCTCACATAAATACAGGCAGCTCCTATAATGATGCATATAGCGGCGCATGGCAGGAATACAGAGCAGGCTCTGAGGCTGCTGGAGGCACTGGCTCAGCTCAGCAATTGGTTTTTTCAGCTCCAAGGAGCTGGGTCCTGCCTTGGTTTGCACCACGACTCCACTCAGTGATGCTCAGCTGCATCCCTTGCAAGCCCACTGCTAATAGCAGGATGCACTTTAGAGAGGGAACACCAGGGAGGAGATGCCATTAGAGCACCCAGAATTCCTGTAATTAATTCCTTCTGTGGCTGGGAAATACGACACAACACCCAAACACATCAAGCCCAGGATAATGTGGGGTTTTTTTTTTCACTGTGTGCAATGAAAGCTGAACTTGTGTATTGATTTTTAAATTCTTGAAGTTGAATTTGTATAGAATGGTGGAAGGAGTGAGCTGCAATACGTGGAAAATTCTGTGAGGTAAAGATATCTGTCATCTCATCCATTTAAAAAACCTAACAGGAAAGTGCTGCACTGAACACAGAATACAATAATAAATGGAATTAATTCAACCCATCAGTAGCAGAAGTGTATGGTGAGAGCACTTGGAAGCACAACAGCTGTTTTCCAAAAGGATACAGCACACTTAATGTGCCTCCCACTTTTTTCTTGAAGCCAACACAGACAGAACTGTGCAAAATCCAGATGATCCAGGGAAACATGGGAGGACTTGGGTTCTACTTTACTGAGCAGGTAAAGATGGAAAATCTGCAGCCTCACTCCCAGCTGCCCATGACAAATGAGTCCCTTTATTATCGCTGTAATTTAGTAATAACTTACAGTCTAAATGTTGACCCTCTGGCTTTTTAAGACCTTAAACATTTGCTAGAAAGTCTGTGTGAAATTACACGAGGCACCCAGGCTTACCCAGCAGTTTTCCATGGCTCAGAGGGACAAATATCTCTTGTTCCTCCTGTCCCACTGAAAAGCCAGATGAGAAAATTGTGCCTGGCTACTCCATTACACCACGATTTTGTATTAACACAGAGGCAAAAGCACAGTTCCCACAGCCAACCAGCAAAATAATGCTGTCATCTGGTTCATTCACTATTGTTTTAAGTGGTTTTATATACATTAAAGTGATCATTTTGAAACAAACAGATCAATAGAGGAGGATAAACGCCAACAAATCAGAGAAAACCTTCAGCATTTGAAAAGATACAGGAAAAGGCAGATTTTCCAGCTGGATGTGGCTGCTTTCAAACCAAACTCTTTTGTGACTCTCTGAAGACTGGACTAGAAATATCACTGATTCCCCACAGGGATGTGGACTAATAATCCACTAATAGCAACTCTTTCCAACTCCGAGCCGGCCGCACAGAAGTGCAGTACCAGTGCTTTGTGAGCCCACCTTCAAAGCCAAAAAGGAGCTACCTATTTATGCACTGAAGCTCTTCTATATTCCACCCACCAGTTTATGGCACCAATAGATGAAAAAGGCCTGAAAAAGATTAGGCTCCCTCTCTTTAACCTTGGAACGCCGCAGAACGCGACACGCTGGAGTGCTGGAGATTAAAGGCAGCACGTTGCCAGAGGATGAGAGCTTTTGAGATTAGAAATATAGATTAAAAAAACACAAGAAAAGGGGATTGTGAGTGCTTCGTTGGAAGTATTATCCTCTGGCATGAAAGCGTGTCTTCAACACCTTTTCTGATAACTGAGCCTCGCTGCTCCCGTCCCCGACGGGATCTGAAAGGAGCCTTACAAAAACTTTTGGGGGCAGGAGGGTCCTCTCAGGTACCTAACAAACACCAGAGAGCTGAGTGGGATCAAATGAAAACTTCATCCTATTTGTAGTCAAACTGCACCAGGCAAAACTTATTGTCTGCATTCATTCTGTCCCTGCTGCTCTCACAGCCTCAAAGCACCTGAACTACACTCCTCAGTCAGGGCAAATCCCACAGGAAAACACCAAGGCCATGAGAGTGATACAGCTGAAAATGAAAAACTAAATTTTTCCCTTACTGCAGCCACTAAAACAAATCCCCTGTTTTCTACCAAACAGACTTTTTCTCTTTGAAAGCTGCTGTGAAGCGATTTGGAAGTCACTGTGCAGTAACTGCTCCACAATTAGCTGAGCAGCCACAGATCCCTCGGTCATTTCCTTGTTTGACACAGCCATGGGAAGTGCAGGAGACTGTGGATTTCATCATCCCAATAACGGGATTTTACTGCATTTCAGGCAGCCTCACATTAGGGATATTATTTGTGTACATGTTGCCATTTCTCTGTTTCTGCTGAACAAAGGGAATCAATTTGGAGCAAAACAGGTACTTCAGACAGATGACAGTGAGGAGCTGTGCTAAGTACAGGGTTTCAGCACCCAGCAGACACCCACAGAATGTGTGTCAGAATATTTGGCAGAAATTTGGCAAAAAACCCACAGAATCAAAGATATTTCAACAAAACACTTCAAATTTAATTTCAGACTTCGGAGGAAGCTTATCATGGAGTTAGAATACATGCTATTATACCATTTGATTTAGTAAAACCTGGGTACAGCAGTGAATGGAATAAATACCTTATCACTCTTATTTTCTTTGTCTGCATCCTGATCTTTGCTGCCTTTGATTCCCTTAGGCTGGGCAGGAGAAACCACCTGAAAAACATGTACATTACACACATTAGGCAGAGCATTACAGCTGCAAAACAAACACCCAGAGCAGTTCCTGACAATGACAAAGCTCCCCAGGGCACTCTGCATTTTGTCCCATGTAGAAAGGTATTGCAGTGCAGTCCATAAATTACATTTCTTTCACTGAATTTACTGAATTACATTCTTACACTGGAAGTACACAGAAGTTTGGGGGTTCTGTGTGTACTCTATATAGGTGGAATCATCTGCCTGCTCTTACTAAGGCCTTAAAAAGTTTCTTGCCTTGGCCTCGAAGATGAGAAGATGCCTCAAATCTCTTGGAAATTAAACTTGCTCCCAGGTAACTATTTCAGGTCCCTCTGGTGACACATTTTACAAGGAGCTGCTGGTGTGAATCTGACTAATTTTAATTACACCTTCGTTCCTCTGGATAGCAGAGTTTATTTTTAGATTATGAAATATGGACAAATTAAAATGCACAGGGCCAGACTCCTCTGACACAGGTGGGAGAGTTGAATGAACACTTCATCAACAGATTTACATCTACTCCATGTAAATCAGAGAAATGAGGTTTCCAATCAGGCCAGAGAGGTGATCAATCAATCAACTGGTCTGTAACTGTCTGAAAGGATCCATCCTTGGACACAAAAATTGAAAGGAATTTAGCCAAGTTTAAAATAAGATGCACGTTACACATTTACTGAGTTTTGGAATAAAAATAATAGAAAATAAACTTACTTTTGGTACATTAGCCAGGCCCTGGACTACAAACACCACAGGATTTCCTGCGTTCTTGATGGCTTCCACTGCTTCCTCGTGGGTGGCATTTTGTAGGTCTACCCCAGAAACCTGACAAGCAATGTTTATTTTTGTTAGGTGCAGAGTCATTACAAAGCATCACACACACTTGCAGAAGATTAGTGTATCTGAGGAAGGCATCAAAACCAGTCAAGAGTAATTATTTGTAAAGCACTTTTCGATGATGGTTTAAAGAAAAGTGTATTACTTAGTATTCATAATTAAAAGATGGCCATATGTTGCCCAAAACAATTCTAGATAAAAACAGAAGGAATAAGATTGTCAGAGTGTTACATAATGTTAGATCTAACTCTTTCAGATTTTACCTGTTTGTAAATCAAACCTGATCAGCACTATCAGCTTGGCACCCCAGATTCTGAAGCATTAATTTGGAGAAAAATGAGTAAAAAAAGCAACCAGAGGTGAGAGGCAGGAATTTTCCCCCACAGCACCTGCCAGAATCAGGGATTTATCCCAAACAGTGGTTATCAGTTAATTACTCTAAATCCACACACACAAAATAGCAGCCCATATTTCAGTATGAACAGGCTGTGTTCTTGTATATATTGAATTTATGCTTATAGATATGCTATAACTTATTCCTCATTTATATGGGAGGAGGACACTCCCATTTTTTTTCACTTCCCCCTCAGACACCAGGACACATCTTTTCTTAAATACAGAGGAGAACATTAAAAAAGCTCCACAGTCAGACCTTAAAAAAAGAAACACCACCAGAGGTTTCTTTTGGTTTTCAAAACACAGTGTTGCCAATACTTCATGAAGTGGTGGCAGCATTTTGTTCCTCTCTCCACCCAAAGCTGTTTGAGTCAATTTTTATTTCTTAAGACTAAAAAGGAAGGTTTCTCTCCATTTACCTCAAGTATTTTATCTCCAGTTTTTAAAGCCCTTGTTCTTCCTGCTGGGCTGTCTTCCAGAACTTGTTTGATAAAGATCCCTTTAAGTTCTTCTCCATTCTTCAGGCGCTTTATGACAGTTTGTCCACCAACAATGCTGATTCCAAGGGACACATGAGGGTCTCTGAAGATCTCAACACTGAAAAAAATACATGGTAGCTTTAACAGCTTCAAACAGGTGTTTTTTTTTAAGCTACAAATGCAAAGCCTTAAATAAAGGTAAGCTCCTGGTCTTTCAAGAAGATTTAAGAGAGTAAAGAGATGAACAGAGTTGAGTTTTCACCCTGAGCAGATCTCACCCCACAAAAAGAGCAAAATTCTGCTGCCAATCCATGGCCACTGGGCAGAGGCTTTTATTTCAGAGAAAGTCAGATCTTCAAGTAAACACTCATTCCTCTTTCAGCTTGAGCAAAGTGTCAGGGAATGGGAAGCCCTCTGCAAGTGGCACATGAGACAAATAATGAACTATTTAATCCAGCTTTCTGCACACTGACTTCAGTGCGTATTCATCAGCTCAGGCAGGAACTTTCTGATCATATTTTACTTGGGACCATACAAACAATTCACCTAAAAATGTTAACAATACAACAAGGATGTGGCTAAAAGTTGGCCTGGCAATTTGGAATCCTGCCACGGGGTTTGAGCAGGGAACCCGTGGAAAGGGAGACAGCACAGCACTGTGTGCATTGTTCACACCTAATAGTTATTAAATGAGCAAGAACTTGTAGGTCATCCACAACCTAAACCAGCCAAGCTTCCCCAAGTCAGCTGTATAAATAGAAGGCAGAGTTCTGCTGAACATCTGTTAAAAATCCCCTGTCTTCAGGAAAGCCCAAGGTACACAGGTACCCTAAAGTTATTGGCAGAGGAGGAGAGGAAAAAAAAACACCCAGCAAGAATTAATCTGGCTCACAGAAAAAAAAAGACATAAGGTAAATGGGAAGGAATAATGTAATTATAGAACATACGTCCGTGGTGGTCCCCAGTGGCTGAAGTTTGGAGTTTCTTCTCCTTCTCCTTCTTCTCTCTCGGGTAACTCACTAATTTGGGGCAGAGGGGAAGGGAGGAATAAAAAATAAAAGAGGCATCACCCATGCCAGGTCCCAATTCCTCACATATTTTGTATCTGGCAGCGAGACAGCAACACCTTCTCACACTGCCCAGTTTAAAGCAAATGTACAGAGTCAACAGACCAGACAGGAATTTTTGTATTTAGGTTTAAATGTACTTAAGGAATGCTCCAGAAATAAACATGATGGGCAGACCAAATTTATAAGCTGCTCTGTGATACACAAATCTGCACTGCATTTACTCACTGGAAATGACTATTTAAGCAATTAACATTTACTTTCTGATAAATATGCTGTGATGCTTGGAGAGGGATATAAACATGCCAAAACCAGTAAGCAGATCATGATCCAAGGGAGAGAACAGATCCTGTGTGTTCCATTAAACCCTGCAGAATAATCCTCTCACCTTATTGTTGAGCTGCTTTCCCTCTGAGAGGAGATTGCAGATGAAATTAGGGAAGTATTGAGGATTGGAATCATCAGGCCCCAAAAGCTCCACTACCCGCTGACCCCAAACTGGTGGGGAAAGATTGGGACAGATAAGGCAAATATCCACAGCCAGGGCCACCTCAAGGTTTCTCAGCATCACTGGCAGGACTAAAGTTTCCTGCAGAGGCCTGGAACTGCTCTTCCCAAAAGGAAGAACAAAGAAAAGGGAAAACCAAGAGGAGAGCTCCTAAAGGAGCCATGAGTAAAGGCAACATCCCTCATCCCTCACTGTGGAGTAAGGGAAGTGGTGGCAGAGCCATTTGCACATTTCTGTCCCAATATTAAGGGGAGGAAACATGGGAAGTTCTAAGGTTTTAAGCCAAGCTCCATCTCCTGGGGTAAAAGTTACAGACCTGGCCCCTCTGTGTCTAACTGAGCATTCCACACAGCCTTAATGATGATTCAGCTGAGCAAAGCAAGAGGACAGATAAGGTCATTAACTGAATGTCTTTCAAAACCTGAACTCTTCCTCCATACCTGCACGATGCTGTTCTGGGCTGAGCTAAGGTGGTTACTCTTCCAGATTCCTTGTTCTTGGAAAAACCAAAATTCTCCTCTTTTAGTGCTTCCTTTTCAATAGCTTCCAAATCAACAGCAAGCCCAGGTCCTTTGGAGTCACTCTGAAGCTTTGTCCCTGAAGAAGAAAAGGGGGAGATGTGAATTTCTGCTTCCTCTGTCCAGGCACCCACCAATTATTTCACCCTAATTAAATTAAATTAAACCCTTTATCCCACCAGGTTCCAAATGTGTTCAAGGCCAGGTTGGACAGGGCTTGGAGCTCCTTCCTCCCGAGCAGGGAGTGCTGCTTCAGGCAGCTGGATAAATTTATTTCCCTGATGAATCTACCAAATCCTGACCATCCATCTCTGGCCATCTGACAGGGAGAAACTTTGCTCCTGAGCACAGATCCCAAAACCAAGATTTGGGGCAATTATCCACCACAGAGAGCTGTGCTGAAATCACCTCCAGAGCCTGTCACTTTATTTCTATATTTATTTATCACTGACCAAATTTGGAGGAGGAAGCAGGATTATAAAGCTGAAACCTACTTTAAAGCCAGACTGCCCTGAGCCTGCAGAGATCTTCCTTTGAATATTTTATCATTCAGAAGTATTTTTGTTTTGGTAAAAAATTTAGATATGTAAATACGAAATTAGAGATAAAGAAAAACCTTCTTACAAACCTAAATCCATCTGAGTTTTCACTTCTGACTGGGTTGTTTCAGTATCAAATATGTCTTTTTGGTAGCTGCTGTGTGTTGTGGTTCCAGAAAAGTGTGACCTTATAGTAGCATTCTCTTCACACTTCACAGAGGAGAAAAGAAGTAATTAAAGTTAGAAAGCAATGGTATTAACTTACCCAGGGGTATTTGACAGGAACATTAATTTTTACAGCAAACATACACATTTTTCTCAGCTACATTCATATTTATTCAGGTAACTATGAAATACTAACTGCTCATTTAAATACTAACTGCTCATTTATGCACTGCATTAAGGGGAGGCATGAAAAATGTTATATGCAATTGAAATATAAAGCAACTGGATCTTTCTCCTCACATGTAATTCAGACAAAAATTTCTTTACTCTTGCTCATTTGTTTTTTTATAAGTAACAAACGTATAAATTTAATATTGTGCACTCTGGTATAAAACTGTCAGCAGAAACTCCATTTTATCTGTTTATCCACATTCTGCTTAAGGGGACAAGCCAAACAAAACCTGAAATTCTCTGGGGCTGTGATGGTAAATCCTTTTCCACTCCATTTTTTTTTTCATATAAAAAGAACTTTTTTTCATATGAAAGAGCTTTCACCTCGGAAGCTGGTGCATGGGAGGCTGATAATATCACTTTTTTGTTTGGTAAGGGGATGAACAAAGAATCAGAAGAAAAAAATAATTCTCAGGATACTGAAGAAAGATGTATAAATAAGAGTTTTGCAATTTACCTGAAGCTGTCTCCTCCTACTCCTTTACCCACCAGCATCCTTGCCATAATTCCTTCCACCACAGCAGTTTTTGCTCAACTGCACAATCTAGCTGAGTGAACTGATTTAGATTTTAAAAAATGAGGAAGAGAGGGAGTTTCTTTCACTGAAGCCCCTGGGCTATCAAACCCATGAAGTGACATTCTGCTGTTATTGATGTGCCCCACATCAGCACAGCTTCCAAAAAAAAACCCCGAATCCACAAATCAGAGATGGGATAAAAGACAAATTCAGGATGCCTATAAATACACCAATAACATTTCTCACTCCAGCAGGGAAATACACAGACAGTAAGTAACCTAAAAAACCTTCCAAAATGTACAAAAGGAAAGGCTGGTGTCTGCTAGCGGTACACAAGTAAATAAATTAGTTAAATTCTATGGATGCTAAAAAGCTTTAGCAGAGAAGTTTTCAGCTCTCTGCTGCATTCTGTCAGAGCTCTGTCTTTCCCATGCAAACCATTAAAAACAGCACTGTGGGTTTTGTAAACCAACTTTGCTATCTTGCACCTGCAAATTATTTTTGGATTGTTATGATATTGACTGGGGAAATGTTTTGAAATGGGTGTTGTGAAAATTGACCAATTGCTTTGGTAGGTAGCTGGCCAGAAGTCCAATAGCCTTTTGCCATTCAAGTAAACTTTAAGGGAGCTGACACATATAAACCTGTCTATTATTAATTAAATAATTCCATTGTCTCCATTCCTGGCTCTGTGTCATTATTTCTCTCCATCCCCGCTATAACAGCAACAAAATTCAAGTAATTAAAACACTAGAGAGAGTTCTCAGGGTGGAGGTTTGGAGTCTGCCCTGAGGGATCTGTGCTCAGCATGGAGACCAGCAGAGCATTCCTTACCATCTCATCTTTACTGAATGGATATTCCAGGGATTCTTTGGGACTAACACTGGATCTCAAATCTTGTATTTCAGCAGTCTCCAGTTGCTTTGCCCATGGTTCTGTGTCCAGGCTCCTGTCTGAAGCTGATTTCTCTCCACCTGATCCATCACATTTCAGGAAGTCTGAATCCTCTTCGTACTCCTCATCCACCAACATTTCCCGTTCCTCCCCCACGTCCTCTGCTCTGGGTTGCAGGAATTCACACATCTCCCAGGACTCCTTCCCATACTCATCATCCTTCTGAGAAAGCTGGAATGACCTTCCCAAATCCAAATGGGGTTCATCAACAAGTTCTTCTTTGAAAGGTGCCTCATCTCTGAAACCCTGCAGAGATCATTAAAAGAATACAAATTTTACACCATGTTTCCTCCCAACTCTTTTAAAGCTATTTTATGCCTTATTTTTTGCCCATGTTGAAAGTACATCCTGATTTTTAAAGTGAAAATCTTCTACCTTTTGCATTTCCTAAAAGAAAATAGACTCTCTGACTTATGATTTTAACACCAAAAGCAGACAGTGCAATTATTTTTTTTCAATATAAAGAAATTTAAGTCGCACAGCTGAGATACTGCTGCAGCCATTTGGAAAAACCAATCTGGACTGAAGCTAGGGAATGAAATTATTAATTAACACTACAAGAACCACAGGAAGAAGTACATATAAATCTAGTTAAAGTATCTCTGTGCTTCAGACGTATCTGCTGTTGCTTTATGAATGCATGAACATTTCTTAATATACTATCAGCTAAATAAACAGCCCAAGAGTTTGCTTATGCAACAGTGTCAGCTACTTAAAAACCCCCCAAAAACCCCCAAATAAAAGCCACACTTGCTTGTCCCTACATTGGATATTCCATCCAACTTTTAACCTGGGGCAGATGGGAAATGGATGACCCACATGCCCAAAAAAAAGGATATAAATGACTGTTCATTACCTTCCTGTTTTAAAGAGAACAGTGCTCACCTTCCTACCCAACTCAAACCACAGAGCAACAAACCAAAAAAAAAAAAAAAAAAACCAAAAAAAACCAAAAACCCCCCAAAAACCCAAAACCAAAGGAAAAAG